>JAXIVJ010000358.1:0-262231 GCA_036785665.1 Chirona hameri | reverse complement strand
AGCGGGACGGTACCCCCCCCCCCCCCCCCCGGGGACCACACCAGCGAGGAGGTGTGTAGGAGCGGGACGGTACCCCCCCCCCCCCCCCCCCCGGGGACCACACCAGAGAGGAGGTGTGTAGGAGCGGGACGGTACCCCCCCCCCCCCCCCGGGGACCACACCAGAGAGGTGTGTAGGAGCGGGACGGTATCCCCCCCCCCCCCCCCCGGGGACCACACCAGCGAGGAGATGTGTAGGGAGCGGGACGGTACCCCCCCCCCCCCCCCCCCCGGGGACCACACCAGCGAGGAGGTGTGTAGGAGCGGGACGGTACCCCCCCCCCCCCCCGGGGACCACACCAGCGAGGAGGTGTGTAGGAGCGGGACGGTACCCCCCCCCCCCCCCCCCCCGGGGGGACCACACCAGCGAGGAGGTTTGTCAGAAGCGGGACGGTACCCCCCCCCCACCCCCCCTGGGGGACCACACCAGCGAGGTGTGTAGGAGCGGGACGGTCCCCCCCCCCCCCCCCCCGGGGACCACACCAGCGAGGAGGTGTGTAGGAGCGGGACGGTACCAGAGAGGAGGTGTGTAGGAGCGGGACGGTACCCCCTCCCCCCTCCCCTCCCCCCCCCCCCGGGGACCACACCAGAGAGGAGGTGTAGGAGCGGGACGGTACCCCCCTCCCCCCCCCCCCCCCCCCCGGGGACCACACCAGCGAGGAGGTGTGTAGGAGCGGGACGGTACCCCCCTCCCCCCCCCCCCCCCGGGGACCACACCAGCGAGGTGTGTAGGAGCGGGGACGGTACCCCCCCCCCCCCCCCGGGGGACCACACCAGCGAGGAGGTGTGTAGGAGCGGGACGGTCCCCCCCCCCCCCCCCCCCCGGGGACCACACCAGAGAGGAGGTGTGTAGGAGCGGGACGGTACCCCCCCCCCCCCCCCCCCCGGGGACCACACCAGCGAGGAGGTTTGTAGAAGCGGGACGGTACCCCCCCCCCCCCCGGGACCACACCAGCGAGGAGGTGTGTAGGAGCGGGACGGTACCCCCCCGGGGACCACACCAGCGAGGAGGTGTGTACCAGGACGGTACCCGCCCGGGGGACCACACCAGCGAGGTGTGTAAGACGGTACCCGCCCGGGGATCACACCAGCGAGGAGGTGTGTACCAGTACGGTACCCGTCTGGGGGGACCACACCAGCGAGGAGGTGTGTACCAGTGCGGTACCCGCCCGGGGGACCACACCAGCGAGGTGTGTAAGACGGTACCCGCCCTGGGACCACACCAGCGAGGAGGTGTGTACCAGGACGGTACCCGTCCGGGGACCACACCAGCGGTGTGTGTAGTAGCAGTACGGTACCCGTCCGGGGGACCATGACACCAGCGAGGAGGTGTGTACCAGGACGGTACCCGTCCGGGGGACCATCACACCACCGAGGAGGTGTGTGCCCGCCTGCCGGTGATATTCACGGCTGCTGATGGCTGGTGACCGCTATCGATGGCTAATGTTTGTTGTCCACCGTGTATGGTGTATTCGTTGCATATCATTGCATGTCTACTTGGTCAGTATGCTGCAGTTGGTGACTGAGAATCTACCTCAGTCACTCGGAGGTCTGACACTGGTCTCTGTAATGCATTCCGGCTGTGTGCTGAAGGTGACGTCACATCACCCCCTCCTGCCCCGTGTCGCCGTGCCAGTTCTGTCTGCGTCCGTCCGAGCTGCTGCTGCTGCTGGAGGACCTGGGACTGAAGCTGGAGCGGCGTCTGGCGGCGGCCGGCAGTGGCGGCGGCCTGGCCGCGCTGCATGCCGCCTCCTCGGCCGGAGCGGCCCGCGGCCTCGGCTTCTCCCACCTGGACCTGCTGCCCGAGGCGAGCGTGGCGCGCCAGGCGGCCACCCTGCTGAAGCCGCTCAGCGTGATCGCCGACAGCATCGTCACCATGTTCAAGGTGAGCGGCGGCACGACGCCATGTGGATAGAGCTCATCATCATCATCATCATCATCATCATCATCATCATCATCATCATCATCATCATCATCATCATCATCATCATCATCATCATCATCATCATCATCATCATCATCATCATCATCATCATCATCATCATCATCATCATCATCATCATCATCATCATCATCATCATCATCATCATCATCATCATCATCATCATCACGTTTATTATTCATTACTCAGCGGACGCCATATAGCCTTGTAGCTGCGGTGCCCTTGAACCCAAATCATCAGCATCATCACTCAGCCGCAGTCGCTGACTGAAGCCACTCACTCATTATACTTCTGACGTGGTGTTTAGTCAATCCTTTATGGCATGAAAGTGTCCTGCGCGTAATCTGCATATTGTATATTGTGTTCTCGTCTGAAATGTGTATATCGCGTGTTTGATTTTCTGCTATGTTTTCCCACGTGTTAGTTTCACATATTAGCGTCGCGTATTGTGTTGGCTGTGTATTTTGCGTGTCGATGTTTCATATGAATGTCCGCTGTTCTTCTTTGCGGGATCCCTCTGTTCACTCCCCGATAACTTACCATGTGGGATCCGTGTCCTGTCCCGTGTTTCAGTCGCAGATAGCGGATAATGACGGTGTGGTGGACGGCCCCGGTATGTTCGGGGAGGAGGCCGTCCGTCTGTCCGCCTGTCTGGCGGCCGTGTACCGCATCACAGCCACACTGCTGTCCTGGCCGGGCATGACCGAGGCTGCCAACCGGCAGCTGGCATCAGGTCGGTCCGCCCCGCCCCCGCCCCCGCCCCCCGCCCCCGCCCCCGCCCAACGGAGGCTGACAACCGGCAGCGGGCCGGTCGGTCCGCCCCCGCCCCGCCCCGCTGCTGTTCACCTGTCTCTGACATCACCGTCTGTGCTGTTCACCTATCTCTGACATCACCGTATGTGCTGTTCACCTGTCTCTGACATCACCGTCTGTGCTATTCACCTGTGTCTGACATCACCGTCTGTGCTATTCACCTGTGTCTGACATCACCGTATGTGCTGTTCACCTGTCTCTGACATCACCGTCTGTGCTATTCACCTGTGTCTGACATCACCGTCTGTGCTATTCACCTGTGTCTGACATCACCGTCTGTGCTGTTCACCTGTATCTGACATCACCGTCTGTGCTGTTCACCTGTGTCTGACATCACCGGCTGTGCTATTCACCTGTGTGTGACATCACCGTCTGTGCTGTTCACCTGTGTCTGACATCACCGTCTGTGCTGTTCACCTGTGTCTGACATCACCGTCTGTGCTGTTCACCTGTATCTGACATCACCTGCTCACCTGTGTCTGACATCACCTGCCTATGTCTGTGTCCGCCAGAGGCCGTGGCGAACCTGCGTCTGACTGACACCAGCCGCAGCCAGTTGCCGCCCAGTCAGCAGGCGCGGCAGCCCGCCGCGTGCCGCGCCTTCGCGCTGTTCGAGCAGCACGCGGCGTCTGTGCCGCAGATCGAGTGCGCGGCCAACCTGGCGCGCACGCTGTCGGCGCTGGCGGAGCTGTCGGCCGAGCCGCGGCTGCGGGAGGCGCTGGGTGAGATCGCGAGGAGGCGGGCAGCAGTGCGGCAGGGGATGGTAAAGCTAAATCGTGGGCGGATAAACTGTGCGATGTACAATTTTCCTTGGAAAATATTTTAGTAACCTAGGTACATGATTTGTTTTTAGTGATATGTCACATGAAGTCTGATTTGGAAAGGACACGAAATTTGCAAATGTCAACCAATTGTCCGGTTTAATTTATGGCGAATGTCTAGCGATGTGCGATGTGTCACACTGTGTGTCACACTGTGTGTCACACTGTGTGATGTGTCACACTAGCGATGTGCTTACACTGCTGTGGTGTGCTTACACTGCTGCGATGTGCTTACACTGCTGCGATGTGCTTACACTGCTGCGATGTGCTTACACTGCTGCGATGTGCTTACACTGCTGCGATGTGCTTACACTGCTGCGATGTGCTTACACTGCTGCGATGTGCTTACACTGCTGCGATGTGCTTACACTGCTGCGATGTGCTTACACTGCTGCGATGTGCTTACACTGCTGCGATGTGTTTACACTGCTGCGATGTGCTTACACTGCTGCGATGTGCTTACACTGCTGCGATGTGCTTACACTGCTGCGATGTGCTTACACTGCTGTGGTGCATCGACTACTTGCACGTACCTGCGCCACTGCGCCTGTGCTGTGCTGCCGTGACGCGCGCGACGTCTGCGCCTTCTGTATCGGCAGCCGAATGTGTGGAGACGCTGCTGAAGCGAGAGTGGTTCACCGGCGGCGGTACGCGGGAGACGGGCGCGGCGTACGGTGGCCGGGTGGCGGCGCTGCTGCGCCTCCATCTGGCGCCCGACAGCGGCCGCCTGCTGGAGCGGCTCGACAAACTGGCGCAGACGGGACTCACTGAGCTGCTCGAGTCCACCGGCCGCGATCCGGCGTCAGAGACGTTCCCCACGCTGTCAAAGTAAGCAGACGTTCCAAACAGACTGGCATTCAGGCCTCTCGGTCTCTGTCCAGCGAATCCTTGTTTTTTGCCTCGGAAAGTAACCAGATCGCGCGTTATAGGGGGGTTTCAGCGCAGGGCGTCCTCTCCTACTACATGGCCGTTTTGGCTGATCCCCGCGCCACGGATCGTGCTTGTCTCAATCATGCCTTCGAGACGTTACAGTCTGGTGTTACCGTGTGTCAATCGTTACAGTACTCTGGTGTTACTCGTTACAGTCTCTGGTGTTACCGTGTGTGTCAGTCGTTACAGTCTATGGTGTTACCGTGTGTATCAGTCGTTATAGTCTCTGGTGTTACCGTGTGTATCAGTCGTTACAGTCTCTGGTGTTACCGTGTGTATCAGTCGTTACAGTCTCTGGTGTTACCGTGTGTATCAGTCGTTATAGTCTCTGGTGTTACCGTGTGTATCAGTCGTTAGTCTCTGGTGTTACCGCGTGTATCAGTCGTTATAATCTCTGGTGTTACCGTGTGTATCAGTCGTTACAGTCTCTGGAGTTACCGTGTGTATCAGTCGTTACAGTCTCTGGTGTTACTGTGTGTATCAGTCGTTACAGTGTCTGGTATTACCGTGTGTAACAGTCGTTACAGTCTCTAGTGTTACCGTGTGTATCAGTCGTTACAGTCTCTGGTGTTACCGTGTGTATCAGTCGTTACAGTCTCTGGTGTTACTCGTTACAGTCTGGTGTTACCGTGTGTATCAGTCGTTACAGTCTCTGGTGTTACCGTGTCTATCAGTCGTTACAGTCTCTGGTGTTACCGTGTGTATCAGTCGTTACTGTCTCTGCTGTTACCGTGTGTATCAGTCGTTACAGTCTCTGGTATTACCGTGTGTATCAGTCGTTATAGTCTCTGGTGTTACTCGTTACAATCTCTGGTGTTACCGTGTGTATCAGTCGTTACAGTCTGGTGTTACCGTGTGTATCCGTCGTTAGTCTCTGGTGCTACCGTATGTATCAGTCGTTACAGTCTCTGGTGTTACCGTGTGTATGAGTCGTTACAGTCTCTGGTGTTACTCGTTACAATCTCTGGTGTTACCGTGTGTATCAGTCGTTACAGTCTCTGGTGTTACCGTGTGTATCAGTCGTTACAGTATCTGGTGTTACCGTGTGTATTAGTCGTTACAGTCTCTTGTGTTACCGTGTGTATCAGTCGTTACAGTCTCTGCTGTTACCGTGTGTATCAGTCGTTACAGTCTCTGGTGTTACTGTGTGTATCAGTCGTTACAGTCTGGTGTTACCGTGTGTATCAGTCGTTATAGTCTCTGGTGTTACCGTGTGTATCAGTCGTTATAGTCTCTGGTGTTACTGTGTGTATCAGTCGTTACAGTCTCTGGTGTTACTGTGTGTATCAGTCGTTACAGTCTCTGGTGTTACCGTGTGTATCAGTCGTTACAGTCTCTGGTGTTGCTGTGTGTATCAGTCGTTACAGTCTCTGGTGTTACCGTGTGTATCAGTCGTTACAGTCTCTGGTGTTTCTCGGACAGTCTCTGGTGTTACCGTGTGTATCAGTCGTTACAGTCTGGTGTTACCGTGTGTATCAGTCGTTACAGTCTCTGGTGTTACTGTGTGTATCAGTCGTTATAGTCTATGGTGTTACCGTGTGTATCAGTCGTTGCAGTCTGGTGTTACCGTGTGTATCAGTCGTTACAGTCTCTGGTGTTACTGTGTGTATCAGTCGTTACAGTCTCTGGAGTTACCGTGTGTATCAGTCGTTATAGTCTGGTGTTACCGTGTGTATCAGTCGTTATAGTCTGGTGTTACTGTGTGTATCAGTCGTTATAGTCTGGTGTTGCCGTGTGTATCAGGCGTTATATTCTCTGGTGTTACCGTGTGTATCAGTCGTTATAGTCTCTGGTGTTACTGTGTGTATCAGTCGTTACAGTCTCTGGTGTTACTGTGTGTATCAGTCGTTACAGTCTCTGGTGTTACCGTGTGTATCAGTCGTTACAGTCTCTGGTGTTACTCGTTACAGTCTCTGGTGTTACCGTGTGTATCAGTCGTTATAGTCTCTGGTGTTACCGTGTGTATCAGTCGTTACAGTCTCTGGTGTTACCGTGTGTATCAGTCGTTACAGTCTGGTGTTACCGTGTGTATCAGTCATTACAGTCTCTGGTGTTACCGTGTGTATCAGTCGTTACAGTCTCTGGTGTTACCGTGTGTATCAGTCGTTACAGTCTCTGGTGTTACCGTGTGTATCAGTCGTTACAGTCTCTGGTGTTACCGTGTGTATCAGTCGTTACAGTCTCTGGTGTTACCGTGTGTATCAGTCGTTACAGTCTCTGGTGTTACCGTGTGTATCAGTCGTTACAGTCTCTGGTGTTACCGTGTGTATCAGTCGTTATAGTCTCTGGTGTTACTGTGTGTATCAGTTGTTACAGTATCTGGTGTTACCGTGTGTATCAGTCGTTACAGTCTGGTGTTACCGTGTGTATCAGTCGTTACAGTCTCTGGTGTTACCGGGTGTATCAGTCGTTACAGTCTCTGGTGTTACCGTGTGTATCAGTCGTTATAGTCTCTGGTGTTACCGTGTGTATCAGTCGTTACAGTCTCTGCTGTTACCGTGTGTATCAGTCGTTACAGTCTCTGGTGTTACCGTGTGTATCAGTCGTTACAGTCTCTGGTGTTACCGTGTGTATCAGTCGTTATAGTCTCTGGTGTTACTGTGTGTATCAGTTGTTACAGTATCTGGTGTTACCGTGTGTATCAGTCGTTACAGTCTCTGGTGTTACCGTGTGTATCAGTCGTTATAGTCTCTGGTGTTACTGTGTGTATCAGTTGTTACAGTATCTGGTGTTACCGTGTGTATCAGTCGTTACAGTCTGGTGTTACCGTGTGTATCAGGCGTTATAGTCTCTGGTGTTATCGTGTGTATCAGTCGTTAGTCTCTGGTGTTACCGTGTGTATCAGTCGTTACAGTCTCTGGTGTTACTGTGTGTATTAGTCGTTATAGTCTCTGGTGTTACCGTGTGTATCAGTCGTTATAGTCTCTGGTGTTACCGTGTGTATCAGTCGTTACAGTCTCCAGTATTACCGTGTGTATCAGTCGTTACAGTCTCTGGTGTTACCGTGTGTATCAGTCGTTATAGTCTCTGGTGTTACTGTGTGTATCAGTTGTTACAGTATCTGGTGTTACCGTGTGTATCAGTCGTTACAGTCTGGTGTTACCGTGTGTATCAGGCGTTATAGTCTCTGGTGTTATCGTGTGTATCAGTCGTTAGTCTCTGGTGTTACCGTGTGTATCAGTCGTTACAGTCTCTGGTGTTACTGTGTGTATTAGTCGTTATAGTCTCTGGTGTTACCGTGTGTATCAGTCGTTATAGTCTCTGGTGTTACCGTGTGTATCAGTCGTTACAGTCTCCAGTATTACCGTGTGTATCAGTCGTTACAGTCTCTGGTGTTACCGTGTGTATCAGTCGTTACAGTCTCTGGTGTTACTGTGTGTATCAGTTGTTACAGTCTCTGGTGTTACTCGTTACAGTCTCTGGTGTTACTGTGTGTATCAGTCGTTACAGTCTCTGGTGTTACTGTGTGTATCAGTCGTTACAGTCTGGTGTTACTGTGTGTATCAGTCGTTACAGTCTCTGGTGTTATCATGTGTATCAGTCGTTATAGTCTGGTGTTACCGTGTGTATCAGTCGTTACAGTCTCTCGTGTTGCTGTGTGTATCAGTCGTTACAGTCTCTGGTGTTACTGTGTGTATCAGTCGTTACAGTCTGGTGTTACCGTGTGTATCAGTCGTTACAGTATCTGGTGTTACTGTGTGTATCAGTCGTTACAGTCTCTGGTGTTACCGTGTGTATCAGTCGTTACAGTCTCTGGTGTTACCGTGTGTATCAGTCGTTACAGTCTCTGGTATTACCGTGTGTATCAGTCGTTACAGTCTCTGGTGTTACCGTGTGTATCAGTCGTTACAGTATCTGGTGTTACTCGTTACAGTTTCTGGTGTTACCGTGTGTATCAGTCGTTACAGTCTCTGGTGTTACCGTGTGTATCAGTCGTTACAGTCTCTGGTGTTACCGTGTGTATCAGTCGTTACAGTCTCTGGTGTTACTGTGAGTATCAGTCGTTACAGTATCTGGTGTTACCGTGTGTATCAGTCGTTACAGTCTGGTGTTACCGTGTGTATCAGTCGTTACAGTCTGGTGTTACTGTGTGTATCAGTCGTTACAGTCTCTGGTGTTATCGTGTGTATCAGTGGTTATAGTCTCTGGTGTTACCGTGTGTATCAGTCGTTACAGTCTCTGGTGTTACTGTGTGTATCAGTCGTTACAGTCTCTGGTGTTACTCGTTACAGTCTCTGGTGTTACTGTGTGTATCAGTCGTTACAGTCTCTGGTGTTACTGTGTGTATCAGTCGTTACAGTCTGGTGTTACTGTGTGTATCAGTCGTTACAGTCTCTGGTGTTATCGTGTGTATCAGTCGTTACAGTCTCTGGTGTTACTGTGTGTATCAGTCGTTACAGTCTCTGGTGTTACTCGTTACAGTCTCTGGTGTTACTGTGTGTATCAGTCGTTACAGTATCTGGTGTTACCGTGTGTATCAGTCCTTACAGTCTCTGGTGCTACCGTGTGTATCAGTCGTTACAGTTTCTGGAGTTACCTTGTGTATCAGTCGTTACAGTCTCTGGAGTTACCGTGTGTATCAGTCGTTACAGTCTCTGGTGTTACCGTCTGTATCAGTCATTATAGTATCTGGTGTTACCGTGTGTATCAGTCGTTACAGTCTCTGGTGTTACCGTGTGTATCAGTCGTTACAGTCTGGTGTTTCCGTGTGTATCAGTCGTTACAGTCTCTGGTATTACCGTGTTTATCAATCGTTACAGTCTCTGGTGTTACCGTGTGTATCAGTCGTTACAGTCTCTGGTGTTGCCGTGTGTATCAGTCGTTATAGTCTCTGGTGTTACTGTGTGTATCAGTCGTTATAGTCTCTGGTGTTACCGTGTGTATCAGTCGTTATAGTCTCTGGTGTTAACGTGTGTATCAGTCGTTGCAGTCTCTGGTGTTACCGTGTGTATCAGTCGTTATAGTCTCTGGTGTTACCGTGTGTATCAGTCGTTACAGTCTCTGGTGTTACCGTGTGTATCAGTCGTTACAGTCTCTGGTGTTACCGTGCGTATCAGTCGTTACAGTCTCTGGTGTTACCGTGTGTATCAGTCGTTACAGTCTCTGGTGTTACCGTGTGTATCAGTCGTTACAGTCTCTGGTGTTACCGTGTGTATCAGTCGTTATAGTCTCTGGTGTTACCGTGTGTATCAGTCGTTACAGTCTCTGGTGTTGCCGTGTGTATCAGTCGTTACAGTCTCTGGTATTACCGGGTTTATCAATCGTTACAGTCTCTGGTGTTACCGTGTGTATCAGTCGTTACAGTCTCTGGTGTTACCGTGTGTATCAGTCGTTATAGTCTCTGGTGTTACTGTGTGTATCAGTCGTTATAGTCTCTGGTGTTACCGTGTGTATCAGTCGTTATAGTCTGGTGTTACCGTGTGTATCAGTCGTTACAGTCTCTGGTGTTACCGTGTGTATCAGTCGTTATAGTCTGGTGTTACCGTGTGTATCAGTCGTTACAGTCTCTGGTGTTACCGTGTGTATCAGTCGTTACAGTCTCTGGTGTTACCGTGTGTATCAGTCGTTACAGTCTCTGGTGTTACCGTGTGTATCAGTCGTTATAGTCTCTGGTGTTACCGTGTGTATCAGTCGTTACAGTCTCTGGTGTTACCGTGTGTATCAGTCGTTACAGTCTCTGGTGTTACTGTGTGTATCAGTCGTTACAGTCTCTGGTGTTACCGTGTGTATCAGTCGTTACAGTCTCTGGTGTTATCGTGTGTATCAGTCATTACAGTCTCTGGTGTTACCGTGTGTATCAGTCGTTACAGTATCTGGTGTTACTCGTTACAGTTTCTGGTGTTACCGTGTGTATCAGTCGTTACAGTCTCTGGTGTTACCGTGTGTATCAGTCGTTACAGTCTCTGGTGTTACCGTGTGTATCAGTCGTTACAGTCTCTGGTGTTATCGTGTGTATCAGTCATTACAGTCTCTGGTGTTACCGTGTGTATCAGTCGTTACAGTATCTGGTGTTACTCGTTGCAGTTTCTGGTGTTACCGTGTGTATCAGTCGTTACAGTCTCTGGTGTTACCGTGTGTATCAGTCGTTACAGTCTCTGGTGTTACCGTGTGTATCAGTCGTTACAGTCTCTGGTGTTACCGTGTGTATCAGTCGTTACGGTCTCCGGTGTTACCGTGTGTATCAGTCGTTACAGTCTCTGATGTTACTGTGTGTATCAGTCGTTACAGTCTCTGGTGTTACCGTGTGTATCAGTCGTTATAGTCTCTGGTGTTACCGTGTGTATCAGTCGTTACAGTCTCTGATGTTACTGTGTGTATCAGTCGTTACAGTCTCTGGTGTTACCGTGTGTATCAGTCGTTATAGTCTCTGGTGTTACCGTGTGTATCAGTCGTTACAGTCTCTGGTGTTACCGTGTGTATCAGTCGTTACAGTCTGGTGTTACCGTGTGTATCAGTCGTTACAGTCTCTGGTGTTACCGTGTGTATCAGTCGTTACAGTCTCTGTTGTTACCGTGTGTATCAGTCGTTACAGTCTCTGTTGTTACTGTGTGTATCAGTCGTTACAGTCTCTAGTGTTACCGTGTGTATCAGTCGTTACAGTCTCTGGTGTTACTGTGTGTATCAGTCGTTACAGTCTCTAGTGTTATGGTGCGTGCGTCATGTGGTATACGTTAACATTCGGCCGCGGCTGGCGCTGTGTGTGTGTGTGTGGGTGTTCGCGCCGTGCACCGCAGGTCAACATTCGGACACTACTACCGCGTCATGTTCGCCGCGCTGGTGGAGGCGATCCGCGCCACGATTGCCGCGACCGGCTCGGATCGCAGCCGCCTCGACCGCTGGGCCACGGCGCTGCGCATCTTCAACCAGCTGGTGGGCTGTGTGCGCGTGTTCAGCGGCCGAAGCGCCGTGGGCCTCTGCCTAAAGGTCTGTGGAGGCGACGGCGCCGTTTGTTATCGTACCTGCTATTGCTTCAGATGGACAGGTTGGGTATTATGTAACTAATAAGTTTTGTTTATTTGCGTTTTAGGGCGCGCCGACTCTTCAGGTCAAGTTGCGAATATGTATGAGTGTTATGATTGTAGCAAATATTGCTGATGATAGACAAGTGGGCAGACTTTTGAGCGGATCCCGAAGACGGATCCCGGGATCTGATCCCCTGAATCTGGATCCCAGATCCAGTGGGATCATAGGTCCGCCTTCGAAATTTGTCGAGCGGTCCACTGGGATCCCAGTTCTGCCTGCCATAGTGTGTTCGAAAATACGGCCCTTCCAAGCATTACATGTTAAAGACTGACGACGCCTTCCGAGCATTACATGTTAAAGACTGACTATGTCTTCCAAGCATTACATGTTAAAGACTGACGACGCCTTCCGAGCATTACATGTTAAAGACTGACGATGCCTTCAGAGCATTACATGTTAAAGACCGACGATGCCTTCAGAGCATTACATGTTAAAGACTGACGATGTCTTCCGAGCATTACATGTTAAAGAATGACGATGCCTTCAGAGCATTACATGTTAAAGAATGACGATGCCTTCAGAGCATTACACGTTAAAGACTGACGATGCCTTCAGAGCATTACATGTTAAAGACTGACGATGCCTTCCGAGCATTACATGTTAAAGACTGACGATGTCTTCAGAGCATTACATGTTAAAGACCGACGATGCCTTCAGAGCATTACATGTTAAAGACTGACGATGCCTTCAGAGCATTACATGTTAAAGACTGACGATGCCTTCAGAGCATTACATGTTAAAGAATGACGATGCATTCCGAGCATTACATGTTAAAGACTGGCGATGCCTTCAGAGCATTACATGTTAAAGACTGACGATGTCTTCCCAGCATTACATGTTAAAGACTGACGATGTCTTCCGAGCATTACATGTTAAAGACTGACGATGTCTTCCGAGCATTACATGTTAAAGAATGACGATGCCTTCAGAGCATTACATGTTAAAGACTGACGATGCCTTCAGAGCATTACACGTTAAAGACTGACGATGCCTTCAGAGCATTACATGTTAAAGACTGACGATGCCTTCCGAGCATTACATGTTAAAGACTGACGATGCCTTCAGAGCATTACATGTTAAAGACTGACGATGCCTTCCGAGCATTACATGTTAAAGACTGACGATGCCTTCAGAGCATTACATGTTAAAGACTGACGATGCCTTCAGAGCATTGCACGTTAAAGACTGACGATGCCTTCAGAGCATTACATGTTAAAGACTGACGATGCCTTCAGAGCATTACATGTTAAAGACTGACGATGCCTTTCAATCACTGGCGGAGCGAGTTGAAGAGGGGGGGGGGGGACTAAAATTTTACTGTTTCATCAGCGAAAAGTTTTTGACGGGGGGGGGGGGGGGGAGAGTTTGGTCCCTAATTATCACTTCTTACAACCAATGCATGAACGCACGAAGGGCATACTTGTATTGAATGCCCATAATGTTGTCCCCCCCCCCCCCTCCCTGGATACGCCAGTGTTCTGCAGTAATAAGGCTACCACTGCAGAAATAATAATAATAATAGTTTATTTCATACCTGCTCAGTACATATCTGGAAATTAATCCATAACTACACAAAGAAGAAAATTTGTTTTTTGTTTTTGTTTTTACTGAACCTATTTACCCTACTTAATACCTACTAGTAGACGTATTCCACACAACATAGGTACTTATACCTGCATGGAAATTCACTAACGCGCTCCTCAGCAGGCGAGGCCAATGGCTGCGACGCTGCGTGTACAACTATAACTTGCGTTGGTTGTGAATCGCTCCAGATTAAAAATAGCCCCAGACGCGCCGCTTTCCCTACTGCTACCAAAATGCAAAAAAAAAAATAGAGGAAACACGAACGAGGCAAAAAATAACGATTTGTTTCTTTCGCAAGAAGTTATTTTTCGTATCTACACATTTTTCATCGCCAGTTTCAGCGGATTTTTTCAGGGTCCGCCCCGCTCTAGCGTGGAATGGGGGGAGGGCCCCTGCCACCCCCCCCCCCCCCCCCCCCCCCCCCCCGCCTGGATCCGCCAGTGCTTTTTAATTGGTTGAAATTGAACTGGTTTCGGTTTGGTCGTATATCTGTAGTAAAAAAAAATCAAAACATACTATACTTATGGAATAATACCCTGATAACATCCTTTGCATAATATCATTGGGACCTTGTCGGATCCTAGATCCGTTGGGGAAAATAATATCGAAGGATCCACCGGGATCAGATCCACTTACATTGACTCACGTATGTTACCCCTATATATGGCAACACGCGGATCTCAGTTGTTACCCCTGTGTACGGCAGCACTCCCGGCGTCTGGTGGACCTGTTTGTGCGCCACGCCATCCCGATGCTGGAGCTGATGTTGAAGCATCAGAGGGATGAGGTCCTCAACATCCTGAAGAACTTCCAGCTGAGCGCCCGCTACCTGCACCACGTCTGTAACCACTCCAAGGTGAGGATGTCCGTGTGTAACCAATCCAAGGTGATGATGTCTGTTAGTAACCACTCCAAGGTGAGGATGTCCGTTAGTAACCACTCCAAGGTGAGGATGTCCGTTTGTAACCACTCCAAGGTGAGGATGTCCGTTTGTAACCACCCCAAGGTGAGGATGTCCGTTAGTAACCACTCCAAGGTGAGGATGTCCGTTTGTAACCACCCCAAGGTGAGGATGTCCGTTTGTAACCACTCCAAGGTGAGGATGTCCGTGTGTAACCAATCCAAGGTGAGTATGTCCGTTTGTAACCACTCCAAGGTGAGAATGTCCGTTTGTAACCACTCCAAGGTGAGGATGTCCGTTTGTAACCAATCCAAGGTGAGGATGTCCGTTAGTAACCACTCCAAGGTGAGGATGTCCGTTTGTAACCACTCCAAGGTGATGATGTCCGTTAGTAACCACCCCAAGGTGAGGATATCCGTTAGTAACCACTCCAAGGTGAGGATGTCCGTTTGTAACCAATCCAAGGTGATGATGTCCGTTTGTAACCACTCCAAGGTGAGGATGTCCGTTTGTAACCACTCCAAGGTGAGGATGTCCGTTTGTAACCACTCCAAGGTGAGGATGTCCGTTAGTAACCACTCCAAGGTGAGGATGTCCGTTTGTAACCACTCCAAGGTGAGGATGTCCGTTTGTAACCACTCCAAGGTGAGGATGTCCGTTAGTAACCACTCCAAGGTGAGGATGTCCGTTTGTAACCACTCCAAGGTGAGGATGTCCGTGTGTAACCACTCCAAGGTGATGATGTCCGTGTGCAACCAATCCAAGGTGAGGATGTCCGTGTGTAACCACTCCAAGGTGAGGATGTCCGTTTGTAACCAATCCAAGGTGAGGATGTCTGTTTGCAACCACTCCAAGGTGAGGATGTCCGTTAGTAACCACTCCAAGGTGAGGATGTCCGTTTGCAACCACCCCAAGGTGAGGATGTCCGTTTGTAACCACCCTAAGGTGAGGATGTCCCTTTGTAACCAATCCAAGGTGAGGATGTCCGTGTGTAACCACTCCAAAGTGAGGATGTCCGTTTGTAACCACTCCAAGGTGATGATGTCCGTTTGTAACCAATCCAAGGTGAGGATGTCCGTTTGCAACCACCCTAAGGTGATGATGTCCGTTTGTAACCACTCCAAGGTAAGGATGTCCGTTTGCAACCACCCCAAGGTGAGGATGTCCGTCTGTAACCACTCCAAGGTGAGGATGTCCGTCTGTAACCACTCCAAGGTGATGATGTCCGTTAGTAACCACTCCAAGGTGATGTCCGTTTGTAACCACCCCAAGGTGAGGATGTCCGTTTGTAACCACTCTAAGGTGAGGATGTCCGTTTGTAACCACTCCAAGGTGAGGATGTCCGTTTGCAACCACCCTAAGGTGAGGATGTCCGTTTGTAACCAATCCAAGGTGAGGATGTCCGTTTGCAACCACCCTAAGGTGAGGATGTCCGTTTGTAACCACTCCAAGGTGAGAATGTCCGTTTGTAACCACTCCAAGGTGATGATGTCCGTTTGTAACCACTCCAAGGTGAGGATGTCCGTTTGCAACCACCCTAAGGTGAGGATGTCCGTTTGTAACCACTCCAAGGTGAGAATGTCCGTTTGTAACCACTCCAAGGTGAGGATGTCCGTTTGTAACCAATCCAAGGTGATGATGTCCGTTTGTAACCACCCCAAGGTGAGGATATCCGTTTGTAACCACTCCAAGGTGAGGATGTCCGTTTGCAACCACCCTAAGGTGAGGATGTCCGTTTGTAACCACTCCAAGGTGAGGATGTCCGTTAGTAACCACTCCAAGGTGAGGATGTCCGTTTGTAACCACCCCAAGGTGAGGATGTCCGTTTGTAACCACCCCAAGGTGAGGATGTCCGTTAGTAACCACTCCAAGGTGATGATGTCCGTTTGTAACCACTCCAAGGTGAGAATGTCCGTTTGTAACCACTCCAAGGTGAGGATGTCCGTTTGTAACCACTCCAAGGTGAGGATGTCCGTGTGTAACCACTCCAAGGTGAGTATGTCCGTTTGTAACCACTCCAAGGTGAGAATGTCCGTTTGTAACCACTCCAAGGTGAGGATGTCCGTTTGTAACCACTCCAAGGTGAGGATGTCCGTTTGCAACCACCCTAAGGTGAGGATGTCCGTGTGTAACCACGCCAAGGTGGGGATGTCCGTTTGTAACCACTCCAAGGTGAGGATGTCCGTTTGTAACCACTCCAAGGTGGGGATGTCCGTGTGTAACCAATCCAAGGTGATGATGTCCGTTTGTAACCACTCCAAGGTGAGAATGTCCGTTTGTAACCACTCCAAGGTGAGGATGTCCGTTTGTAACCACTACAAGGTGAGGATATCCGTTAGTAACCACTCCAAGGTGAGGATGTCCGTTTGTAACCACTCCAAGGTGAGGATGTCCGTTTGTAACCACTCCAAGGTGGGGATTTCCGTGTGTAACCAATCCAAGGTGATGATGTCCGTTTGTAACCACTCCAAGGTGAGAATGTCCGTTTGTAACCACTCCAAGGTGAGGATGTCCGTTAGTAACCACTCCAAGGTGAGGATATCCGTTAGTAACCACTCCAAGGTGAGGATGTCCGTTTGTAACCACTCCAAGGTGAGGATGTCCGTTTGTAGCCACTCCAAGGTGAGGATATCCGTTAGTAACCACTCCAAGGTGAGGATGTCCGTGTGTAACCACTCCAAGGTGAGGATGTCTGTTAGTAACCACTCCAAGGTGAGGATGTCCGTTAGTAACCACTCCAAGGTGAGGATGTCCGTTTGTAACCAATCCAAGGTGAGGATGTCCGTTTGCAACCACCCCAAGGTGAGGATGTCCGTTTGTAACCACCCTAAGGTGAGGATGTCCGTTTGTAACCAATCCAAGGTGAGGATGTCCGTGTGTAGCCACTCCAAGGTGAGGATGTCCGTTTGTAACCACTCCAAGGTGATGATGTCCGTTTGTAACCAATCCAAGGTGAGGATGTCCGTTTGCAACCACTCCAAGGTGAGGATGTCCGTTTGTAACCACTCCAAGGTGATGATGTCCGTCTGTAACCACTCCAAGGTGATGTCCGTCTGTAACCACTCCAAGGTGAGGATGTCCGTTTGTAACCACTCCAAGGTGATGATGTCCGTCTGTAACCACTCCAAGGTGATGTCCGTCTGTAACCACCCTAAGGTGATGATGTCCGTTTGTAACCACTCCAAGGTGAGGATGTCCGTTTGTAACCACTCTAAGGTGAGGATGTCCGTTTGCAACCACCCCAAGGTGAGGATGTCCGTTAGTAACCACTCCAAGGTGATGATGTCCGTTAGTAACCACCCCAAGGTGAGGATGTACGTTTGTAACCACTCTAAGGTGAGGATGTCCGTTTGTAACCACTCCAAGGTGAGGATGTCCGTTTGCAACCACCCTAAGGTGAGGATGTCCGTTTGTAACCAATCCAAGGTGAGGATGTCCGTTTGCAACCACCCTAAGGTGAGGATGTCCGTTTGTAACCACTCCAAGGTGAGAATGTCCGTTTGTAACCACTCCAAGGTGATGATGTCCGTTTGTAACCACTCCAAGGTGAGGATGTCCGTTTGCAACCACCCTAAGGTGAGGATGTCCGTTTGTAACCACTCCAAGGTGAGAATGTCCGTTTGTAACCACTCCAAGGTGAGGATGTCCGTTAGTAACCACTCCAAGGTGATGATGTCCGTTATAACCACTCCAAGGTGAGGATGTCCGTTTGTAACCACTCCAAGGTGAGGATGTCCGTTATAACCACTCCAAGGTGAGGATGTCCGTTAGTAACCACTCCAATGTGATGATGTCCGTTTGTAACCACTCCAAGGTGAGGATGTCCGTTTGTAACCACTCCAAGGTGAGGATGTCCGTTTGTAACCAATCCAAGGTGATGATGTCCGTTTGTAACCACCCCAAGGTGAGGATATCCGTTTGTAACCACTCCAAGGTGAGGATGTCCGTTTGTAACCACGCCAAGGTGAGTATGTCCGTTAGTAACCACTCTAAGGTGAGGATGTCGGTTTGTAACCACCCCAAGGTGAGGATGTCCGTTTGTAACCACCCCAAGGTGAGGATGTCCGTTAGTAACCACTCCAAGGTGATGATGTCCGTTTGTAACCACTCCAAGGTGAGAATGTCCGTTTGTAACCACTCCAAGGTGAGGATGTCCATTAGTAACCACTCCAAGGTGATGATGTCCGTTTGTAACCACTCCAAGGTGAGAATGTCCGTTTGTAACCACTCCAAGGTGAGGATGTCCGTTTGTAACCACTCCAAGGTGAGGATGTCCGTTTGTAACCACGCCAAGGTGATGATGTCTGTTAGTAACCACTCCAAGGTGAGGATGTCCGTTTGTAACCACTCCAAGGTGAGGATGTCCGTGTGTAACCACTCCAAGGTGAGGATGTCCGTTTGTAACCACTCCAAGGTGGGGATGTCCGTGTGTAACCAATCCAAGGTGATGATGTCCGTTTGTAACCACTCCAAGGTGAGGATGTCCGTTTGTAACCACTCCAAGGTGAGGATGTCCGTTAGTAACCACTCCAAGGTGAGGATATCCGTTAGTAACCACTCCAAGGTGAGGATGTCCGTTTGTAACCACTCCAAGGTGAGGATGTCCGTTAGTAACCACTCCAAGGTGAGGATGTCCGTTTGTAACCACGCCAAGGTGAGGATGTCCGTTTGTAACCACTCCAAGGTGAGGATGTCTGTTTGTAACCACCCCAAGGTGAGTATGTCCGTTTGTAACCACCCCAAGGCTCCTGCTGTGGTCTCTGTGCCTCTGATGTGGTCGATTTGTCCTTGCTGTGGTATATGGTCTCCTGTTGTGGTATCTGTGCTCCTGCTGTGATGTCTGTGTGCCCCTGATGTGGTATCATGGCTCCCACGGTTAGTTCTGTCCCGACGTTATGGTCGTCTGTATTCCTCGGACGTGGTCAGCCCGTCCCTGAGTGGCGCCGAATCTTAAGGACGCCTCCCATCCCCGGTGTGGCAGAATCTGAAGGACGCCTCCCATCCCCCGTGCGGCAGAATCTGAAGGACGCCTCCCATCCCCCGTGCGGCAGAATCTGAAGGACGCCTCACATCCCCCGTGCGGCAGAATCTGAAGGACGCCTCCCATCCCCCGTGCGGCAGAATCTGAAGGACCCATCCCCCGTGCGGCAGAATCTGAAGGACCCATTCCCCGTGCCGCAGAATCTGAAGGACGCCTCGCTGATGAACCACGTGCCCTACCTGAAGAAGGGCCTCGAGTCGTTCGTGTTCCGGGTGAAGGCCATGCTAGCTCTGAACGGCTGCTCGGACGCCTTCTGGATGGGCAACCTGAAGAACCGGGACCTGCACGGCGAGGAGATTCTTTCCCAGGTGGGTGGCTGCCGGCCAGGTGGGCGTAAAACCCAGGCTACACTATGCCTGATTTCCCGATCACACGCGTGTTCTGCATAAATTCGGTATCGGAGACAAGTTCACCTAATTGAAAACACATTGTTGCGTTACACTAGCACATCACGCAAATCCCGCATAGAACGTCACGCAAACACGCAGAGCACGCGGAACTACGTCACGCAGAACCTGCAATAAAGTTCAGAATTCTGAACTGCTTTGCGTGTTTTGCGTGATTGCGTGATGCGTGGTGACCATTGAGTTTCTATCATTTTGCTTTATTTCGCGTATTGTAGTGTATAATAGACCTAAAATTGAATCATTTGTACTGAGTATGGTGGCGGAAGATGAATGGAGAAGCGTTGGAGCAAATTGTTAGTGTTGAAACTTGTGTTGAAGCTGGTAGATATGTATGGAGTGGTTTAAAAGCAGTTTAAAATTAAGTGGTTTATCCATTTTCCTTGCGTGATTTGTATGATCACGCAGATCCCGGACGTCACGCAAGTCCCGCAAACACGCAGAAGACGTGCGGGATTTGCGGGACAATCACGCATAGTGTAACCTGACCTTGAGGGGACTTCTACTGCCGGCGGAGGGGAGGGGGGGGGGACGCAAGGCAGGAGGATGCTTCGTCCCGCCTGTAACTGGTGTGTGACCTCTGTATCCCTCCCGTGACCTCTATCCCTCCCGTGACCTCTATCCCTCCCGTGACCTCTGTATCCCTCCTGTGACCTCTGTGTCCCTCCTGTGACCTCTGTATCCCTCATGTGACCTCTGTGTTCCTCCTGTGACCGGTGTGTCCCTCCTATGACCGGTGGATAAACTCTATATCCCTCCTGTGACCGGTGGATAAACTCTATCCCTCCTGTGACCGGTGTGTGACCTATGTGTCCCTCATGTGACCGATGTGTGACCTCTGTGTCTGCGTCTGTGACCGGCAGCAGGCGGACACCGGCTCGGGAGGTGAGGAGGACGCTGAGGAGGACGCTGAGGACGGTGCCGAGGACGGTGCCGAGTCCGACGTGGACCTGGACGCCGAGGAGGAGCGCTCCTCTCCCGACCGATCCGCTCCCGCTGACGCCGCCGGGGACAAACAGGACTCTGAGATCAGCGACGCCTACTGACCGGCTGGGGGCCGGGTGGCCTGCTGACCTGGGCGGGGGGAGGGGGAGGGAGAGGGATGTCTGAATTCATCACTGCGTGTGTGAGGCCGGTCACACACCGGTCACAGGAGGGACACAGAGGTCAGACCGTTGGAAGTGACGGTCTGTAAGAGTGTGTTGTGCTGGTATTGACATGTATCTGTGTTGTGTTTGTCTCCTTTCTGGACATTGCAGCATGGAAGTACACATCTCTGAAATAAGACGTGCATTGATATTCGAGGAAATTTTGTGAATTGTGTGAAAGCGAATATTGTGTTTTCCCACGGACACGGGCACGACATCGGCAGAACGCGCAGCTACAGCGCTGTGTCTGATCCGGAGCAGCGTGTGTGATCCGAAGCAGCGTGTGGTGTGATCCGGAGCAGCGTGTGTGATCCGAAGCAGCGTGCGGTGTGATCCGGAGCAGCGTGTGGTGTGATCCGGAGCAGCGTGTGGTGTGATCCGGAGCAGCGTGTGGTGTGATCCGGAGCAGCGTGTGGTGTGATCCGGAGCAGCGTGTGGTGTGATCCGGAGCAGCGTGTGGTGTGATCCGGAGCAGCGTGTGGTGTGATCCGGAGCAGCGTGTGGTGTGATCCGGAGCAGCGTGTGGTGTGATCCGGAGCAGCGTGTGGTGTGATCCGGAGCAGCGTGTGGTGTGATCCGGAGCAGCGTGTGGTGTGATCCGGAGCAGCGTGTGGTGTGATCCGGAGCAGCGTGTGGTGTGATCCGGAGCAGCGTGTGGTGTGATCCGGAGCAGCGTGTGGTGTGATCCGGAGCAGCGTGTGGTGTGATCCGGAGCAGCGTGTGGTGTGATCCGGAGCAGCGTGTGTGATCCGGAGCAGCGTGTGGTGTGATCCGGAGCAGCGTGTGGCGTGATCCGGAGCAGCGTGTGGTGTGATCCGAAGCAGCGTGAAGAATGCTGGGCATCGCAACTCCTGTAAATAACCATACTGAACATGGAATAATGAACTAACACGCTCCAAAGATGGGTATAACACCAAACAGGGGGCCAGGAGTCGAGGCCAGGATAATGGAATACAATAAGACGGGGCAGAGCAGAAGAGACGGCTGCAAATGATGCCGTTCACCTGTCCAGTTCCCAGCCGCTGGATCTTCCTCTGGAGCGTCGTGATCTGGCCGTACAGTCAACGTCATCACAGTCAACGTCATCACAGTCAGCGTCATCACAGTCAACGCCAACGTCATCACAGATGCATCTCGAACTTAACTTAAAGCATCCCCGCCAGATCAATGACGTCGCACAATCAGTTAACGCGACGAAGCAAGCCAACATGCCATCATGCCCTGGCGTAGATCACTGTGTAAATTTCAGCCCAAACACCACCTTCAGCTTGTCCGTCACACGCTGGTAACCCTCCTAGGTCAGATGTATCCCATCGTGCGCGAACCAGGTTTTCACCATGTCGCGACGCACGACGTGCTTGTGGCGTCGCATGCACGTTAGGGTGCGACCGACATATCGCACGAACTGGGCGCCCGACTTCGTGGCTTCCGCAAGAAGCCGCCGGTCCGCCTCGAATGCGGGTGTCTCCTCCCAGATCTGGTCGGCGTCGTGTCATAGACGTGGAGTTGGTCCTGCTAAAACAACGTCATTGTTATGGCAGATCTTATACAGGACCCGGCTCACCACGTTGATATCCAGACTTGCGCCCTTGGTGCCTGGTCGACCATAAACATCATTCCCACCGAGCCACATGAATACTCTGCCGGGGATGGCCCCGCACCTGCTCAGCTCGTCGATACACTCAGCAAGATGTTGATCCAGCATCAGTTCCTCTTTCATCCAGGTGTTTCCCCGAACCGCCAGGTTCAGGACCTTTTCACCCGGATTTAGGGGAAGAGTCACATACACTGCCATACTGTCTCCCAAAATGAGGTAAATACGTTTACCTTGGGTGCTGGTCCCTCTCCCTCGGGGCGGTATTCATCCCCCTCGTGACAAGTTGCAGCTGTACCCTTGTGGAGGTCTGTGGGGGTGTCCAAGGGGAAGGTAGAGATGGCAGGACCAGCAGGAGAAGCCGGAAAGGATACCTGCATATCTGCAAATATCCATTGGAAAGCATGGTCAACAAACAGCCGTTCCAGGTCATCGCTCACTTTCGCTTCCTCATCAGTGTCAGGGGTAGTATACAGGTCGATAATATCCTGTACGTCTTCATCATAAATACCCCGCCCGACCTGTTGCGCTACGCGTAACAGGTCGTCTATATCAGCTGAGGACTCCTTGTTGCCGGGCTCTGGGTTCAGTCGGTGAGCCTACCTTCGTAACATCGACAGGCCAGACCTCACCGGCCTGATGAGATAGTGTTGCCTTAGAGATCTCCAGGACACATGCGAGCAACGAGCTCTTCTGCCAGATTCTCCAGCTTCTCACACTGGCTTTCAAGAAGATCGATCCTCTCTGCGGTCGAAGGAATGACCTCCTCCTCGGCCAGTCTCTTCTTTTTTTAAGACATATCTGTGAAAGGACATGTATGACACGCTTATATTTTAATTACTACCCAAATAATCTCAGCAGGGAACGAACAGTGTCTGGCCCGTGCATCCTAATCAGTCACTAAGTGTTAATTGTGATTTCCGGCCTGATACCTGAAAACTGGTCTGACGGTTCTCCCCGCTCGTGATTGATACAACCCCACTTCCTGCCCCCTTGATTCTGATTATTTTCCCACCATAATACCATATCCCGGAGTCCGGACTGTTTGTTCTGGCAGTCCCAGTAGAGGGGTTTGCTTGTGATTCCCGACCTCGTCTTGGTCCTTCGAATTGTTACCCCTCCCTCACCTCGGGCTGCATGCTTCGTTGGCTCAAGGACTCGTTCTGAATCCTCCTCGTTTCGCTTCCTGAACGGTTTTAACCGATTGTGGTGTATATTTGTTTCTTTCCCTTCTGGCATTCTTACCCTGTAGACTACTCCATCCCCTTCCGTGCAAAATACCTGAACAACGATACTCGGACATTTGAACGGCATTCCAAGCTTACGCTTCCCTCCAGCGTGTGCTGCTGGGTCACTGACCAACACTGCGTCCCCCGTTCTGTACTGTCTCTCCCGCTGCCGAGGAATTTGTCGCTGAATCATTGCATCAGCAGCAGTCTTGACGTTTTCCTTGGTTTTCTGAAAGGCCACCTCTAGCAGTTTCAGTTGGCGCTCTACGTAGCTATCAATGGAAGCCAGTTTGCATTCCCTACCCGTTGCTACATCTACTGGCAGCCTTGAGCCTTGCTTCACGCCCGTGAACCCGAAAAAAGGGCGTGTACCCAGTAACCGCGTGTTTGGACGTGTTGTATGCGAAACAGGTAGCTGGGACGACCACGTCCCAGTTAGATCCATTTCCTTGGATGAATTAGGCCACCATATCCTTCAAAGTTCTGTTGAAACGTTCAACCATTCCATCGCTCTGAGGGTGGTACGGTGTAGTGCGTGTTTTTGTTATCCCCAGTCGTTTGCACAACTCCTGAAAAACTGCCGACTCGAACTGCCTTCCCTGGTCAGAATGTAATCGCTCGGGTACACCTTGCTCCAGGACCAGATTCATCAGACATTCTGACACGTGCACTTCCGTTTGATTGGCCATTGGAAAAAGGGTACTTAGAGAAGTAATCCATGATGACAAGTGCGTATCTGTTGCCCCTTACTGACAAGGGCATTTCAGTGATGTCCATGGCGATTCTTTCGTATGGCCTACTTGTCACCTCCGTCACCATAGTGGCTTCCATGGGTGGTGTCGGGCGGCTGCGTCTCTGGCATTCTATGCATGTCTCGCAGTACTTACGAACGTCATGTTCCGCATTCGGCCAGTAGAGCCGTTCCAGCACTTTATCCCTGATCCTTGCCAGACCCAGGTGTCCGGACCTCGGGTCATCATGCAGAGACTGCAAGATGTTAGCACGGTATACCCTGGGAAGGATAATCTTATATCTTCCCTGCCGTTGTGACTTCTTCTGATACCTATAATTCCTTCGCGCAGTGTGAGCTTGTCGAAGGATCGAGCCAGTGTGCGAAGTTGTCTGTTCAGCTTTTTGAGGCGTTTCTTTGCTGGGGGGCTGGCCCTTCACGACCCAGCTCTTCACTTCGCTGAGTAGCACATCCTTGCTCCTTCTCCATTGCCATCTTGTGCAGCTCGGCATTTTGCAGACTGCCTCCCGCCACGAGGCACGTTTCCGTCTCGTTAGTTCTTTCGCCTGCATGGGGCTCAGACTTCTTCGCGTCGTGTAGTGTCACTGTTGCTGCCTCTGGTGATGGAGTTGGTGGTCGCCTTGACAGTGCGTCAGCATTAATGTTGGTGGTTCCCTTCTTGTAGGTCACCGCGAAGTCATATGAGCTCAGCTCAACGGCCCACCGTCCTCTCCTTCCCGTCGCGTCTTTCTCTACAGCGATGGACTGCCGAATATTCTCCAGTGGCTTCTGGTCAGTGACAACTTCGAAGTGAGTACCAACCAAATATTGGCGAAAGTGCCTTATCGCCCAGACTATCGCCCAAAGCTCTTTTTCGTACGTAGGCCATCTTATCTCAGTCATGTTCAGTACTCGGCTCGCGTAGGCAACCACTCTTTCTGTATTTTCTACAGTTGCTGTGATAACAGCCCCCACCGCCGAGTTCGATGCATCTGTGGCCAGCCTAAAGGTACCTTGGAATGTTGGAAGTGTTAGAATTGGTTGCGACGTCAACTTCTGCTTGAGACTCTGGAAGCTCTCTAGCATCTCGTTTGAATACACCAGAGCTTTCCGCGCCGTAGCCTCCCTCAGCGGCTTCACCAGGTCAGAGTAGCCTTCTACGAACTTACAGTAGTAACCGGCGAGTCCTAAAAAAAACTTTTGAGGTCGTCTGGTTTTTCCGAGACAGACCAGTTTTGAACCTTTGCGATGTTCTCTGGATCGGGCTGTACTCCCTCCCTTCCTACTTTGTGCCCCAAGAAGACTACTTTTTCTCTTGCCAGCAGGCACTTTCGAGGCTTCAGCTTCATTCCAACTTGTCTGATTTTCTGGAACACAATCTCAAGATTTTCCAGATGATCCTGCTCTGTCTTTCCGAATATAACGATATCGTCAAGATAAACCAGACAGCTCTTTGTGTCGACTCCTGCCAGCACCAGCTCCATCAGACGTTGGAATTTTGGACCAGTGTTCTTCAAGCCGAACAGCATGGCTGTTCACTGGTGGAGGCCTTTCCCGGTGGTAAACGCAGTTTTCTCCCTGTCCTCCGCAAGCTCCACCTGCCAATATCCTGATGCCATGTCCAGGGTCGAGAAAGGCTGTGCACCCGCCAGGTCATCTAACACATCGTCAACTCGCGGAGGGGGATGTGGATGCGCTGGGTTACTGCGTTGACCGCTCTCAGATCCACGCAGAATCTGAAGGTGCCATATTTTTTCTTCGCGAGAACGATTGGAGAGCACCACGTGCTTGAGTTCTCTTTGATGATGCCATCTCTGAGCATACGCTTCTTCTGTTCTTCTACTTCCTCTCGAAAGTGCAGTGGAATACGTCTTAGTCGCTGTCTGATGCACTTC
Organism: Chirona hameri; assembly: GCA_036785665.1. Taxonomy (NCBI): domain Eukaryota; kingdom Metazoa; phylum Arthropoda; class Thecostraca; order Balanomorpha; family Balanidae; genus Chirona; species Chirona hameri. The sequence goes on along the minus strand of JAXIVJ010000358.1, from coordinate 236,138 downwards.
CGGTCCGAATGCTGTGTTTGAGCAGGTTTGTCTTCCCAATGTCGCCTTCTCCTTTTCTGAAAATGTCGCTGTATTCTTTCACCAGCCGTCTCAGGATATGTTTCCCTGCCTCAGAAACGGCAGCTTCCTCGATGTTCAACTCCGGAGCTAGATCGTCCCGGTTTTCCATGTGACGCTCCTCCACCGTGGCATCGTCGTCATCAAATACCCGATAAAGACCCTCGCCATCGTGTTGGATTGTGTGTAAGGTGCCGATGTCTGTTTTCATGGGTATCTTCACTTCTTCTGTCCCGATGTTCACGATCTTCACAGGCATGGTCTCATGTTCCCCTACTGTGGCGATGATCCTCGGTATCAGCCATTTTCTTCTCCAGTACACGATCTCGGCTCCAAGACCCCTGCCAACAAGGGCCTCTCAAATGTTTGTCCCACATCTAGAGGTTTTGCTCCGACCTCCACGATTGTCTCCGACCTGGGTGGGATGGTCACTGTTGTGCCGGAGCTTCAGACGCACGTCCGCTCGTGTCACTGTGTATTGCCAGAAGAAAGCGTCCCTGTCGCGTTCCCGGTATCTCCATTTCCAGCACCGTCGCGTACAGAAACTCATTCGCTACTAGGAAGAAACCACTAATTTGTACAACAGTACGCACGACACAACACATTCCCCTTCCGCAAAGGATTCACCGCATTATGTCGCAACACTTGGTTCCCTTGGTTCAGTTCAGACAGATGTACATTCGAGTATAACACAGCGCCATCTATACATATCGGTTCACGTCTAACTGCACAAACGTCCGCATTGGATTGTACAGTGGCGTCACCTATACCAGAACACTTCGATAGGTACATGGTATTTACAGTCTACGGACTATAACGGTCCGGCACTCGGCGTACCCGCATGCTCCTTCCCTGAGTAAGACAGGGAGTGGTTGGTTGCACCGGGATGGATTGGATAGGATCAGGTACGGCCCTATCCTGCTCCTGCGCCGAATACTAGATGTCCTCATCGTCTTCGGCCGGCTTCGACCAACCTACATTGGCTGCTGACAGGCGACGCGCATGAACTTTTTGCCCGTCAGACAACCTGTAGCTCACCGGACCCAGCTGCGCTGCAATGCGGAGCGGAGGACCGAACCGCCGCTTCCAGCCGAACGGAGCCCTGACGCGCACCACGTCCCCTGGCTTCCACTTCGGCAACTCTCCCGTGCGCTCGTTGCACCTGGCGAGATACCGGTCCTGGTACACCTGAAAGTGCGACCTGGCCTCTTCCCGGTCCTCTGAGTGGAGCTCATCGCCAGCCCCGGGCGCGCCCAGCTTGGTGCGCATGTCACGCCCACGCATCACCTTGAATGGAGACATTCCAGTCGCCGGATGGATCGTAGCTCGATAGGTTTGCAAGAATGATCTTACGTATGGAGCTCGTGGCTGTCCTGCGATGCGGGCAGACTCGACCGAGTCCTTGGCCGTCCGGTTGAACCTTTCAACCAGCCCGCAGGTCTGTGGAGAGTAGGGTGAGCTGTGGATCAGCTTGATGCCCTGAGCTACACAGAAGTTCTGGAACTGACGAGAGGTGAACACCGACCCGTTGTCACACAGCAGTTCCTGAGGGATGCCTTCCCTGCCGAACACCGCCTGCAAAAACTCGATCACCGAGGATGACGTCACTTCAGACATGAACGCCACCTCGGGCCACCTACTGAAGGCATCCACCAGCACAAGCCCGAAGCGCTCAGCTGCTGGTCCCTTCAGTGGTCCGATAGCGTCGATGACCACTTTGGTCCACGGGGCCGACGGCATCGCTACCCGCTGGACCTGCACGGCTTGGCAAACTTACTGTGAGCGCTGCACAAAGCACAGTTCCGCAGCAGAGTCTCGACTGACCCGTCCCTCCTGGGCCACCAGTAATGCTCTCTGGGCCGCTGCTTCGTCCGTACGACACCAGGGTGCGTCTCGTGCGCCAGCTCCAAGAGGCGGGCGCGATTGTGGGCGCGATTGGATTGTGACCTCCTGCACTTCTCCTCGTTGACCTGCACCCTGTGAAGATGGAAAAGAGCCTCCACCTGCTTTAGTGCCCGGTCATGCTCTGCTTTTGTAGCACCATGTATCACAACATCATCCAGGTAGACTGTGACACCTTTGATGCCCTTCAACATATCCTCCATGATTCGCTGGAAGCATGGACCACTGGAGGCGAGACCCATGTGCACCCGACAGTATCGGAACAGTCCCTCATGGGTTATGAAGGCAGTCAAGTCTCTGGAGTCTGGATGGAGCTCCACCTGATGATATGCCTCCTTGAGGTCTAGGATGGTGTAAATGCTGCTTCCCTGAAGGGAGTGAAGCAACTCGTCCATGTGTGGCAAGGGGTATCCATCTGTGACCACTGCCCTGTTCACCTGTCTCAGGTCCAGGTACAGCCTCACCTTGCCGTTTCTCTTTCGGCTGACCACGATGGGAGAGACCCATGGACTGGCGTCCACCCGCTCGATGATGCCATCAGCCTCCATCTCTGCCAGTTTGCTGGACACCTCGTCTCGGACGGAGAAGGCCAGCCTGCGCAGAGACTGTTGAACTGGCCGAACTGTGGGGTCCAAGGTCACTTTATGGACATAACTGTCCATTGCGGGTTTTGAGTCAGTGGATTTAGGATTTAGGGTGCACACCTCCCCGTTCACCACATTAACCCCCAGTATACCCATCAGGTCCAGCCCCATGATCGGTGTACCCTTAGGCACTACATACATGGGCACACTTTGGTGCAGTTGAGGCACACACACACATCAGCAATGCCTAGAACATTGAGCTCAGTGCCCCCATACCCACACAGCTTCTTGTCCACCACACGCAGCTTGGTGTTCAAACTCAGCACCCTTTGGGGAACAAGAGTCACTGGTGATCCTGTGTCCACCAGGAACAGCACATGTTTTCCACCCTCCAGCTCCACATCCTTTGTCAGACTCATGCTCTGAGGGAGCTTAGGTTTAATTGACATTATGCTGACAGCACGGACTGGCCTGGGGCCCTTGCACACACTGGCCAGATGGTTCTGCTTGCCACATTTGTGGCAAGTTTTACCCTTTGCTGGGCACACTGGATCCCGAGGGTAGTGGTTACCTGCCATGTCACAGCAAAAACACCTGAAGTCCGCTCCAGGTTGTCCACTAGGTGGTCCACCCAGTCCTCTCACTCCCTGCTGTTGACCCTGTCTTGGGGTCGGACGAGCCCCTGCAGCTGGCTGAGTCCTGCTGCGCTGCTGTCCTGGGCCCTTTGGCCTTGAAGCCGGCCCTGGTCCCTGCCTCTGCCGCAGATGGTTGGCAGTGACCTCTTCTTGATCTGGTGCCGTCATGCTTATTGCCTCCTGCCTCGACCTTTCATAGGCCTCAGACACTGACAGGACTGAGGCAAGTGTCAGCCTGGAATCTTGGAGGAATCTTTCTCTCAATCTTTCATGGATTGTAGCTTCCACCACCTGATCTCTAATCATTTCGTCGGCCATGTTGCGAAAGGCACAGTTAGCAGCCAGGCCTCTGAGGTCAGCAACAAAATCTGCTGTGCTCTCACCTTCTCTCTGGCGCCGCTGGCGGAACTTGAAACGTTCTGCTATGGGGTTGATCTGTGGCTCGAAGTGCCCCTCCAGCTTCCTCAGTGTATAGCCTATTTCCGACTCACCGTCTAGCTTCTCTGTTTCTGGGATCGTTTGGTAGATCCTCTGACCTTCCTGCCCCAGACGGTGAAGCAGCACGGCCTTCTGACGGTCCACACTGAAGTCACTGCCTCCAATAGCCAGTAGGTAGGTATCAAAGCCAAACCTCCACTGCTTGAAAGCCACCGGGGGACGTCCCGGGTGCGCCAGAAACGCCGCAGGTGCCGATATCCCTTCCATTACTGGGATTTATCACTCACTGTTAGCACCAGTACTTGAAATAATAACACTGAAATGTAGCAAGAACAAATCAAGAATTATTTGGAATGCTTCTTGGCTTTAATCTCGTCCTTCGTCGCCATGTTGTGCCGGAGCTTCAGACGCACGTCCGCTCGTGTCACTGTGTATTGTCAGAAGAAATCGTCCCTGTCGCGTTCCCGGTATCTCCATTTCCAGCACCGTCGCGTACAGAAACTCATTCGCTACTAGGAAGAAACCACTAATTTGTACAACAGTACGCACGACACAACAGTCACTGTCGAGCATGTAAACACTCTTGCACGTTTTGGCCAAAGCTCATCGTAGGTTGGGAGTTAAATTTCCTGGTCCCGAATCCTGAACACGTCTGCTTCGTCATCGAGAACAGTTGCGTGTTGGCAGCAAAAGTCTCTTCCCAAGACTGTGTGGTAGACGAGACCGCTTAGCATGGCCATGGGGTGCAAGAAGTTATTTGTTCCCAGCTGAAACAGAACATCAGCTCGACCCGTGACCTGTATCTCATGTCCTCCGGCTCCTATCACGTGTCCTTGGTCACCCAGAGACAACGCTTCCTGATCTAATGCTTTCTTTGCGAATTCTGCGTTAATCATTGAATTGTCAGCTCCCGAGTCTACCAGGGCCCAAGTGCTGAGACTATTGATGACCACTTGGACCACCGCTGCCCGTTTCTTCGGGGCGGCATTGCTCCCGACTGGGTCAAACCCCTTAGGCCCAGTCGCTACTCGTTTCCCTGCTCTGCGTAGATCTGCTCAGCTCTGAAAGAGGCTGCCAGTGGAGCTTCATTTGAATGAGCCTGATTTGACTGGTGGAGAGCCATATTGGACTGTGCTCCACTGCCGGTTCAATGCTGAATCTTCCAGCATTGAGACATCTAATGTCCTTCCCTTCCACATGCCACACACCATGGCTGGCGTCGTCTTGGCACGGCTGATTCGTTCTCATCAACCCCTTGTCGTCCACCTCTGGTCAGACCAGCGAGTTGGGGACATTGCCGTTTGAAATTGGTCAGCTGGCCACATTGATAGTACCCCCTCGGGCGCCTAGAAACTCCCGTTGCCTCATGAATGGTTTTTGCACCCAGCTTTGATCAGACATCGTGGCTTTCAGCTGAGAAATTGTGCTCTGAATATGAGCTAATTGCGTTCTCATTTCAGTCCATTTCAGTTCAGAGTCTTGATCTTCACGAGCCCTGCGGGAGGCTCATACCTGGCACGCTGTCATCGCTACTCGGCCAGCTTTCTTGCCTCGCACCGCTTCCAGCACGTTTTATTTCACTTTGAGCTGTTTTGCCACTTGAACTGCTGCTTTTAAGGAAACGACTTTGTCTTTAGCTATGAATTTCTCTTGAAGTTTGTGTCGGACAGCCCGCACACGAATTGCTTCAGTCTATGTTCTTGCTTCTGAGCGGGGATGCACTTGCAAAATATTTTTCGAGTAGCTCCATGACCCGATCGCCAAAAGCCTCAACACCCTCGCCTGGCTCCTGCCTCGCCTGAGTTAACTCCGCATACGCTTGAAGTGTGTCTATTTCTCCCCCAAATCTGTCCTGCAGGGATTTTGTATTGTGTCATAGTCCTATAGTTCTTTAGGTGCTAATTTGGCACACTCGTCGAGTGCTACTCCATCTAACAAATCTATCAGGATCCTGTCCCGTTGCTCCTTTTCCACATCCCGAAAACGGAGCTCAAAATGCGATAGCCACTTTTCCTAACTTTCGCCACCTTGCCCGGGAAATTTTGGGTTACTGGCTACCCGCAGAGCGAGCCGCTGCGGATCCATTGCTCCCCTCCCTTTCTCACGAAGTATATAAAGCTCCGGGCCCCACCGATTAGCAACGTGTGTTTAAATAACGTGGATCGATAGGTATGTCGAAAACGAACACTCCCACCGGTTTAATTCCTACTCTGTGTCGCAGAACGGTGGATACTAACCCGTCGTAACGTAACTGCACCGAAGCTCGTATAATTTATATATGTCGCGACAGCGAACAACTAGTGAAAAAACCGTGTCGTTAAACGAACACAACATGAAGTCACGCATCAGTGCAGCACACTTACAGAACAATATGTGTCGTTCAACGAGCACGCAATTCATATTATATACATGAATAGCTCGTGTCGTAACAGAAACGAACACGCTACCGTCAACTAAATCATATCGTACGAAACACGAGCACTTGTAGTGCTAACTCCCGGCCTGGAAGCAAATGAATACATAGAGGCGCTTACCTTGAAGTTCCTGTCCTACCGACGGCGCCAATGTTAAGCAAAGGCAGCGTCTCTTCTCAAATCTGTATTGCTTCGGCTGGTCTCCCGTCACGACTGCCTCGCCCAGGTCAGCGCGCCACTGACCTGCGGCCCGGGCGAGGGCGCACCCAGCGGAGGCACGGGAGGGGGAGCAGTGTCGGGCCCAGCAGGGGGCGCCAGCCACCACCCAGCTCCCTTACAGTACCATACCGCCCCCGAATGACACCTTCCCGGCCCGAAAACGATGCGGTGTCCCAGCGCACTCAGAATGATGGCACCCTGACGCCTTCAGCTTCCCTCCGACGGCGACCGGACACCCATGACCTTCGAAACCAATACACTCTTTTGCCCCCCTCCCCCCACTCCCGATAGCGCCCTGGATGGCGCCTACGAAGAGGCCTGGACCCCCATGAAATAACCGTGACATGTTTTGTATATGCCTCATGCCTGGCGAGGCGTTGAAGGTGCTGACGTATTGTACCTTTCACACTCGGGGCGACTAAAAATAGCTTGGATGAATGTCCAATGTCCATGATGTCCACAGCTCCACAGAAACGTTTCCAGCGTCAGTCTCCGATTTTTACGCGATTTGGTCCTAAGGACTAACGTCAAAACGAGCCTCCTGCTTTAAACAATCAGGTCCATTTTGACCTTACTGGTCTCCTTCAAGATCAAATTCAAGGTCAAACGTCGGGGAACGCTGTAGCACCCAAAGTTACCGTCCGATCGCAACAAATTGGTCTCAAACGATTCCTTGTGCCCAGTTCCAAGATGACAAGAATGTTAAAAGTTGTGCCCCGTGACCCTCAATTTCAAATTCAGGGTCAAAGGTCGGGATTTTTTCCATATCCTTTCCATTTCCAGAATGACAAGCATTCTTAGAGTTGTGCCCCGTGACTTTCAAGTTAGCGCCCAAAATTGGGCGCTACAGCGTTCCCAGTCCTTTGACCTTGAAGGTCACGGGGAACAAATTTACTCTTCTCGTCATCCTGGAAATGAGCACGGGGCAACGTTGGAGACCATTTGTGTTGCAATCGGACGCAAACTTTGGGCGGTACAGCGTCCTCCGTCCGTTGACATTGAATGTGACCTTGAAGGAAACCTGTAATGTCAAAATGGACCTGATTCTGGGCAACAGGAGGTTTGATTTGAGCTTGAGACCAAATGTAAAAATCGGTGAACGACGCCGAAAACGTTTTATAATCCCATTGGGTTGGCGCGCCCCAATAAGAACGACTCAACTGTCGTAACACACCTTGTTTTTTTCTTTCATTTTGCACCTTGTTTATCCAAGTATGCAATTTAGTTTCCCGATGTTGCGACAATATATTTTTGTTTGCTTCTCCGGGCTACATGAAGTAAGCCCGGAGAATTACAAAATCATGTAAATCTTGGTCATCATGTGAACCTACGTATACGCAGATCCGCAGTCGGACCTTCGATCATGCCACCAGACTTTCAAAAGGGTCCCTCGCCCCGCTCGGGTATTCAGCCGAACTGCGGGGGGCATATACTGCCGCCTCGTTATCTTCCGAACCAATAACCGCTGCGAGACGCGCAAGGGAGCAATCGAAAACTCTCAATGAGACGCACGTAAAACATACGTGAAATGTTCAAAATAAGGTCACATGTCAGGTCACGGTCAGGTGAAATGTCAAAATCGAGGTATTTGAGTTGATTTGCTATACTTTCCATTTAAAGGCTTATATTGCGACTATTATGGCACAAAGTGGTCTCAGAGGCATAATACATCTTCCGCATAAGGGAAATTGAGATTGTAAGCAAAGGTCAAGCCGTCAAGGTCAGGTCAGAAAATATAACTATTGGCGAAAGGTCTACGAAAGTCATGCGACACATGTTTTATGGGTTATTTTACACGCATAATTTGATAGTAGTAGTAGCCAATTTTAAACGTTAGCATGGTCAATTTGTTGCCATTTGAATGCAAAATATGTATGTCAGGAAAACTTTCTGTAGTATTTTCCTATGATTTTAGACAACGAAACTCTTACAAAACAGTGCAAGAATAGGGTCTGAAGTCTGAAGCAGTGTTCGTCACGGGCCACCAACCCCCAGCCCGGCCCGGCCCAGGCCCATGAACACCAAGCCCAGACCCGGACCAGGCCCGGTCAAATTCATAATATTGAGGCCCAGGCCCGGTCCGGCCCGTTCAGATTAAGCATATAATTATTTTCACAAAATTTGCAATCATTATCCTAGCATAGTTACTTGTATACTATGCATGTGAAACAATGAACCAACTATGCTAACCGAAAAAAAGCCACAGCCACAGCAACAGTGCGTTGCTGTGTAAGTGAACTGCTGGTTAAAATATTTTTGAGCTCTGACCTGAGCTTGTGTGACGCGCGCATTACTTCAAAATTGTCAGGCCCAGGCCCATCCAGAGCTCAGTGATTTCCTTAAAGTTGAGGACCGGCCCAGGCCCAGCCCATTGCCCATAGGGCAATGGGCTGGACCTTTTATGAAATGGTATAGGATCTGAATCGTGATCTTGATCAACTTGTTTTGCATGTCAGTCGTTGCTGCACCCCCGACGGCGCAAAAGGCACATTATTATCATTGATTGTATAGTCATTACTATAGACACTTGGCAATTTGTGTTTATTAGTGCAAGCCACAGGTCCACAGCACAGGACCAGTAACATTAGTTTTTTTGCGACCATTTAGAGGCCCTGCAAAATATAGTGGCCTAAATCCCAGGAGATACCATTTCGCGCCATTTTTTCCCCTTGTTTTTTTTGGGGGGGGAGGGGGCCTTTGGCCGTGGGAGGGGGCCCTTTTGCCGAGGGGGCCTCTGAGTTTCCTTGTCTATCCATTCCAAAATACGATCCGCCGCCACTGGTACTACTCAGAATGGTGTCTCAAAACCTAAGTAATACCGATATCAGTCACATTGGTATGGATTTTCTAGTCTGTTTATATAAGGTGACACAATCTATGGGTTTACGTCCTTGAAAAATGTAAAAATATAGCTAACCTACTCCTACAGCCTCTTATGTCGACAATTTTCGCAAACGTCCTCACTCCTCAGCAAAGAACGCACATATTTGGGTGTAAATTTTAAGCTTATGAGGTATTCTGGGAAAATACTGCTATGTCGACTATCAATTATTATTTCAACTTTCATATACACCTTTAAATATTGTCTTACGCTTCATAAAACCACGGATTATTGTATAACGGATGGGATTCTCTACGAATTTGGGGAACATTTGGCACCCTAGCGGCGGACAGCCTGAACTAACAATGGACAGGACTGCAGCGAATTTCTCCGCGTCCGCTGTACAATCGTACGTATTTTCCCGTGACTCTTTTCGTGATTTCTACAAATATCCACTTGTCTGAGACGCTGAAAGTATGTGATACGTTTTCACGCAACCCTGTAGTATCATGGAATCCATTGGATAATTCAAATATGCGTCTGCTTTTTCTTGTATGGAGATAAAACTCGGCTGGAGTGGTGGACTGCGTCCGCGGCGTCGCTTGTGCACTCTGGGCAGGTTTTCTAACTTTGAAGGAGTTGATTGTGCGAATAATATGGCCTTATCATGGGGCTGTTCCAGCGCCCTCACCCACCATCATCCGGAATAGGTTGAGGCGTGCCCGGTGGAGGTGCGGTGGAGCTGCGCGCGGGAACGAGCGGTAGAGACTCGGTGGAATTATCAGCTGTTGGCCATCATTTGTTTGGGTGCGATGCGAATTCACGGTCACGGTCTACGCTGTAATGCGAGCTGCACACTGGACCATTCGGCGAGCGATATCACTGCGACATTCTGCGGTTCCGCGGTGTTTAGCACAGAAAAAGCTCGTCCGGACCAGCTTTATTCCGCGATATCGCACGCCAAATGACGCAGTGTGCGGCCGCCATTTACATACATTATTTTATTCCTCGCAGTTTTGCGTTTTACCGTGCGTGTCAGAAATTTGTTGAGGTACTTTTATCCACCGTGCGTTTCACATAGATCTAAACAACAATGGAATCCATGCAAAAGCTGTCCACAATGCTCTTCGCGAATGGCGCCGAAAAATGTTTACAAAAGTTTGTCACTGGTGCGCCATAGCTGCCGTAATCCGACTTTGCCCAATCTCATCCGCTCGACGAGCGGTTGAGATTTTGCTCATCCGGTTGAGGTTGGTGGAGGCTCAACCGATTTTAGTTGAGGCGCGGGAACGGCCGGTGGAGAAAATAAGGCCTCCACCTAATCCGGATGAGGGCGCTGGAACAGCCCCCATGTGGTGCTATAACAATTGCATGACTATTAAACAGCCAAACCTGTGGCAAGACTTTATCAACTGTTAATCATTTTTTTTTACTGAGCTCTCAGCTCGAGTTGAAGAGTGAAATGTCATGGGTACCAGTACTGACTAGGTGAATGTTAATTGCTAGCAATGGATCAAAGAGTTGTAGAAAATAGACATTCTGAAATGGGAAAAGTGGTTCAGATGAGTAATTTCATGCAGGATGCACCAATGTAAATGTTGGAAGTACCCGATTGTGATTGGAATTTAGGGAGTGGAGGTTGTGCTCTGTGTCTGGCCAATCACAATGCTGGGTCAGCCCATTTTACTCTCAACCTGTCATACATTAATTATTAAGTAAATTTACATCTTAGCTGACATACTGCTACTGCATATAAAACATATTTCCATGCCTATCAGTACAGGTACCAATGGTTTCCCAGAAAATGAGACCAACCCTGTTTCTGTAGATCACGGACCACAGTCGTGCTGAGAAATATTTTTGGGTTTCCACCAGGGACCAGCAAAGGGCCAAAACTTGGGGATAGTTCACAGATTCACTTCAATGAATTTACAAAGTGACTGTATAATATGAATTATGTATGTCTCAAAACATCAGTTTTAGTGATAAACAGGGATCAGAATTCAGACATCAACTTGCCTAAGAATTATAGATAATTATCACCATGTTACCCCTGCTTAAATTTGTATTCAGCGCAATACAAAGTGTGGCAGTCCAATGAGTTGTTGGTATATGCTTACACAGATATATGGCCACAAGGACAAGGCAAAATAAAACGAATATATACACAACAAAACAGCAGCACCAACTAGTATCTGTCTTGTACTGCTGTCTTGCACTGGCTAGCATTGCCTCATCAGTTATTCTTTTTGCCAGAGCGAGCTGAGACAGAGGCCAGGCGCCCACTGATATGCCCAGTGTTTTGGGACAATGAACATGTTAACAACATTATTTTAGCCATGATGTATCATGAGTTCAATTTGTTCAACAATGTAAATGCAGTGGGAGTGTGTGAACTATGACCCAAAATCACAGTGCTGGTCAAGATCCCGGACATAATATGGGGTCCAGTCTGTTGGAGTAGTACATTACCACTGGACATGCAACTTAAATTTCCTTAATAGAAAACAATGGGCCTATAGGACAAGTGACATCTCAGATGCAGTTACTACTCCCAGTCATTTTTCCTTATAAGATTGCTGTATAACACCTATGACCCAGACATCAGTCATTTGCATCCTGGCATGTTAAGTCCAGCACAATTTTCCAAACCAAAAGTGGTGTATGGTGTATGCTGCTCAGTGTGCATGACCATTTGGATACTTAACATACATTAATTTAAATTCAAACTACATATGCCATTTACATGTTAGTTTGTGAGCTTTAACCCTCGCCCTACGGGAGCTTTTTTCACCTTCGCCCTACGAGAGGGCCTGACGGGCCCCCTGTTAACTTCCAAACCAAGCAACTTAGAGCATTGCGGTAAGACTCAGTATGTTGCCTGTCATGAGAGGAATCTAACAGTATGTGATTTTTAGGTTTCAGGTCAATGGGTGACCTGGCTGGAGCCGGCTGGTCGTTGGGTCTCGGTTGCTTAGTTAGGGAGTTGGTTCGAGCCGGCTGTTGGTACATATGGGGCTCTGATGGATGGCGGCGACTAGAAAAGTTGTCTCCAATCGATGTGTCGCACCTCCCATGGTGTTTTTTTTTTTGGCAAACAACTGGAAAATGGCCGTAGTGGACTTTTTTCCAACCCCGCTAAGCCTCAGTGAACGGGCGCTCTGCGCGATGTCCTGTCTAAAGTTATTTATCCGATCGTCCACTAGAGGCGCTAGCATCGACCGGTGGTCGCGAACATCTAAAGTGCCGCCGCGGAGTGCCGATCCGTTATACAATAATCCGTGATAAAACTAAGTAAATGCATAAAATGCATACGCACACACGCCCGTACATTGTCAGCGAACCAATATGGCGAACCCGTTGAAATGTAAAATGATTCTCCCCCGGTTTCACGTCATCACAACCTGAGCAATCACTGTCGAGCTTGCTCAAGACTGATTGGTTAATACTAGCTGATATCCAAATACAGCTTATGAGAAGATCCGATAAACACGGCCAAGATGCTGGAAGTTGCTCGTGGTTGTCCCACTTTTTACCAATGTTGAAGGAGCGGAGTACACCCACCTGGTCAACACCAACAGCCCAAGCGACATGTGCGACAAGCCTAAGCAATCATACGTGCAATATTGGTTCAGTTCAGTTCAGTTCGTTTATTTTGTTAACAAAAAGACATCAAATCAAACAGGACAATAATGGATTGGCGCAAAAGCAAAAGCTTAAATCATAGCGCCTCTCCAGATGAAACAAATGAAACAGAGATTTTACCAAAACTAAGGAACAGAAGCACCAACAGCCCAATGCAATATTGGTGAAAGGCAACTGGCTGAATTCCGAACTAGATTTACACGTAGAAATACGGAAATGGCGTGGACCCACACAGGGCCAACCGAGTCACACGGACGTCACCGGAAACAGGACTCGTGGCGCCTCTAGCGGGAACGCCAGAACTACGAACCACGCTACAGATCAGCTGGGTATAGGTGACGCCACGATACAGACACCAACGACTTATCTAGAGTATGACAGATGATTAAGGTACGAAACATGCGTAGCTGTTGTTTAAAATGGATGCAAAATTAAAATGTACCATTCCCAACCATGGCTCGTCCAGTGGCAAAGGTTTCAAGCCGCTAGCTCCAACAGTCTAAGATAAGTCTTGACTAAAAAATGTGGTCCCATAATATGTCTTTGTGGCCCTAAATCGCCTAAATTAGTCGAAATCAATATTAAAATCAATACCACACCAACACTGTTTCTGAGTCCCAATCATAGCACTTCAAATGGTGAAGGTTTCAAATCGCTAGCTCCAATAGTTTGTGACATTTGTCTTGGCTGTATGTTTTGGCTGTAAAATTCATACTCTATTTTCCGCAGCCCCCACCAGTACGTTTGGCAGCCATTCGGCGTTTGGGCGTTAAAAACATACTACACAATAGGGTTCCGATGTTAAATAGATGATTTTCAGACTAGGCTGGCTCGTAACCTATGGCACATATTTTAAATTAGATTTCTGGAACAGATAGCTACAAGCCTTGGCTACAACGTTTCTTTCTATGATGTTTCGATATTCTGGGCGTAAAACGGTTAAATTTGCTTGGGGGTTAAAAAATGTCGGAACGACCGCTGACCGCTTCCAAATGCTACTACAGGTACTGAAATATACACTACTTCGACTACTACTTCGTAGTAGAATTTAAAACTACGGCTTCCAAATATTACTACATGTACTGAATATACACTACTTCGACTACTACTTCGTATATTTGCTGGAGTTTAATTCAATAAATAAAGATATAATCTATGGAAATACAAGTTATTGATAACAAACAATACCTTTAATTTATAATAGACACAACAATTACGATACAAATTATATCTTGTTTAATTCATTTGGGCGTTACCTTCCTTACTGTTCTGCCCGTTATTCTATTACCGTGATTTTCAGAGACCTTGGCAAGGCCCTAATCCTTAAATCTTGGATTTGAATCCACGTGGGTCGAATCTGAAGGTCGTTATTGTCAAGGCCATATATAGGGTTATTGTATTATTTGACCGCGTGGCTCGTTGTTTAAGGCCATACCATGGTGTCCGGACAATTCTTCGTCCAGCATTTCTTCGTACGCAAATCTTCGTCTAGCGTTTCTTCGTATCGGCAAATCATCGTCTCGCATTTCTTCGTATCCGCGAAACTTCGTATACGCAAATCTTCGGTTAGGTTAGGATACGAATAATTGCGTAGACGAATATTTGCGGATACGAAGAAATGCGAGACGAATATTTGCGGATGCGAAGAAACGCGCGACGAAGAAATGCCCGACGAAGAAATGCGGGACGAAGATTTGTCATTGAATCCCATACCATGGATACAAAGTAAGTATGGATAGGAATCATACGCCATTTAGCGACCACAGAGCGGTACTAGCTGTCCTTAAACTTTTTGTAGTATGGGTTAACGGCCTACAACGGGGACGTTCCTACATATATCAGATATATGGGCACAGATTACCAGGCATGATGTCCATCGGTGGAACCAACATGTCAAAAGTGCTTGTGAGGGCGATATTCCGCTTTTGCACACCTTTATACATTCTTCAGAAGTCACTGGATTCAGGCCAGCTACCTAGTGAATGGAAAAGGGCAATAGTCAAACCAATCTTCAAGAAAGGAAGCCGCCGTGAAGTCGGAAATTATAGGCCAGTAAGCCTGACATCTATTGTAGCGAAAATTATGGAGGCGATTGTAAAGAAGGCGATTATGGAGCATTTACTAACCCAGGGCTTACTTTCCGATTATCAGTTTGGATTTATCCCTGGTAAGTCATGCAAAACCCAGCTGCTATCATGCATGAACTCATGGACCAAACTTCTGGAGGAAGGCCACCCTGTTGATATTGTGTACACAGACTTCAGAAAAGCTTTTGATGCAGTGCCGCATCAGCGGCTTCTGGTCAAATTGAGAGCATATGGGCTGGGCCAAAAGGTGGTCAAATGAATTGAGGGTTTCCTCTGTGGAAGAAAGCAATGTGTGTGTTAACGGAACAATGTCAGAATGGGCAGATGTCACCAGTGGGATCCCCCAAGGGACAGTATTGGGTCCATTGTGTTTCCTGCTCTTCATTAATGATTTACCAGAGGTGGTGAAGATGTGCAGCATCAGAATGTTAGCAGACGACGCCAAGATTTTCTGTCCGGTAAACACTGACCAACATTGCAGAGAGTTACAGGAGGACTTGAACAATATCTTGACATGGACGGTGAAATGGCAGCTTCCACTGAACCTTGACAAGTGCTCTGTGATGCATCTGGGATCAAATAACCCTCTTCACATGTACTCATTGGGCCATGTACAGATCAAGGAAACGGTCTCTGAACGCGACCTTGGAGTTCAGATTGACAATGACCTTAAGTTTCATGATCATGCAGCCAGAGTTATTAAGAAGTGCAAGTCACTACTGGCAATATTCAAGAGGTGTTTCGCCTGTCTGGACAGGAGAATGGTCACAAGATTGTATAAAGCCCTGATTCGACCAGTCCTTGAGTATGGGAAGTGTTTGGGGACCATGTTACAAAGGAGATCAAGATGCACTCGAAAAACTGCAGAGAAGAACAACCAAGATGGTCCAAGGATTGAGCCACGTTTCCTACCAGGACAGGCTGAGGCTGCTTGATCTTCCTAGTCTCGCTTATAGAAGGATTCACGGGGATATGATTATAATATACAAACTGATGACTGGGAAGATTCAAGCCAATACAGGAATGGTGCAGGTTGTAAAAGGGCCACACCGAACTAGGGGCCACTCATTGTGAATGAAGAAGGTAAGAGCTACGAAGCAAGTTAGGAGGAACTACCTGTTGATCAGGGCAGTGAACCAATGGAACAGCCTACCAGAAAGAGTAGCGAGTGCTGAAAATACTCACCTGTTCAAGATTCGGCTGGACATATTCCTCAAAGAACAAAGCATCGGAATAGAATGATTCAAAAAACTTCAGTAAGCAACCGGGTACTATCCTCCCAGTGTTCCTTGAAATTTCCTACCAACTTCTTATACCCAGTACCCAAAACAAATACCTAACTAGGAGAGGCGGAAGTTACAGGCTATATAGCCTTTTTTCCAAGATACAAGACTACAAGACTTATATATACAAATTGAATATTGTATACTAATTCTACATGTCTGATTTCATCAGAACTGCACTCAAAACAGGGACATTATCAGTATTCACCTAACTAATGATTTGTATCACCCATCAATAGCCTCAGCCGACCGCCCGCAACGACTCCGCCATTACAATGTCAACAATGTGGGTGCAGAAATGTAAAATACTGGCTATCATATGACGTCATATCTGGTCTGGTCTGGTCTGATGTGTATCTGGTCGACCACTAAACCCTATCACGCTCTCACTAAGCCTCCGTTCCTGGCAGAGCGCAGGACTTGTATTTGAGACTGAAGGTTGGCCGCCCAGTGGCCGCTACCACAAGGTGACCTTACTGGATACATATCTGCCGCGTTTCACACAAAAAACAGCCCAGGTTGTTTACATTTCAGGTGTAATGGTGGAGTCCTTCCAGTCGGCTGAGGTGATTGACAGGTGATACAAATCATTATTGCCAGGTAAGTACTGAGAATGTCCCTGTTTTGATTTCTGATGAAATCAGACGTGTAGAATTAGTATACAGTATTCAATTTTCCTATAAAAAGGTGTGCAAAAGCGGAATACAACCATGATTTTATCACCCGTCAATAGCCATAGCCAACCGCAACGACTCCGCCATTACAACTGAAATGTAAACAATGTGGGCGCGGAAATGCGTCAAATACCAAGGCAATCATATGATGTCATATGTATCTGGTGGTACCTAGTATAATCTATTGCCCTGAGTAGAATCGGTACTGCATTTGGATGCTTTTTGTCATAATGGCTACAAGCGAATCTTAGGTTCGTCCCGATCAGACTTAATGGCTACAAGTGAATCTTAGGTTTCATCCTATCAGACTGAATGGCTACGAGCGAATCTTAGGTTTGTCCCGATCAGACTTAATGGCGGGGTTAGGTTAGTTATATGGAAGAAATATTGGGGAACCAAGTATGGACGATGCACACACCAAATTTCAAAGGAACATCTATATGTGGCACTTCTTTGTCTACCCAAAAAAATATGTGTGATACCTCTGACGCATTTCACATAAAAAAATGGGACATTCTCAGTACTTACTGAGTCGACCACTAAACCCTATCACCCTGACGATGTGACCTTGCTGGATACACATCTGACGCATTTCACACCAAAAAAAACACCCACATTGTTTACATTTCAGCTGTAATGGCAGATTCGTTGCGGTCGGCTAAGGCTGTTGACGGTTGATACAAATAATTATTGTCAGGTAAGTACTGAGAATGTCGGTTTTGAGTGCAGTTCTGATGAAATCAGATGTGTAGAATTAGTATACAATATTAAATTTTCCTGTAAAAAGGTGTGCAAAAGCGGAATACAACTCTTGAGAGCTTCCCGAATGGATTTCAACTTAATTTGGTTCATCCCACAATCATTGGAAGGCGAGAAACCATGTGATGGGGTGGCCGTCTAGCGTTGCGGCCTACCACAGGCGGGCGCCCTGGACGCTATCGTTGTTGGGCGCTTGAGCCTCGCAGCTACGCGCCCTAATCCACCAACAACAATGATACCCAGATACCTATGTGACGGAACATATGGTAGGTCTACGCAAGGCTGTATAAACTGGTCCATGTATGTACAATATCAATATTGTTCTTAGACAGCGGCATGCACATCAATTCGTAAAGGGGATGGCATAATAATAATAGCAGTTTATTTTGCACCAATACAAAGGTACATATCTTGGCTGGTTGCAAACAAACTCAGATATACCCACGCAAACACACACACACATACAAACACACATACACACGCTCACTCACTAAGAACAAAAAAGGCATTGGGTCTGTTCCAGTGGCTCCTCCAAAAAAATATGTGATTAGTTTAGAGGAGGTTGGAGGAGCACTGATTTGCGTCTCCATGGGAACAATTTCGGATGAGGTATCAGCTGTTTGCGAGAATGTCAAGTAGGCAATGCTGATGCACAACATATATATATATATATATATATATATATATATATATATATATATATATATATATATATATATATATATATATATATATATATATATATATATATATATATATATATATATATATATATATATATATATATATATATATATATATATATATATATATATATATATATATATATATATATATATATATATATATATATATATATATATATATATATATATATATATATATATATATATATATATATATATATATATATATATATATATATATATATATATATATATATCCACAACATATGAGATACCCAATTTGTAAGTACCCATGGGGAAAATGAGAAGGAAAAAGTACTATTCACACCACTTCAACTTCACATTCAGTCCTCACTCTCTTTGGGTCTGTTCTATTGGCTCCTCTAACCTCCTCTAACCTCCTCAAAGCTCCTCCAAATTAATATTATCGTTCCCATGGCTCATCCAAATTCCTCTCAGCTCCTCCAAGCTCATCTCAAACCGCCTCCAAACTCCTCCAAAATGAAAGGTGGTTTTTCGGAGGAGGCTATGGTAGACATTAGTGGCACATTCATTTCAGTGAGTGATTCATTTTTCATTAGTGGTTCATTCATTTGTAATTCTGACACCAGATTTGTTGTTACACATAAGAGAAAGAGAGTGAGGACTGAATGTGAAGTTGAAGTGGTGCAAATAGTATTTTTCTTCTCATTTTCCCCATGGGTACTTCAAATTGGGTATCAAAACTCAAAATTGGGTATCTCATATTTGTTGTGGATCTGGTCATCAGCACTGTCTACTTGACATGCTCGCAAACAGCTGATACCTCATTCAAAATCGTTCCTGTGGTGACGCAAATCAGTGCTCCTCGAACCTCCTCTAAGCTAATCTCATCTTGTTATGGAGGAGCCACTGGAACAGACCCTTTCTCTTAAGTGTAACAACAAATCTGGTGTCAGAATTAAATATGAATGAACCACGCCACTAATGTCTACCATAGCATCCTAAAAAAACACCTTTCATTTCGGAGGAGGTTTGAGGCGAGCTTCGAGGAGCTTAGAGGAGTTTGGATGAGCCATGGGAACGATACTATTCATTTGGAGGAGCTTTGAGGAGGTTAGAGGAGGTTAGAGGGGCCAATGGAACAGACCCATTTCCTTGAGGAGCGCCACTTGCTCTACTGGGGTCCCACCCATTGTTTGCTGACATTTTTATTTGTCATATTATCTATGGATTTGGGCATCTGATCCCTTCTGAGGGAGAAGCAGTATTTGTATTATCCCTAACAGGATGTTGGTTTATTTTGGCAAACAATGCTTGCCTTACTTACCTTACCTCACCAATTCACATAATTTAGAGACTTGTTTAGCCTGTAGGACCGGGTCTTTACAACTTAGGGAGCTCTGGCAAGGAACTATTTGTCAAAGACTGTTACAAATTGGATGTCTCTGTCCTCTGATGTGCGTCAAGCCAGGATTTGAATGTGGACAGGTTGGAGGCGGATACGAGTTACAGCCCTGGATATGAGGCTGTTCCCGCCAGTGATGGCCTATGGTATGCCACAGTATGGTTTTTGGTAACCCGTAGCGCAATAAATCGGTCTGTAGCGTAATCAATGCATTTCGTAGCATAATACTTAACAATATTAGAATAACGTAACTGCTATGCAAGGTATTTTGTAGCATATTGCCAGGGGCGGTGCCACAGTGGGGGGAGGGGCAGGGGCCGGGCAAACATTGCGCCCCTGACATTTAACCCTCGCTCGTGCAGCGTCCGATCAGTGCGTGGCCGTGCAGGGGGGGGGGGGGGGGGGTAGGGGTACAACTCCCCCTAGCGTTTCGCCCCTAATTGGGCTAGAGCTTCGATTCAAAAACGAGCGTGTTGCTTGTCACGAGAAGAAGCCATTGATACCCGAGTTAAGGTCCTAGGTCATTAGGTGACCTCTGAGGTCATGTGAATGACTTAAAATTCAACCAAATTGTAAATCCGTATACATTTAATTTAATAGAGCTAGAATCGCGAATGAACATATCATTATGCTAAATGGGTGCCAAATTTGAAATCAGTGTCAAAATGTCCTAGAAACTGCCAAATTCCAAAAAGGTCCTGCCAGGTCATGTCAGGTCATTTGAGGTGTGACCTCGGTTGATCTTCTGGGGCGCATGACCCCAGTGGAACATATAATTATGTAAAATGGATCCCATATTTGAAATCGTCACAAAATGTCCTAGAAACTGCCAGAAGCCAACAAAGTAATATGAGGTCATCGGAGGTCAGTGACCTCGGTTGACCGAGAGTTATAAAAGGGGTACGCGAGTTACATAAGGGGTACGCGAGTTATTCCAGAAAAACCGGGGGGGGGGGTGGCATCAACCCCCTGCACTGGCGAGGGTTAAGGAGGCCCCTTAACAAAGGAAGACCCCCTCACAAATATACCTAAATACTGAGCAATTCCAAAGTATATAGACAATAGGAATGAGTTTCCAGTCGCTCGTTAAAATAACAACTGGGAGATGTTTGAGGAGGCACATACAAAGATAAGCGTGACAAGTTTCAAGGTGCTCTTCACCCGCGCCCTACTGGAGCTTTTTTTCACCTTCGCCCTACGGGGGGGGGGGGGGGGCTGGCAGGCCCCCTGTTAATTTATAAACCAAGCAACTTAGAGCAATGCGGTAAGAACCAGCATGTTGCCCGTCATGAGAGGAATATAACAGTATGCGATTTTTAGTAGGTTTCAGGTCAGCGGATGACCTTCCTGGTCAAGTGGATGAACTCGGATTTACCACGTCCAGAACAGCGATTTTGCGCTTCAGAGAACCTAAAAATTGGAAATTGATCAATGTAAATAAAAAGGCATGTTCGTAGACCAGTTTTGGCTCAGAAATACAGAAAAGGTAATTATTTGTTCGTATCTTGTCAAAAATAAAATGTAAATAAAAAGGCATGTTTGTAAACCAGTTTGGCTCAGAAATACAGAAAAGGTAATTATTTGTTCGTATCTTGTCAAAAAAAGTTATAAAAAAAGTGATTAAAAAATGTCATCAGGTTCTTACACTTGGGAGCCATCACTCAGTCAAAAATGAAGATATTGCTTTGCAATTTGGTATGGGTATTGTCCATACTAAGTTCTCTCACATATATTCCGGTTTTTCTAATATCTTTGAAAATTTTGATTTTGTGGGGATTTAAAAAAAAACTTTTGTATTTATTTTAAGGGTCAAAAACTCAAATTTGTGAAAATCCGAGGTTGCCATTTGAAAGAGAATGTATCTTTTTGTATCTTTGTATTGTATCATTTTGTATCTTTGGTGAATTACGTTTGCAATTTCCTTTAAAACCCTGTTTTCTATTATTTTTCAAATATTTATCGTTTTTCCACCAACATGACATCAAAACATGATTATCTCCCAAACTACTTAACCAATTTCAATGAAATATTTACAGCATACGTATAATTGTTGTAAACTCAG
Source organism: Chirona hameri (assembly GCA_036785665.1). Classification (NCBI taxonomy): domain Eukaryota; kingdom Metazoa; phylum Arthropoda; class Thecostraca; order Balanomorpha; family Balanidae; genus Chirona; species Chirona hameri. The sequence goes on along the minus strand of JAXIVJ010000358.1, from coordinate 214,485 downwards.
CTACCGAAAATTTCAGCAAGATGCGCCTGATGTGTAAACAGTTATTCAAGACAAACCTCGGGGGGGGGGGGGCTGTCAGCCCCCCCCCCCCCCGTAGGGCGAGGGTTAAAGGTGTACTATTCCCTTTAAAGGGAATATTTCACATTTAACATTAGTTTTTATTAGAGGTAGTCAGATTGTGATGAGTACTGAGACATCTTCCAATCTGAAACTTTGTCCTTCGAAAACGACCAAGTTGCCGAGTTTCAACGCAAAAACTGTTAGGTAATGGGTATATTTGGTTTGATTTTAAATGGACCAATCTCGTTATACGTTTTGCTTACGTCATTTTTACTCCACTGATATTTCTACCGCACTTCGTTTTCGCTATTTGAGCCTTGTTAGTGTTGTTTACATATTCTGATTCAAGGAGAGACTTGCTGTTATGACGTCACAACTCATTTTGGTGACTCAAGATTCTTAGGTTTAGGTTAATGGGCTAGGATTATACTAGGTCTATTTGGAGTCAATGTCATTTAGGGGGTGGGTCTAGGAAGGAGCATTTCGTCTCGCCGAGGCTCGGTATTGGTCTAGCTTGGTTTTGAATGCATTTGTTGTGATTGCTGATACAACGTCTTCGGGCAAACTGTTCCATTCTGTCACGACTCACGACTCTGTTTGTGAAGAACTTGGCTCTTGCCTTGAGGGTGGGACGCTTCTTCAGCAGCTTCAGGTGATTCTCTTCAGATCGAAACACTTCAGATCTTGTGACGTCACGCACAAATATCAATATTTTCCCCTTTTAATTTTTTTTCTCTCGCTCTCAACGAATGCCTGAACCGTAATCAGGTCACTCTTCTCTATCATTCCACATACTTTTCCTAAGGTGAAATATTTCCTTTACACACACACACACACACACACACACACACACACACACACACACACACACACACACACACACACACACACACACACACACACACACACACACACACACACACACACACACACACACACACACACACACACACACACACACACACACACACACACACACACACACACACACACACACACACACACACACACACACACACACACACACACACACACACACACACACACACACACACACACACACACACACACACACACACACACACACACACACACACACACACACACACACACACACACACACACACACACACACACACACCCACACACCCACACACCCACACACCCACACACCCACACACCCACACACCCACACACCCACACACCCACACACCCACACACCCACACACCCACACACCCACACACCCACACACCCACACACCCACACACCCACCCACCCCCCACCACCACCACCACCACCACCACCACCACCACCACCACCACCACCACCACCACCACCACCACCACCACACACGCACACCAATGACTAACAAATCCCTTGCTCAACCAGCATGGCCACTTGAACTAAGGCGTCAGCGCTGCCACATACCGACGTGGTGCTCAATGTACAGATACTACATTCTTTGGAAGAGTTTCATTGTCTGTTCATACTGTTCGTCATGACCTTCCACAGTTCTAAATATATATTTGTCCCAGCCGGCTCAGTTCAGGTCAAGCAGCACTCCTTGTAAGCCAGTGAAAAGAGGTTGAGCTGCTGGGCTAAGAAAGTCTGGTTAACCCGCGCCGTGCCAGGGGGCGGGGGTGTGTTTAGACACTCCCTCAGGTTTTTCGAGGATAGCGGGCCGTTTTTGACACAGCTGTTCGGGCATCAATTGCCCACATTATGTAAACAAATTATCGGGTCATCTCAATTCTCAGGTCAGGTCACCAGACCAGGTCACATGGCCCCACCTCCAAAAAAAACATTGTGGTCGTACCACAGTCACAGTTTTTGGATGATCGGTTTTACACTTACAGGATTGCATAAGGTCATATCTACAATGCGTGTATCTTGTTTTTTTTGTTGTATATCAGCGACCTAAGTGCGGGTCAATTTCGTGACCTCCCCATGATAAGTCAATGGGAAATATTCAAATGCTTCCTATTCCGAGGTTATGCATATCACTCCAATTACTTCTGGATCATGCTATCATAGGCCATTCTTGATGATCCAGGTGAAAGTTGTGTTCAGTGACCCTACAGGGTCAGCTGAGGTCGTCCGAGGTCACCAACACTTTGTGTCAATAACTCTTGACAGAATGAAGATGGAGAAGTGAAACCGGCACCAATGTGTTTGTCTCGTCGAGACATCTTTCAATATGCAGCATGACCTACTTTGGGTCACCACTTGACATATGTTGATGTCAAATTTCTCTGTTGACCTAATCTGGTCAACATGAATATGATGAAGCGAAGAAGCGTCTTGACGAGGCAAACACGATGGCGTCACAATTATTGCTTTTTATTTATTAGGTAAAAAGATATTGGCGAATACTAATTTGGAAAAAATAGACTTGTTGGCCTTTGCTGACCTCTGGAGCCTAAACTATTGACCTGAGCTAAAATTTGAGGACAGCATATCGATTGCAATTTTCAAGAGCTTTCGATTACTCTTTTTCCGTTTGTTCCTAGCTAGCATATTTCCCGAGATATTTGGGGGTTTCTGGAGCCAGGCACGTAGCCAGGATTTCGTCCAGGGAGGGGCGGCGCCTCGAAAGGGCCCCTTCCCGAGCGTTGAAAGGGCCCCTTCCCAAGCGTTGAAAGGCCCCCCCCCCCCAAAAAAAACGCATGAAAAGGCACGTTACAAGGCTGGAAAATGCAGTATAGCAGGTATGGCATGGGCCATACCAACGTTTAGGAGCTGGAGTTAGCAAACTGCCACATCAACTTTGGAATCAGCTATACTAACTTTGAATATTTTTGTTAAGCTCAAGACTCTTAAACAAATTGCGCCGCGGAGTGGCGCGAAAATTTTGAGTTTTATGCCCTGGGTTGCTTTCTCATGAATGCGTCGCATTGCGTATGGTGCGGACCTCTAAAATTGCTATATTGTGCGTTTAAAAGTGCGGGGAAAAAGTGCTAAAGTGAACTATTTTGCCCAATAATATAGGAAAGTAGCAACATAACACATATATGCGCCGAGAAACTGACCGATTTTTTTCCTAACCCGCATATACTTGAATTTGTAGTTAAACTGCGCCGCGGAGCGGCGCGAAAATTTTGAGTGTTATTCCCTGTACAACAGTATTCTTACTGTTGAAAGGCCCAAGGTCCCTTCAGATCGTCTAGGGGCCCTCTGACCTTTTCTACGCCCTTCCGACCTGTTCAGGGACTCATCTGGGATCCGCGAAGCGAAAAGACATGATGTGGGGTGGGTGATGTATATAATACAAAAAGGGCTTACTCACAGGAAAAAAATAAAATTGGATCTTTCGGGTATATTGTAGCACCCTGACGAAGGGTGTTACAATATACCCGAAAGCTCCGCTTTTAATATTTTGTATTGTGGAGTAAGTCCTCTTTGCATTTAATCTTCATCTTGGATCTCTACGTGCTTTGACCCTTCCGGCTCTGACCTTCCAAGAAGCCCCTCTTGTGTGTCAAGGGGCCCATTCGGCCTGTTCAAGAGGTCGTTCCGACCTGGCCAGGGACTGCACTGGCTGCTTTGTCGCCCTGCCGACATGCTCAGGGGCAGGGGCGGCGGATTGCGGGGCGTAGGGTACCCAAAATCCCCCCCTCAAATGAAAATCCTGGGGAGGGAAAGGGTCATGTCGCCCCCAGATTGAGCAGGCTAAAATATGGGGGGGGGCAAAACTACCCTTTGCCCCCCAGGATTTTCGACTGGGGGGAATTTTGGGTACCCTGCCCCCGCAATCCGCCGCCCCTGCTCAGGGGCCCCTCCGACCTGCCCAGGGGCCCCTCCAGTCTGCCTAGGAACTCATCCGGCATGTTCAAGAGGCCTTCCGACCGGCCCAGGGACCCTTTCGGTCTAGCCAGGGGCCCCTCTAACTTGCCCAGGAGCCCCTCCGATCGGCCCAGCGACTCTTCTGGTCGGCCTGCGCTGGCTGCTTTGTCACCCTGCCGACATGCTCAAGGGGCCCTCCGACCTGCCCTGCAGCCCTCCGTGCTGGCCAGGGGCCACTTCGGCATGTTCAGGGGCCCTTCTCACCGGCCCAGGGGTCCTTTCGGTCTGATCAGGAGCCCCTCCGATCTGCGCAGGGGTCCTTTTAACTTTCCAGGGCCCTCTGATCTCTCCAGGGGCCCTTTAACCTTCTAAGGGGCCATTCCGACCTAGCAAGGGACTGCACTGGCTGCTTTGTCGCCTTGCGACATGCTCCGAGGGCCCTCCGACCTGCCCTGGGGCCCCTCCGTGCTGGCTAGGGGCTCATTCGGCATGTTCAGGGGCCCTTCTGACCCACCTAGGTGCTCTTTCGGTCTGGTCAGGGCCCCTCTGACCTGTACAGGGGCCCTCTTAACTTCCCAGGGGCCCTCTAGTCTGTCCAGGGGCCCTCCAACCTGCTCAGGGGCCCTTATGACCTGGCAAAGGAATGCGCTGGCCGCTTTGTCGCCCAGTCGACATGCTCAGGGGCCTCTCAACCTGCCCAGGGGCCCCTCTGTGCTGGCTAGGGGCCCATTCGACGTGTTCAGAGGGCCCATTCGACGTGCTCATTGGGTCCTCTGACCCGCTCAGGGGCCCTTTCGGTCTGACCAGGGGCCCCTCTGACATGCACAGGGCTCTTTTGAACGTCCAAGGGGCCCTCTGGTCTTTCAGAGAGGGCCCTGGTGGCCCTAAGGGGCCTCTGAAGTCCTCTAAACTCTCTAAAGACCACGCTTCGTGTAGTAAAGAGCCTATGATACCGCGCTTCGCGCGGTCTCGTGGGCCCTTTTCGGCGCGCTGCGCGCGCCGAAAAGGGCCCTCGCGCGCCAAAAAGGGGCCTCCAGGGGGGGGGGGGGGGCCGCCCCCGCCGCCCTCCCCTTGGCTACGTGCCTGTCTGGAGCGAAGTCCTAAAACTGGCAAATCTGACTTTTGATGATCTCTGGTGACCTCAATATTGACCTGAGCCAAAAAGGACTGAAATGGTTTCAAAATCATTTTGACGAGCGTTCGAACGGTGTTTTCGGGTTTATGTCCACGTCCTATAGGAGCCGAGTTCGAGGGGGAGGGGGGGGGGGTCGAAACGTCGCCACCCGGCACGGCGAAGTTGGCGCCGAGCACCGGCACGACGCGGGTTAAATGAAGACGTACTAATAATATGGCAACCAAATTACTTACAAATGCCATAATTGTCAATATAAGTGGTATGAATATATGAATGGAAAAAATAAACAATGTTTTGTGAAACTAGTACACTTTGGTATATAAACTTCGCACAACCTGTTGGGCCTTGCTTTTAGCCACAAATAATTATCAGACCATTGTGGAAACTCAATGCTATCAACAAATACCAAGAACAAAGCCGCATTGTCTGTGTCTTCATTTTATATTTACATAAAATCAAATATTGTTTATAGTATACACAATACAATAGATCCCAAAGTGAAAATGAAAAATAAGTATGCGATTCTCAATCCTAACCAATGCATTTCTTCCTAGGTAACTGCAATGACAGCAATTCATGCAATCTCATATGAAGCTCAACTGTAACTTCTGCAAACCACTGGCTGGGTTCTGGATTTAAGGTGAGTCCAGCAATGGGTAATCTTATTTAGACCCTGGATTGGCAACATGACGCGAAATCATTTTTTTGCGTGACCACCATTCCGCCTTGCCTTCTAGCGGCAGAACTTGATCCTTGCCAGGGGCAGTGAATAGTGTGTGTGTGTGGGGGGGGGGGGGGGGGGCAGCTACCCCCACTCAAATATATATATATATATATATATATATATATATATATATATATATATATATATATATATATATATATATATATATATATATTTTGGGGGGAGCATGATTCCCCATTAATGTGTAAGAGGGGCCCTCCAAGAAGTTAGTTCTGATAACCGAGGGCCCGAAGTGTCCCCAGCCAGCATGAGGGGCCCTCTAAGGCCGACAGAAGGCACTCAGTTGGCCTGAAGGGGGCCTCGGTAGGCCTGAGGGACCCTCTGAAGGCCTGATACTGAGACATGGGTCTGTCCGACGTTTTATGCGACCTTGGACTTCCCAGCAGCGTGTTCTGACATCCAGGCAGCGTCTGGATATGCGCCATTATGTTGCACAGCACTCGTGGGTTCGGTAGGACAAACCTTATCCTCAGCTGTCAGTTGAGCTTCATATGAGATTGCTTGAATTGCTGTCATTGCAGTTACCTAGGAAGAAATGCATTGGCTAGGATTGAGAATCGCCCAAATACAAATACATCAGCGCGGGACTGCCGACAAATGACATCCGAAACGCCGCGTTTCACGTGCTTGGTCACCACGGCAAGTGCGGCAGCTATTTCTGAAACTTGGTAGGCAGTACAGCAGCAGTGCGAGCACCGCCGCTCGAGGTCCCCAGCACTCGAGCTTGCTACCGGGGTGGGGCGCTACAGTAACTTTGACGCGCGACACGCACACTCCGTCCCGGGCGAGCACTGCCACACCGCCGTACCCACGACCGTCCGGCCGGTCAGCGCGCAGCAGCTGATAGCCGGGCGTAACCAGGAGACGAGATGGGGTGTCCGGTCGCAGCCAGGTCTCGTTGAGAGAGAAGAGGTCGTATTGAAATTTGCTGAGTTCGGTTGACAGCTCAAGTAGCTTCGGCTTGAGACTTTGAATGTTCAGATGGCCGATAAGGAGTCCTGTTCGTTGATTGCCGCGCCAGCGCTGCCCTCTGCTGTTCCGTTGGCGCGCGCTGGGTGCGCGCCTGCCGCGCCGGGCCCGGCGGGGCGGCGTGGTCGCAGAGGTCGGCTGCAGGCCAGTCTGGTCACGTGACCCGTCAGCCGGCAGCGTCCCGGGCAGAGGGAACTTCACCCCGTGGTGGCGTACAGATAACGTACCTGTTCCCGCCGCTCGCCACCCGCTCCTCCGCTCGATAGCTGATCATCTTTCTGACGCATATCTTCATGCGCTCGATGCGCGAGGTGGACATAATTTTGCGCGCAAGTTGGTCTCGCTTCGCCAACTCATGCAAAGCTTTGGTGTAGTTTTCACGACGTGGTTTGCGCACCCAATTTTCCTCATGTCACGACCATACCACACGCTGGACATGATCTTACTATGCACAGAGGAATCACCATCGCCGATGAACTTCATGAACTGCACGCCGTGCATGTCCTCGCTTTTGGCCAATCCCTCGCAAATTACGTCAGCCTCCATCGCTGTCGTATAATACGTATAATTGTTGTATACTTAGCTACTAAACATTTCAGCAAGATGCGCTGCATGTCTAAAAAGTTATGCAAGAAAAACCTCAGGGGGGGGGGGTCGTTTTAGGACCCCCCCCCCCCCCCCTCCCCATAGGGCGAGGGTTAATGAATAGCATTGAACAACATGCAATGTACAGATAACGTTCTTCATCGCCTGAGCTTTCTCATGAGATCTGCGTTCACTGTGTAGTACCCATGTACACCGAGGAGTGAGGGCACTTCACCCCGTGGTGGCCGCTGATGACAGACCCCTCCAGTGCGCCGATGACGCCACCAGACCGCTTGAGGAAGTCGAGGCTGCACTTCCGCTGAACCAGCAATACCATGGAATCTGACTGGCACAGTTCTGGGCCGTTCCAGCGGATCAGAAGCTCTTTGGCAGCGTTCGCGTGGTCCATTTGTCAATGGCTTCCGAAGACTTCCTGTATCACGCTGCCTATACTCTCCACCACGCTTTCAGGTGGACGGATGAGCCATAGGCGAATCACGACACCAACGAATGGCCGGAGGTCAGGAAGGTCATCCTGTTTGTTCCACAAGACCTTCAGATGGTCTTGTGTTGCCTTCGCGGGTGCACATTTCGTCGTGCAGGATGTCATAGGCAGGATGTCATAGGCACGATGCTTGACGCTCGCGCGGATGGTGGAATGATGCGGCGAGAAGCAAGGCGTTCTATAGCCTCCACAACCAGTGGCACGGCACGTGGCTGGGGGCGTTTTGGATGACCTAATGCGCTCCAAATCCGCCGCGTAGCGAATGCTCGGCATCACTTCCATCAGGTCCTGGTTGGAGGTGCCCTTCCTTCCCCGGTCGCAGCCTCGTCCGCCCTCCGCTTCTTCAGGCTCCCCACCAAGGCCAAGCAAAAGGCAATGATAGCCTTTGCCTGAAACAGGTGTGATAATGTGATATACCCATTGACCTATAATAGATAGACGGACTACTCCCATTGGCCGGGCGGCCGGCCGGCCGTGCCCGGCGGGCGACACTAGCGCCACATAGCGATAAGGGAGAGAGTTATCCCCGTAATGTTAAAGCAATGGGAAATGGGGTGTATTTGAGCGAGCACATAGGAAGAAGTATACATGTTATGATTATGCGAACTGTCAGATTTGTTAGATACATCAATTATATACCTGTTGAAGCCAGCCATGACCCCGAGTTTCCCGAAGCATGACCATGGCAACTTGTCAAAAAGAGTATGTTCCTGATTGAGCGTTACGTGCTAGCACGATGAATGACGGCAAAACAGCGTAGCAAAACTACATGAAATGCAGCGTAATTGGTGTATCAGATAAGCAACTTATTCGAGCATGTTAGTAATGTCCTGTTACAGACATACACCAACATTGAGTACCTAGCGAGGGCGGATTACCACTTACCAGGCAACGGCAGTGGCGTAGGCAGGATTTCGACAAAGCAGAGTAGGGTAAATTTGAGGATTGATATAAAATGGAAACCTAGCCAAATCATCGGACACTTTACTAAGCGTGCTTGTGAAGCAAATCATGTCCACAACAGGAAACAAGGGGTGATCTCAGGGTCCAGAGAATATGTGAATGGTACGCACTACGCATGGTTGACAGTTGTTGTTATTTGACCGGATTCCACCGGCGGTATATTTGCAGTTAAACTAAACTGGCGTAGCAGCAAACAATTGTAATATAAATGTAACAACAACAATAACAAATATATATATATATATATATATATATATATATATATATATATATATATATATATATATATATATATATATATGTGTGTAGATGGCGCTACCGTATGGGAGGGGTAGAAAGGATGAGAGTTAGTTTTGTTAGAGGGTGGGAGGGGTAGAAAGGATGAGACAGTTAGTTTTGTTAGAGGGTGGGAGGGGTAGAAAGGATGAGACAGTTAGTTTTGTTAGAGGGTGGGAGGGGTAGAAAGGATGAGACAGTTAGTTTTGTTAGAGGGTGGGAGGGGTAGAAAGGATGAGACAGTTAGTTTTGTTAGAGGGTGGGAGGGGTAGAAAGGATGAGACAGTTAGTTTTGTTAGAGGGTGGGAGGGGTAGAAAGGACGAGACAGTTAGTTTTGTTAGAGGGTGGGAGGGGTAGAAAGGATGAGACAGTTAGTTTTGTTAGAGGGTGGGAGGGGTAGAAAGGATGAGACAGTTAGTTTTGTTAGAGGGTGGGAAGTGTTAGTTGTTAATGTTAGGACGGGGTTAAGGTAGCATCATCAAGGTTATCAAAACATGACGAAAACAAGGTCACATATAACCAAATAATACATAAAGACACGAAACAAGGGCAGCGACTCGTCAACCTATGATGAGCGGCAGCAGCGAACTTCGTCCGTCAGATGGCGCTCTCCGGAGCCAGGTCCCGACCGAGGAACGTCTAGGATGCAGCGTCAAGTTCCAGCGCCCTCCTAACAGTCACCTGCATGGGCAGTCGCCCACTACACATCAAATGAACACATAAACGGCAAATAACGCAACAAAACTGTCACATTTTGATTCGCAACATTTCCATTTGTCCTTGGTCCATTAACAAAAGGTTTGGCTCCAGGATTGCTGCAAGATATGTACATCGCTGTTCTATTTCCTTAAAGGGAATAGTCCACCTTGATAAAAAAAAATCGAGAAAATGCTCTAGAATCACTAAACAGGCTACGCAGATAAAAATACTGGTTTAAAATTGGCCGAAAACACATGAATTGTGAAGATATTGACGAAAAAAGGTTTGCTATTCCATGACGTCATTTTCATGTGACGCAATATTTACGTCACACGTATGACTCAGAATGACAATTAATGTATTTGTGTACTTCTGTCATGTAATCATATTTCAAAGCTACCATAATGTCAACACTAACCTTGAAAACCGGTTCACGTAAGTCGGTTCACGTTAACTGCACATCTAGTCTTTGCTGTGACGTCAGCCCGCATCTGGAAAAGCCCCGGCGATTTTAACATAAAATCAGCTCTTGAACCGTTGATAGTTAGTTTTCAGCCGATAAAATTTGCAGACAAGGGTTTCCGAACACGGGCTACAAATCTGCTATCTCAGTTCAAACCCCATGTTAAAGGTGGACTATTCCCTTCAAATCCTACCACTGGCTTGCAAACCCTACTGGTTTGCAAACAGAACCTGTTTATACAGGCTATGCCTCTTATGGGCGCTTCGTAGCCCACCCAGTGTAGCCGTTTTCCCGTAGTCATACAAACGAACGCGCAGATACCTCGCCACTATCTGCTTGACCAGCACTACCGCGTGACACTCATCCCCGCGAGAGTCGAACATGTGCGCTGTCGCGCCTGGGAAGAGGTTGCGGCCGCTCCTGTCCATACTCTGAGCCAGCACGCTGCACTGGATGGTCAGCGCCAATCTGGGCCGCTGCACTCCGCCGCACTTTCTGAAGGCAGTGAAATGCTGCTCTGCGGACGCGATAACGGCGTATGTAGACGCCGACGGCACCATCAGCCCACCGTTATCCCGAACCCTCACCAGACTCATCACCTCAGGTGGCGGGGGGTCGTCCTCATTGCAGAGGAGCGCGCCGATGCACTCCCCACATGCGACGGTTTCCGCCTCCACCAGCTTCCTACAGACATACCCTGCGATATAGCACAGACAGTCCTCTACGAACGCCGACCTGGTATCCTCCACTGACAGGGCGTATTGCACGGCCACTGGCATCTCCACCATGTCGCCTAACGTCGGTGGGTTGGGCTTCGGACGCCTGATTTCCAGCAGACCGCTGGCGTCGTCGTTCTCCAGCACCGTACAGTTGCCAGCGGCCGACGGTGCGATGAAGTTGTGCAGCGTCAGCCTGCGCATGGCCTGCTGAAACTGCACGACGTTCGGGTTGTTGTTGAGGCCTCCCATGCGGCGGATCCTACCGAAGAGCAGCTCGACATGGTCTTGCGACATCTTGTATGACAGGATATAGCGGAACCCTTCCTCCAGCAGTAGCTCGCTGACGTCCATGACGGTCTGAGATGCCAGACAGAGACCCAGGATCGGTGTGAACCGGCGGGTCTGGATGATGGGCTCACCAGTCGTCGTCTGCAGCCGCATCAAAGTAGAGCTGAACTCAGCCAGGAATTCCCGTCGGAACCTAGAAAACATAATTATTTGCCTTGTAAGACATGTAAAATTTGAGCATCAACCATCAATGTCCGTCAAAGTTAATAATTTAAAATTATAATTGACAATAGCCCCGTAATGTTTAACACTATTTATTTGCAATTCATGTATATTTATTTAATTTTAGTCAGTAAAATTAGGTTTGTACTAGAGATGCACAATTTTCCAGAAAATCAGCGACCCGCACCGGCACAGGCCCAGCACATCTGTTGGTAAGCCCAGCACCAAGCCCAGCTATCATCCTGGAGTACCGCACCAAGCCCGGCAGTGTATCCCTTCAACACTAGGTTGTCCATGCTGAGCCTAGCATGAGCCCAGCAAAATCGAGTTCAGACCCACAGAAGCCCTGCCGGGCCTGAATTTGGGCCCAGCGCTGGGCCGCTGGGCTCGAACTTTTCATCTCTAGTTTGTACCTAAAATATAATGTGTCAAGCTCATCTTTCAATTGCCAATAAATAAAAGCTTTTATTTTATTTATAAAAATGACAGTTATAAATAAATAATGTGTAAGTTCAAGTTGTGAAATAAGAACTTCAAATCTTCATGCTTGTTTTGCATCGTTTGAACAGCTTTCTTAAAGGGAGTGTGTCTACTCACATTGGTCATATGGAGTTAGGCACATGGGATCGGAGAGCAGATTTTTCTGAATTAATCCATAGCTGCATTTCTCCAGTATAACCCTAGTTGCCGAGATATTCCGTTTACACCAGCAGAGGTCTGGCAGACCAAAGTTACCGGGTTTACACCAGCCTACATCCACCACTAGAATTTGATGCAAACTTGCCAGCGTATCGATAGCGTAAACCAATCACATTTCGACAAAACAGCTCGTGAGCGCTGATAGCAGCTTTCGAACAGAGCCCCGGTTCTGCTTCGACTGTTTGTAAATAATAACCGTATTGCTGATTGTCTTACATGCGCCAATTTCGATTCGTGTTCGCCTTCACCATAGTGAAAACAACTTCATCGATATTTATACCGAAGTAAGTCGAAACAATTTAAGCGAAATTTAAATTATCGGATGCCTATATATGAATTGTATCGCATTCAAACGTGATAACAACTGCTACTTATCGTAGGAAAAATGTTTTTTGGCAATACAAAACAGTAGACACACTCCCTTTAATAGTTATGTATGGCTGTACCACTACGTGTGATCCATTTTGAACATATTCATAACACATTGAACTCACGCCAAGTTGGTTGCCGTTGTGGGCGCTTTAAAGCCACGCCCAAAGGGGCTACTACAGTTGAGGTAGTCGAAAGCCTTGTCCATGAGGAGGATGAAGCTCGACGTCGGTCCGGCTCCGACGAACTTGGGATGACCCGACTCCGACAGGTACTGGAGGGCCTTTCCCACTGAGCTGCTGAAGACCTGGGCCGCCAGCTTCACTTTCATCTTGTTCTTCTCGTATTGGATGTGCAGACGAGACAGCTTGTTGGCAGCCCGGATGCCCTCGCTATGCTGCAGCTCGTAGAGCGCCTGACGACGAAACAATGTTCACCAAAGTTAAAGGGATCCTCCCACCTAAAACCAAGACTTGTAAACAAATGATACGCGATCGATTCAGCATCACTGGCTTTTACTTATCAGACCGTTAAACAAAAACTAGAATTGTTCAGAATCTTCATTTGAATAATTGATTTGAAACGTAACTTTTACTGTACAATATTTATGATGACATTAATACTCGCATGTGACGACAACAACCATTCGAGATGATTACGAGTAGATAATATGAAGTTAAAACAACAAATAAAATCAAGCATTTTGCGATGAGTAGATAATATGAAGTTGAAAGAAAAAAAATCGAGCACACTTTGCACTAAGTTAAATAAAAACACAAACAGATACCCGATTCTCACCTTTACATACTCCCAAGAAATGACCTCATCATCCAGTTGCAAAGTCCTCTCTCCGAGGAGGTTGCGCATCAGCTTCAGCATGTGCACCACATCCAGCATGACATAGACTTTGTCATTGGTTGCTGGGTGGCAAAAGTAATTGCCAGCAACAGGAAGCTGAAGCTGCTTTGGCTGCATCGTTTTGACACCCAGGTGTGTGAACATCTTCAAATTTGCATGCAGACCATCAGCAACAAAAGTGCGCACCTTCAGTCCGGCATCACTTAGGGCACACAACACAGTTCTTGCCAGCTCTGCCTGTGTCTCACTTGACAGATGGTCTGTCAGGAAATAAGCCACGGGGTGGCGCCACTGGCCCTTCAGTCCAACTGCCATGAACACTAAAGCATTTGTGGCAAGCCGAGTCTCCTCCAGTTCTCCGGCCCCCAGGTCAACGTAGCCAACGAACCTGTCCTTAGAGCGTGAGTATACTTGTGCCTTTCTAATTGACATTTCGTCGACTAGCAGACAACAGTTTGGGTCGATCTTTTTCGAAGTTACCTGAGAGCTCAGGGTCTGAAGTACCTCCGCCAGAATCCCCACTTCACAATCAGCACTTCTCGTCCAATCACGGATGGACGTTTGGCTAGGAAGGGACAGGTTTTTGGCAAGGAACTTGTATGCTCTAGGGGAGTAGTAGTGAAGAGTGAGACAGAGCTTTTTGATCTCCTCCGAAAACCGCCGACCACGTCGCTTCCTGTCACCGTTGATGACCTCGTTCGTGAACAGCTGGCTAACAACTGGGTTCTCAAATCGGTTGCGGATTTCCTCAATGAGGTCTGCATCAGCAGCTTTGCTCTCTATGAGGGCATCCAGTGTACTCTTCAGGCACTGCAGGCGTTTGTCCCGCCTCTGAAGCTTCTGCCTCAGTTTTTTCTTTTCATAGCGTTCGTGACGCAGTTTGTTCTGCAGCTTTTTCACTGGACTCGTCACATGGCGATTTGCTGCACTCTTATTGTAGGCATGCTCAAGCTCTATGTCCTTTGCTGCAGGCCGAACAGATGCTTGATCTAGGAGAGCTTGTGTCCCAGACACGCTTTCCTCATCAGCATGTGACCGAACGCGCTTCGGGCTAGGAGCTTTTGGTTCATTCACCGTGGCCGAGGCCGTGGCGCGCTTAGCAGGGCTTTTGCGCCGGGGCTTCGTTCCTTGCCCAATGATTGCAAACCACGATGGAACAGATGTTTCCAGGAGTTTCTTACGCTCTCCATTCACGTAAGGACAGAAATCCTTCAATTCGAAGTGGTCACTGCAGAGCAGCGTATGCTTAGTGGGCTGGAACAGCTTCGCCTTGTTGTCCCCAGCCCGTTTCGTGACAAGTATCCAGGATCGAAGCAGTTGCTTGTCATAGAGTGGAAACCTGAGAAAGAAAGCAAATAATTGTCAAAGATCGAAATAGCAATGTACGTTAGTATTGGATGGTCCAGCAGAACGATTGCGATTTAGCTTGTTAATAAGCTTCTTACAAACTGTGCAAAGATCAAATTAAGGATGATTGTGGCAGACTTGTGAACGATTCTTATTGAATCATTCTTATTCCACACGAATCATTCATGAATCGATTCACCTCCTCATGAATGATACAATGATTTAATAATTCATACAAAGAAAATAGGGTGATTGAATAATGCATAGCACAATGAATCATTCTTTTTTGGGGGGACAGCAAAAACTATACAAACGATAGCCCACCCTCATATAAAGGGGAATGGAACTGAGTCAACACATGTCAAGATAACTTTTAGCACCTTCATTTGGTCTGTAAACACCCTTATTTCGAATGTATGCACTGTTATTTGCACTTACTCATTAATTATGATTGTGATTGAATCATTCATGAATGATTCATTGAATGAATCATTCATGATTAATTCACATAAGCCTGTGAATCACTGCGAATCATTCACCAGTGGTAATGTTGAGTGATTGAATCATGATTGAATCAGTCATTTTTTTCTGGTGAATCATGATTGAATCATTCATGAAAGTTTTGAATCATTCACAAGACTGGATTGTGGTGTGGTGTAGTGTAAGGAGTGAGGACACTGTTTAGTGCAAAAAAATTAACAAATGATTTCTGATTGATACAAATAGTTGCATTCACCTTTGTTGTAATGTAAGATATGTGTAATGTAATGTATTTGTCATACTTGACAGCCAATGGCAAGCTTTGTTGTCTACCATAGTACATAGTAAAAACAGAAAAATGTTGTCAAAACAAGTTTTTTAGCCAATATATTCAATACCAATATATATTAGTGTAACCGAGGGACATTTTGTGACATAAACCTGCATATACAACTCTTGTCTATAATCAATAAGTAATAATTTAGAATAAATACTGTAAATCGAGTACCATAGCATACATGAATGAAGGACCATTGCATGCAAAATAAAGGAACATCAACAGGTATCTGCAAAATATATACTAAGTGTGTAAGCTGGGTAAGAAAATGTATTTTGGGTGCCACTTAGGCTATCATAATTGACACAAAAGAGACCAGCTTATTATATAGCTTATAATGTAGCTATTAAATAAAATAAATTTAATTACGAGCATGGTTGGCAAAGTTACTGTTTGCTGGTATACATTTTGTACTCTTTGGATTCTGATTGAGGTTTGATGTCTCCAGAGCTTAATCCAGTTGACTGAATCAAATCAAATATGATTATTAATCATATTTGATTGTATATTTAATATTTTCACCTTTTCGCAGAGAACATTTTTTTAAACAGCACTCAAGAGTGCAAAATGTATACCAACAAACAGGAACTATGCCAACCATGATAATGAGTCATGAGTCTTGCACGTCGGTCCCTCAACTAAGGAAAGATATAGCTAAACTGGAAAGAGCCCAAAGGAGGGCAACACAACTGGTTCCTAGCTTATCAAGTCTGCCATATGGGGAGCGATCTGGTGCAGGGGCAGGATTCTTGTCTGTGCTGGTGACCTGGGGTCAAATCCCTGGGCGGGCCTCTGAAACAGTTGACCTGCCCCCATACCCCTCAGAACAGGGTGAGAGTTCCTATTAGCACCTTGGTCCCGAGAGGATATGGTACTTGGTCCACAAACCCAACCAAGTCCGCCATATGAGGATCGACTGTTAATACTTAACTTGACAACACTTGAGGAGCGACAAAGTTAAGGCGACATGATCACGGTTTTCAAAATTATAAAATTATATGATAGAATATGATAGAACAGCTTCCTTGAACTGGATCCATCAGAGACCAACCCCACAACCCGTGAACATCTGTTGAAACTAATGAAACACCAGCTCAGAACCAATACAAAAATAATGTTCTTCTCTGCAAGAGTAATAAACTGGTGGAACAAACTTCTGAACTGGGTAATACAGAGATGTAGCATGCCATCATTCAATAACCGATATCACAAGTGTATGTCCACTAACCAAGAAGAGGCACCATCCTACGAGCCATCCTGGCTCCCATGCCTCTTTCCAACTTCTAGGTAAGGATTCTTTTGAACAAATTTTTGGGGTACTTGACAAGTTCCCAATGTCTTTTTACTGGACGAATTGGTATCCAAAATGGCTGAACAACAGTTTAACAGCAACAAGGTGTTATAAATGTTATTTTGCACCTTCAGCTTACCTTACAATCTAAAAAAACAGTTATTTTTAAGACATCATTTTCACACTCAGCCGCCAATTGCACTGTCATGTCTGTTGATAATCAGTGGCGATCAAGGACATGTGTAAATAAATTCTGCTACAGAGGCCGTGATGGCGCAATCACGTATTCAAACATGGAGATGTGAATTGTATCCTTTGTGACGTCATTGATTTGAATGCTTGCTCCGCTCACTGTGACATTGGTTCATTTTTGTTTTACTTGACGAGAACGCTGCACTATACTCAGGCCCTTTCACATGAGCAAGATATATAGAGATTGGGTCGCCTCCTAATGCCTTTGGCAGAATACTTTTGACTCCTGTTTTCTCAATATTTTCCTACCTCTTTAGTATGTGGAATGATTCTCCACCAATCAGCGCTTGTGACATCATTGGTATAAACTTGTCAATCGCCATCCGAGATCAAAAGCTGACTTCCTGAATGATAAACAACTGAGCGTTGCTGTCGGAAGTTGAAAGCTACTGTGAGTTTCTAGAATATTTTGATTTCATGTGTTTCTGATCATGTTGGTACACATCCATATTTACTAAGCGTGACATTCTCTATCAAATGGTGTGCATCTTATAGGGATCCTATATATATTTGTCATGGTCTGTTTTCAAGCATAGCCCAAATTTTGTACTCTTTTAAAAGGGAAAAATAAACATCAAATCAGATATGATTAATAATCATATTTGATTTGATTCAGTCAACTGGATCAAGCTCTGGAGACCTCATGCCTTCAACCAGAATACAAAAGTGTACAAAATGTATACCTACCAGCAAACAGCAACTTTGCCAACCATGCCTACTTTTGAAATAATTATCCATGCATGCTTATATTATGTGAAATATATGGTTCACTTTCATTTAAAGACATAAATATGCACACGATTAATTCTATATACGAGAAAAACGTATCATTTGCCATAACTAAGCATTAGACACAAACTTTGACAACTATGGCGCACATCAGCATACATAAAAAGGTCATAATACACGAAACTGAGCAGGAAAATACTTACTTGTGGAATGACAACTTGTCCTCCTCATGTCTTGACTCATGGCCCTGCCGCTTTCGGCAGTCTATAGCACTGCAGCTCCTCGGCATCTCGACTTAACTAAAGACAACTCACGCCAGGTATAGGAAATCCAACGCTAAACGCTTGCCGCAGGATTTCGCTCTCCCTCCTACACTCAGAGAAATTTTGACCCTAAAAATCCAGGTATTCCAATAGTACCAAATCGGTACTATTTTCACGGGTTCTTTTACACTGGCGAAACGGTTACCTTTACCCAAATCGAGTAACAGTATCCAAAAAGTAGGGTTTCGAAACCCCGTTCCACATACCCCTACCCCATCATTCCTGTGCATACAACACTATTATCACGGGTATCCCGAGGTTTGGTCTACTTAAGCTACACCAATATTATAGGTTCCTCTACATTAAAATTACAGGTACCACTACGTTTTTTTTTACCCTGCATGGCGTTGGCTTAGCCAGTTTTTCGGTTCCTGTTACATCATTTTTCCGGTACTCTCTGTACCCAAAAAACTAGTACTGAATAGTACCAAATCGGTACTATTTTTACGGGTACCATACAAGTTCGTTTACCCTTGCATTACTTTTACGAGTATAATGCGAGTTCGTTTACACAATACATCGAATACATGTCATGAGTCGGTCGATTATAACCTCCAACAAACAGATCGAGAGCATATATGGTTCTGTATTATCAAACAGCTGGATCAAACAGCCGATGCAGTCGGGACGGACGCTGAAGTGGCACACACAGAACTCCTGAGTGGCACACACAGAACTCCCGAGTGGCACACTCGCTGGGGGGAAAACGTGCGACATCCACGCTGGGGGGAAAACGTGTGACATCCACGCTGGGGGGGAAAACGTGACATCCACGCATACTAACGGGATCGAACCCCGCCCAAACCTGCCGTATACAGAGCTCAGTAGGCCTGAGCCTTCCTACTCAGCAGCCCGCATGAAACGGATTGCTTTAGCTGACAGTTTTTGTCCGTCGTTAATTTTTACTTGTTTTTGAATGTACACTGCCAGTCCTCGTGCACCACGACCAAATTTCATGTTGAAGATGCTGTGCATGGCGATGTAGGCCAGAAGCACGAGGCCCTCGTCACCAGACACTCGCAAAATATCGGTCCCTTCCGCCACCAGGGTCAAATTCCCCTCCTCTCCAACCTTCACATGCGGGTGTCCCGGCGATGCATTTTCTGGGTCCACGAACACTTGCCCGCGTGAGCCCAGGACCGCCTCGAGGTCCCTCCAGACGTCGGCTGCAACATAGTTAACATAAAGTTAATACGGTAGCGTACTGTATTTGATGGCACGACGGAGAGAACACGTCGGACACTGGAATTGGTTAAATGAGGGGAAGAGGAAGAGGAGGGAGAGGGAGGAGAGGGAGGAGAGGGAGGGAGGAGAGGGAGGGAGGAGGGGGAGGGAGGAGGGAGGAGGGAGGAGGGAGGAGATGGAGGAGATGGAGGAGATGGAGGAGATGGAGGAGATGGAGGAGGGGGAGGGAGGAGAGGGAGGGAGGAGAGGGAGGGAGGAGAGGGAGGGAGGGAGGGAGGAGAGGGAGGGAGGGAGGGAGGGAGGGAGGGAGGGAGGGAGGGAGGGAGGAGAGAGAGGGAGGAGAGGGAGGGAGGAGAGGGAGGGAGGGAGGGAGGGAGGAGAGGGAGGAGAGGGAGGAGAGGGAGGAGAGGGAGGAGAGGGAGGAGAGGGAGGGAGGAGAGGGAGGGAGGAGAGGGAGGGAGGAGAGGGAGGGAGGAGAGGGAGGGAGGGAGGGAGGGAGGAGAGGGAGGAGAGGGAGGAGAGGGAGGGAGGGAGGGAGGGAGGAGAGGGAGGGAGGAGAGGGAGGGAGGGAGGAGGAGAGGGAGGGAGGGAGGAGAGGGAGGAGAGGGAGGAGAGGGAGGAGAGGGAGGAGAGGGATGAAAGGGAGGAGAGGGAGGGAGGAGAGGGAGGAGAGGGAGGAGAGGGAGGAGAGGGATGAAAGGGAGGAGAGAGAGGGAGGAGAGGGAGGGAGGAGAGGGAGGGAGGGAGGGAGGAGAGGGAGGGAGGAGAGGGAGGAGAGGGAGGAGAGGGAGGAGAGGGAGGAGAGGGAGGGAGGGAGGAGAGGGAGGGAGGGAGGGAGGAGAGGGAGGGAGGAGAGGGAGGGAGGAGAGGGAGGGAGGAGAGGGAGGGAGGGAGGGAGGGAGGGAGGGAGGGAGGGAGGGAGGGAGGGAGGGAGGAGAGGGAGGAGAGGGAGGGAGGAGAGGGAGGAGAGGGAGGGAGGGAGGGAGGGAGGGAGGAGAGGGAGGAGAGGGAGGAGAGGGAGGGAGGGAGGGAGGGAGGGAGGAGAGGGAGGGAGGAGGAGAGGGAGGGAGGGAGGAGAGGGAGGGAGGAGGGGAGGGAGGAGAGGGAGGAGAGGGAGGAGAGGGAGGAGAGGGATGAAAGGGAGGAGAGGGAGGGAGGAGAGGGAGGAGAGGGAGGAGAGTGAGGAGAGGGAGGAGAGGGAGGAGAGGGAGGGAGGAGAGGGAGGAGAGGGAGGGAGGAGAGGGAGGAGAGGGAGGAGAGGTAGGAGCGGTAGGAGAGGTAGGAGAGGGATGAAAGGGAGGAGAGGGAGGGAGGATAGGGAGGGAGGAGAGGGAGGGAGGAGAGGGAGGGAGGATAGGGAGGGAGGATAGGGAGGGAGGAGAGGGAGGGAGGATAGGGAGGGAGAAGGAGGGAGGGAGGGAGGGAGGAGAGGGAGGAGAGGGAGGAGAGGGAGGGAGGGAGGGAGGGAGGGAGGAGAAGGAGGAGAGGGAGGAGAGGGAGGAGAGGGAGGGAGGAGAGGGAGGGAGGAGAAGGAGGAGAGAGGGAGAGGATAAAAAGAGAAAGGGTACATAAATACTCTCGCTGAAGGGAGGAGGGGCACAAAACATCCCCCCCCCCCCTCCACACCTGTTATTCGGGGATCGCGAAAAACGGCGGAGAGCAGCGACGATGTTTTCTCATACCTACACAAAATTGGAAAACAATTAATGTGATCCTGTAAACAAATGTGTGACAGGGGGCCTCAAACGCATAGTAACTGGCTACTGTCCGGATGAAAACGCAAACGATGATAGAAAACGGCAGGAAACCATATTATTGGAGCGAATCGCAATACAGGCGCGAAATATTATTATTTGGAATATACATATTAGTGAAGCGTATCTTATTGGTTGACAATATTCAACATATTAAAATCCGCAAAAGTCCTCGCGAAGATCACTTACCTTCCGAAGACTTCAGGACCTTCAAGACCTTTGTTTTCACCGCAGCGAGTCTGCGTTGGGCCGTCGCCAGCCAGTCGGTTGTTTCACTCAGACGGTCCATCTCTCGCCAGAACTGGTGATCATAAATGAACGTATTACTCAACATTGAACATTGTCATGTGTATACCAAAACCATGAGTTACCAGTAGTTGTCATGTTGTATTACTAAGCGCACAAGCAATAGCGGTCTGCTCTCCACGAGTGTAAATGTCAAACTTTGGTGAATAGAAACAGGGAAGTGTAAGACACCGACGATGACTTAGATGTCGAGTGCGACAAAACTATTTGCATACGCACTCCATTTCCATTATACATTAACCTTTCATGAGGATTGATTTGTTAAGGCGCATCAACATCCTATGATTATTCGCGCCCTACCTTAACCTTTCACTCAGCTCCAAGGAAAATATGTGCCAAAATGAGTCCCATGGAGTGATCTAGCGCGATACAACACTGCAATCTTTACAAGACATTCGTGCAGAGCACATTTCAACAATCAACATCACATTCATTTCATCAAGATACTCAACCGATATGGAACGATTAGCTGTTATCACTTTTAAAATTTGGCATATCTTAGCATTTCAACTTTACTCCCCCCCCCCCTAACTGGGGCTCTTGATTTTCCACCGAACGGCTGGGTGTTTGACCCCCCCCCCCGTCTAACTCGGCTCTTATGCAACGCAGACGAAAACCAAAGATACCATTCGAAAGCTTGCCAGAAATAATTTCGAAACTATTTCGAAATGTTTTCGTTCAGGTAAAAATTGAGGTAACCAGAGGTCACCAAAGGTCAAATTTACAGTTTTTGTACTTTGATTCAAGCAATCCAAAATGCATCAGAACCTTTAGTAACTATAAGCAATCGGAAAACGACAATCGATAGCTATTTAACTATTGTATCAGAAGTGTGCTCTCAGATTTCACCTCAGATCCATATAAACATCCTTAGGCCGCAGATATTACAATTCCGAGATAAACGTTTTGTAGACATTGGTGGCCTAACACAATCCTGAAAGTTTCATGCTGATCCCTTATAAAACTGAGGTCATGCCACAGCCTCAAACTTGTTTGGAGGTCACTTGATCTGACCTGGTGAACTAACCTGACACGTTTTTTCTCAAAAAGATAAATGGTAAGGTATGCTAAGTTTGGCGGCGCTACGCGCATACGTTTTTTCGTTATCTAAAAAAACAGTGTGTGTGTGTGTGTTCAAACACCCCCCTCCCCCAATGGGTCGCGGGTTAAATATACAACATTACTTACCTCCTCTTCGATGAATAGGCCCGGATATTCTTTCTTGAGGCGGGCGACCGTGGCGTTCTGCATCACTGCATGACGCCGTGCCGCGAACGTTGACTTCATTAGTGCCGGGCTGGGTCCGTTCGTCCTCATCTCGTTGATATGTTGCAGAGCTGCCAACTCGTCGCCGTCGTACTCGGGCTCGTAGCATGGGAGACCTTCGACGAGACGTCTTTTGGCTGGCTGTGGGCCACCCAAAAATTCGTACGACTCATGACCACCACAATCTATCGAAATGGAGACATGCGAATTTGGGAAAACGTAGAACTTACGTTAGTGCAAAACGAAATTATGAAATACCAAACGAATCTTCTCTAGCACAATTGCATCGAGCTACGAACCTGCTGCGGCGGCTGACCATCTCCGTCTCCATCTCTTCCCCGCTTCACAGCCTGACGGTCTGTCTGCATCGCCTTACGGCGTTTGTTGTTCTTAAATTTGTCCGCGACCATCTGACCGATCCAATCCTGTGTAACGCAAGCGTGTCAGAAAGAAGCAAAGCATGATTTAATCCGCGCTCTAAATGGGGAGGGGGATTGAATGTCACTCCCGGATTTTCGCATTAACTTCCAAACGATTGTGTATAACGACGCAAATAACTGGCAATGTTTTATGAAGATACTAAACAATTTAAATTAATATCACTCCGCAAAGGTCCCAGTCATACTTCGTGCTCTTGACCTGATGCGCCTAGCTGTTGGTCATATTAGAGGAACAAACTTTGAGCATTGTGATTTAGAACTGAAAAATGGGCTCAGTCTATACAATGCGAACTATATCAGTCTATACAATGCGATGCTCACACGACCAACACACCAACGCTATGGAACAGCAAACAATCAACATGTATATTGTGCACCTACCAGCGCGTCCCGGAGGTCGAGGTTGCCGCGCAGATGGCCGAACTCAGTCAGTACAGCCGACGACATCTTCCGCCGGTGCTGCAACTGCACGTGGTGCCTGTGGATACGAGATGTGCCAGGAGATGAGTGTCATCCATAAGTTGTTAGCATTATAGTAAAACGCCGGCGTTTGCGATGAACGAGCGAGAAAATTTTATGTTAAATGGATTATGTGACCTTTAGCTGGTCGTTTGGAGTTATTGGTACTGACGTGCAGAGCCTGATTTATCGGATCGAACTGCCAGGCCATGTTCTCAAACTCATCATAGTTTTTGAGAATTTTCAAAGGCCCCAGGCCAGACCTCTTTCTAGGAATTATCGGTGAGGCCCCAACCACATTATCACAACTATCAACAACTCCAGTTTTGATCAAGCTGCTAGCACTCACAAGAACCATCCAATAGCATTTTCACTAAATTGTTCGTGAATGCTCAAACTGCTGACAACAGACCGTCAGTTTATATAGAGTTTCTAGTAGCTTGAACCATTGCTAATTGTCGCAAAAGCGCCATTTTTATCAATGCCTTTTCGCTAGTGTGTTTGAGGGTGTCTAGTGATGATTTAGGATATATTGATAAATGAAAAACCTAAAAATGGTAAATTTTCTTAAATGGGGACAAGTATATAATTGTCATTAAAGCAAATCATCAAAACAATACATTATCTTCCAAGGAAAAATATATTTGTCATTAAAAAAAAAACAGTAGACATACTCTCTTTCAACCGGGGCGACCCCGCCCCTGAGGTATTTGCTTGTTTCTTGGGGTTCGAGGGCGCGTCGACGAGGTCATTTCGCACCCATCCTGATATATTTAGTGTATTTTACGGTTTCTGTGCACACTGCACGATCCAAAAAAGCGTTGCTTCTATCAAACGGAATTGTTTTCCTACTAGCTGTGCAAATATTATCTCATTTATACAGACTGCGTATGTATGCATATTGGAGCGGTAAGGCATTAGGCAAACCCTTGCGTTGTAATCGGGTCAACAGTGTTTATCATCAATGAGCAGTTGGGATTTAGGGGGGGGGGGGGCAGACACTGAAATCCATATTGTAGCCGACAGCACCGTCGATAGAAAGATTTTCCGTATGAAATTCCAATCATCTGTGCCTCTCGAATACGAGTTTGTATGAAAACATATTGGTAGGCTTATTGTTTGTAGGTCCTAGCGCCATGAAATTTATATGTAGAACTTGGATTTGTGATGGATGACATTAGCACACATAAGCAACGCCCAGACCTGAACCGATCGATAATACTCTACCAACTGATCAACAAGCGAAAAAAGTAAACGACATCGTGCAATGACATTGTTGCACCCACCTTCCGGTCGTACGAGAGTACTCTGCGTATAGCAGATCCGTGACCTCACTCCAATCCTTAGTGCCAAGAGCCTCTTTCTGCTGAAGCTTCATCTGGAGCCGCCGACTGAGACATGACGAATTGAACCAGCTGAAACAGTGTCACAAAATAATTGAATTCATTGTTCCATATCCATTGACAAACAAAGGCACATAAATAGCATGGTTAACTCCCTTGCAGACTGGTGTAAAGGGATAGTGCCTTCTTGAAGACCAATATCAAGTTTTGGCTGCATATAGGCAGATAAAGCATGTCCGATTTCACCTGCTGTCTGGTTCCTGAAACTCCCTCCATTATAAAAAAACAGCATTTGCAATCATTCGTACAATTGGAGTTGCCTCCTTAAAATTTTGAATCACTTTTTTGCAGAGTATAATCTTTTTAATTTTGCAAACTCAACATCACCAATCAGTTAGATGGCTTAACAATTAAAATGCTCGTGAAGTTTATTATGTTGTCAACAATCATAGCTTCTCATCAAAACAGCAAGAATGCCTCCCGCTTGACTTTGGGCCGTTAAAGTTCAATGACGTTACCCTACAACACAGATTACGTTTCAAGGTTAGGTCTCTGCGAATTCGGATGCACTCGACTTTGGACACGCTATTTCGACACATAAAAGTGGCCGCACACGCCATTCGGCACGCGATATACCGCAATGTCGGTATATCGCGGCATTTATTTACTAGTCCCACGAGTCAAATCGCAAATGTGAAATAACGTACCAGTTGTCAGGTATCTGTGGTTCGCTCACGTCCAGGTTGACAGGTATCTGTGGTTCGCTCACGTCCAGCACTGCACCGGGGAGTGCGCAGGCTTCTTTGCTCTCGCTGTTCCTGCAGGGTCAACGAAACAACTGTCACAACTAACGGAGATGGTGTCCATGCCTCAGTACGTGGAAAGATCAGGATATTGCAAACTTGCTTCAGGACAACGATATGCACTAATGTAGTTAAGTGTTACCTTCCAATACATCTGTCAGGTGTCAAACATTTGATGTGTCCAAATGTAAAGTAAGAACTAACCATAGCTGTTGCTGACAATTATAACAAAAGCAAGTGTTATGAACAATAGCTGAACAAAAAAAAAATGGTTAAACAAGCCCCCAGGCCATGGCCTTGGGCAAAATCCAAACACAAATACTACTAGGTGATGCTATACAGTGGTCCGTGACACAGATTCAGATTTATTCAGACACATTCCGCAGCACAACCAGGTAATCTTTTAACACTACTGTCACCATAAAAGGACATATTGTACAATCACCCACCGATTATTTCAGATTCCAAATGCGTTGAACTGCGGCGAGTCCTCGCACAAACAGATGGAAAGCATTGGAAAAGGCATTCGTCGAGAAACTAGGAATATGAGGGCACTGGCGGATCCAGAAAGGCGTCCTCCGACGCTGTGGAGGGGGGGGGGGGCCGGGGGCATACTAATAAAAACATTGTATGGAGTTTTAAATGCTCATCGGAGTTATATTCCTTATGCACTGCTAGTTGTTTTAAAACCAATTTGTATTGGTAAAAGTTGCTTAGATTTCTTTCTGCGCAAGGGAATGTGTAAATTTTGGCCAATTTTGTGGCTCATGGGGCATTTGCCCCTGATGCCCCCCTGGATCCGCCAGTGTAAGAGGGCATGTTCAAAGAACAGGAGCCAAGAACTACTGTAAGATTGTAGGTTAGCATACGTGTTTCCACGGCCGGCCTCCGACGCTGGACGGACAGAGGACTGGACAGGACGGGGGTTGTCGAGTGCGTCTGCATCGGCTTCGTCCTCCGAATTGCCAGCAGATGGGCTGGATACCGTCCTGAAGCATGTTGATTATTAATATGCATCACACGGTGACAACTTACAGCGGCAGGGTGGTGCATTAGGAGTTCTGAAGATTCGATTCGATTATCAGTTCTTATGATTCGATTAACGAAAAAATCGAACATGGGTAGAGTAAGCTAATATATAAGCAGCACGACACAATGCGAACGATTGTTGATGCATGATACCTGTCTCCAAATCCCTAATTGAAAGTCAAAAGCACCTGGGGGCAGGGAGCATGTCTGCTAAAAGGGACGTAGTACTTACTGGAACGTGATTGCCCCACCAGCGGGCAATTCATTCAGCAGCTGGTCTACAGGTGTCGTGCTGGTGGATGCTATGCTGTGAGCTGATGAGCGGAGATCGACTGACTCGGTAAGAAGGCGCACCCGTAGCTTCTCCATTCCAGGCAGTTCATCACCTTTGACCAGGAGCATCCAGTCGTCCCACTCTGGGTCGTAGAACTCCAGCTGGTACTGAAAAGATAAGCCAAATTGATTAGCTGTGTAATGTCCATCATATGTCAATCATGTAATGTCCATCGGAACCAGTCACTACGGCTGTTACGTGCGAGCCGTAAGCCTTTTTTAAATATCATATTTGTTTATTTATTCCGCACTTCACACTTATTCTGGTTATACACATAGAAATAGTGTAAAAAGAAATAGTGAATAAGCGTTACATAGAAATGAAGTTTGTTTCAAAGCCGCTGCAGTGCGAGGCCGTGCATGCAAAAGGGGAGTGTTAAATATACTCCCAAAGCAGGAATCAACAAGAAAGCAATGTCACACAAGCTACGTACCCACTGGAATATGAGATACGAGAATTACACTGTGATGATACCTACCGGTTTTATGCCTGAGACATCAAAATGCTTTTCGATTTCTGTTTGTAGCATGGCAAGACTTCTTTTGGCAAGTGTCACCACTCTCTTTGTGGCGCCCACCACTACCAGCACCTTGGTGCTGCTCTCCATATCGTTTGGACTGCCAAAGAAA
Source organism: Chirona hameri (assembly GCA_036785665.1). Taxonomy (NCBI): domain Eukaryota; kingdom Metazoa; phylum Arthropoda; class Thecostraca; order Balanomorpha; family Balanidae; genus Chirona; species Chirona hameri. Next base: position 186,838 of record JAXIVJ010000358.1, on the reverse strand, counting down.
ACAAATTAGACGCATGAAAGAAAACTGATCACAATGAAAAGATCGAAACACAATTAAACAAGCATCGATTACATTCGACATGTCCGTCAAGTCCACAACAAAATTTAATTTTGAGCCTTGACCGGACCCTGGGAGATTGTCACGCCCGTCTATTTGTCTGCCTGTCTGTCTGTATGTGTCCTAGATGTACCGTGAATACAACGATGCGTATGGTTAGTCGTAAGCGTACATTGCCAGTTATAAAAGTTCGCCTAGCCACAGTCGCCAACACAAACATCGAAGTCGGAGACCGCACACGTCATGGTCTGCTTAGCATGAAGTACTCTGAAAGCTATGCCCAATTGGCTAATAACAACTATTAATATTAATTTGTCAGACATTGGGTTGAAATCAATGCTGTTCACAGATTTATATATGGCAGGACATGTCAATTTTGATACATTTAACATGTTCGCCCATTAAACTCACCTGTGAATTACTGTTAGCAGTAGCTGAAGCTAGACTAGCTTGCCTATGCATGGTAGTTTAAAACAACATGACATCTTGCATCATGCATGGTGACGGGGTGCAGTGGAAATGGGTCTCTTAGACTGTTCAGGACAACAGTTGTAACTAGGTCGGTCGGAGACATCTCGTATGAATTTGTCATGCCATCATATTCGGAGGACATCATCCTCAATACAAGAGAATGTGAGTTCTTGCCAACACATACAGCACATATCTCTCCAAATCCTTCTTCTCCATTCACTGTGATCAGCGCAATGCCGCCAGTGGCGTAAGCAACGCCATCAATATCAGCGCACTTGCCTATGCTAAAACCTTGCCTTTGAAGCTCATTGCCAATCGCCTCTGGCAAATTCGATTCCTCCATGCACTTGAAAGACTGAACTTGACCGGGACACATGAACGATGGCGAGTGGAGAGCGAACCCCATATGAAGTTGGTGTTTCCGTGCTATAGTTCTTGCTATATTTCGGAAATTCTTATTTTCTCTGATGACACCTTTCAGGAACGAATACTTGCTTTCAAACCTCATGGTCCAGCAATAGCGAATAGGACCGTGTTTCAAGACTTCTGAGCCGTAGTGAACCATGTAGTGAAATTTTGGTTTGAGTCGGAATTTTGGGTACGCACGACGAAGGTCCGTGAGCCAATCAGCGATTTTGAACTTCAAAAACGCGACATCTCCGAGGGAAAACGATCTTGCAAACGTTCGCTCCACAACACAGCACAGATTCGTCAGTAAAATCCATTCAACACAATCAGGCGGAATGTAGCTCCCGATGATCAACGGCAAGTATCTCAAGAGCACCCAAGTTTGGCTGGCTGACTGCCTGATCCGAATATCTCCTTTCGTTACCCGAATTGGCATTGGAACATTGTCTTTCCGGCTCCAAGGAAATGCTAAGAGCAGCGTATTAAGCTCAGTCAAGCTAATGTACTTTTTAATACAAATGATCGTCTTCAGAACCAGTGCTAACGTGTACGGCACGACACCTTCCAGTAAGTCGTGTCCTATATCCGGAGGAAAACTCTTTGTGACATCAAAGTATGGAAGCTCAGAGAATACACATTTTCTTTTTATTCCAGTCTCCTGAATGACTGCCTGAAGAAACCCACTATCGTTACTCTCTTCCAGACGTTGCAACTGCTTCTGGTAGACATTCGTATTTCGTGGTTCGAAATCCTCTTCTGTGAACTTGTCCTGCATGTTTTCTGGCGAGGTAAGGCAGAATCTACATGGACTTTTTCCACTAGAGAAATTTTCTACAAATCCAGCGATGTTGTGCACAGCAAGGTTGTCGCAGGGCAAGAATAATAGTTTGACGTTAACAGGCACAAACTCACCGCGTACACAAACTTCCATACCAGTAGTGTACAGCTGCTTTAAGTCGTCAACGATTCGCCTTAGAACCACTGACCAGCCGTATTCACGGATAACAGATGACCGACAGAGCGCCAGCAAGAAAATTGAATCTACCCTCGATCGAAGTTCAGCAGGGGCGTTCAGTAGCGAAAAATTTAGTGCTGCTAGTTTGTGTACACCAGCGGCACTACCCAGAGGATTTGCAACCTCAAAGTCATCGTAGGAGATGGATATGTACACGGTATTTCTTTCACGTTGTGAATGAGCGTTCCCATCAAAGACATCTCTGATATTCACAGAGCTAGTGCTGGGTTGTTCAAAAATACAACTGTACAATTGAGGCAAACGCACCAAATGCTGCAGCTGTGATTTGAGGGAAATGTATTGGTATGAATCAGTCTTGCCATTGTCTTGTTTTCCAACTACAACAGTCTCAGGTTCAACAAACGGCAAATGGTCTTCCACAAACTTCTCATATTTGTGGTTGCTCTGGAATGTCCGCAAAGCATCCATGCAAAGTTGGTCTCCACATGCATTTTCAAGTATAATTTGCTTGCCAATGTTCTCAACACATTTGGCCACTTCAGTACATGCTGCTTCAGGTAAGTGCTGATCTCGAAGTGAGTTAAGAAATGATGCAACCATAAACATAGAATCCTGGCTTGTTCCTGGTTGAGGTTCATGAGCTTCTGGTTGAGGTGCTCGAGTTTCTGCAGGTAGCTCACCCACATCCTGAGCTTCTAGTTGGGGTACACAATTTTCTGCAGGTAGATCACACACATCCTTAGAATGCTGGTCGATTTCTGGCACTGAGCTAGTGGGATCACCTTCACGTTGATCCGAATGTGTATTTTGAACATGCCGCTGCCACGATCTAATGTTTGTGAATCGTTTTGGAGCCAAACACAGACAGCAGTCAAACCTAAAATGTTGAAAATCAGCCTTATGTGTTCTCAGGTGTTTCACATATAGTAAAAGAGATGTATTCCAAAAAGGACAGTGTGAACAGGTAAACTTCCTGAACTTGTAGTTTGGTTTTGAGGGATCCATCCTGAAAAAGGAATGGATGAGTAATTAGGTCAACAAGATAAAAGGATATTATTTGGGGTCAAGAGGATACAAAACTAGGCGGGGTTATTCTTTATATGCAAATTTATCCCTGATTTCTGGCAACTAATATTTGTTCTTGTTCTTTATTTCCATTAACCCTCGCCAGTGTGGGGGGTTGCCCCCCAAGGTTTTTCGCCAGCAGCTGCCAAACCGACCCAAACCTGGTTTTTGGGTGGGGGTGTTAATAATTAATGCAGTTCAGCACTGGGATTTGCTGGCCATCACAATAGCAAAATAATGAACCAGAAGCTGCCGCAGGCATGACGTGCAAATGCTGCTGTGTGCAATGCTGTCTTTTGTATGGGAAAGCCTCGGACCAAGTATGCTGTGGAAGGCAGCCATAGGAGAGATCTTAGGCAAGGCTAAAAGCAAATATTTAGGTTAAGGCCTTGTGCATATGTCTTCAGGCCGGCCTGAAGCTATATACACAAGGGCTTAACCTAAAATATTTGTTTTTACCCTCACCTAACATCTATTCCTGTTGGTGAGTGGTGCACAAACCCCAGTTCAAACATCTGTAGGTCAGGTTAGGTTAGGTTAGATTAGGTTTGGTTTGGTTAGGTTTCTTTTTTGGGTAAGTAGCTTGAATCTCTCTGTTTTGAGTGCATATCTGGTGGAATCAAACCTGTAGAATAACGGTGACATAGTGCATTTTAGCACGTGTGCCACTATCATAGTGCCATTTTTGGCAGAAACATTGCCATTTTTAGCAAGGCAGTGCATTGAGAAGATTTTCGTAAGCAATATTTGCACGCTTTTGAGCTGAAACGGGGGACGGTTCATTGCCATGAAACATCCTGCCACTTTCATTGATCATTTTTTAGCTTTCTGGAGCAACGGTTTTGGTCATCCTTTACATATCCTCTCCACCGTTTTTTAGTTACTAAATCCCGCTAATTCCCACTAATATAGATGTCATTCGACAGATAATTTCCTAAAGAATAAGTGGTAATGTCAACAACTTTATATCTAACCTATTAATATTTTAAAACGATATTATTCTCTTCCACTCACCGGAATACGCAACCACCCACTTCTCTGCTCTCCATATCGACTGCAGTCAGCTGATCATGCAAGGTAGTGAATAGTGATGTTCTTCGGGGATGGTGGGAATCCGGGGTTTTGGGTGGGGGATAGGGGAAGAAAATTAAAAGAAAGTGAATTTTATTATTGTAAAATAATTATTTTTATTTATTTCAACCTTGGGGGATGTTGGAAAACCGGGGTTTTCGGGTGGGGAATGGATGAAAAAATCCATAATTTGTATTTTGTAATTGAATTAATAACCTAACCTTACCTAACCCAACCTAACCTACTGATAATCGTCGCGGGGTTTGTGCGTTTGTGTTTCACAGGAATATATTTCAGGCAAGGGTAAAAGCAAATTTGTTAGGTTAAGTATTGTGCTTTAGGCATCAGGCCTTCGGCCTGAAGCCAAAAACACAATACTTAACCTAACAAATTTGTTTTTACCCTTGCCTAAAATATCTCCTGTCTGCCTTCGGCAGAAAGCTTTTGATTCTCGTTTTCTTTTAAATCCCTTTAGCAAAAAAAAAGATTGTCATCACTATCTATCATCAGCTGACTGCAGTTATACATTCAAAGTATCATCAGCTGACTGCAGTTACATTCAAAGTGAATTACGGCGACGGGAGAAACTCTGGTGAGTTCTACAATAATTTTTTTTAAAAATATTTATTGTTGTTGGATTATGATGAGTGATTGCATATATACTATACGCAACCTAAGTGTGACGTCAACAAAATAGCGCGGCCGGCTCAGCTGACGACATAATGTTAAACGCCATAGACCGTAAGTTCGTCCTCAATTCACCGGAAAACGGCTGAGAACTTAGCTATGTGAGGTACATCATGTTATAGAAGGCTGTTTGCTCTATTGTTTGAGATAATACAAAGGTAGACTTATTGCAAGAATGAAGTGAATTTAAGCTAAGAAAGAAGCCGTTACGTTCTTGGCGCACTTGTAACAAAACATTTCCTCACGTATAGCGTTTGAATTTGAAAATAAAATTGAAATTTATATTATTTTATCTTATTTTATTAATTGAATTATTTTAATTTAATTTTTGAAATGGAAAAACATCGAAAATGAATAGAGTAAAGATGCTGTTGATTGTGTGTGTAGTAGATGAATCAAGGCTTCCAGGAAAGCTACCGGCGCCATTATTGTATAAGTATCACTCAAACGCTTGTTTACAAATTGAAACCAAGTTAAGTCGGCCTTAACTCGGTTGCAATTTGTAAACATGTCACTCAAACCCGAATTACAAAGCAGCATTAGCATAAAATTACCTTAAAAACCTCTTAAAAGAATGATAAAAAATAGTACAATCCATTCCATGGCCTCTCAATGCTAAGTTCAACCTCAATTGACGGGAAAAACGTCTTATTTTTTTCGTCTATGGCCTTTAACACTACGCAGTCAGCTGAGCCGGCCGCGCCGTCCGCTGATGATCAAATGACGTCACGGCTTGGGTCGCGTATTTAGACTATTCTCTATCGAATGACACCTAAATCAGTGGAAAGTACCTATTATTTGTGGAGAGGCTATGTAAAGGGTCACCACGGTTTTATGTGTTGGTGAAACTGAAAGCATAAGGGACCGTTTAAAATGTGCTTACAAGCATTGCCAAAAATAGCAGTTTGCATAGCCATTTTTGGCATATTCTGCTAAAAATGGCACATGCTAAAAATGGCAACACATGACCAAACCTCCCCCAACTGCTTCTGATAACGTGAAAAGTCTGAGATTGCAACATGTCCAAAGATCGAGGTCTTACCCTAAAACAAAAGCCTCTCCAAAGTCCAAACACACTCCAAACAAGTATATTTGAGGCAGGATTTGGGCTGCCCCAAATACCTCACTAGTGGCGTTTACATAGCACTAAAACATTCCACTATTTTTCCCTTAAGTTTCCGTTAACTACAAAAACTGGAGTTTGTGTAGAATTTCCCAAAGTTTGAAGAGAGATGTGGAACCATGGATGACGAATATCATTCATGGAAGATCTACTTTCTTAAGTACCTCTTCAAACTTAGGGAAATTCTACCTAAAAAAAAGTTAAGGGAAACTTAAGGGAAAAATAGTGGAATTTTTTAGTGCTATGGAAACGCCACTATTGAGGGCCTATGAGATATTCCCAGTGTCTTTTTACAGGAGAAATTTGCATCAAAAACGGCTTAAAAACGGTTTACCAGCAACAAGAAATTGTTATAAATGCTATTCTGCAGCTTCAGCTTACCTTACGATCTAAAAAAACACAGCTACATTGAAGACGGCATTTCCTCACCACACCGTGCCATCGTGCTGCCGCTTCTGTTGATAATTTGCGCTCACTTTAGTCCTACACACGTTGTAAAGGTGAGGTCTACATATCCAACATTGCCTTGGTGTGCCGGCGCTGTGGAGCACACGTGCATAAACACAGAATTTGAATACCTATCCTTCAGGTTCTGGGTCTGGGAACACTACAGCTAGGAAAAAATGCTACAGACCGAGTGCAAATGCCTCAAATTAAGGTAAATTGGCATGAGGTAGGCCGTAGGAGACCAGTATGCAAAACGTGGCAGGAACGTCGACGAGATATTTGGGGCAGCCCAAATCCTGCCCCAAATGGGGCAGGAAGCTGCCCCATTTGGGGCAGGATTTGCCGGATCAAATGTCGCTCCTCAGCCCAATGTTATTGACGGGGGGGGGTGGGTGGGGTCGGTCATCGGCGAAATCACGTTTTATCTAGTGTCAATTTGCTCCGTCCCTGGCCCATGATCACTTACCTTTAAAATTAATAATTCGAATACACTACAACACGTCCGACAACCACAACACACACACACACGTCAAAATGGCCTTGGCCGGTAACGTCCGCCACACAAAAAGTTCTTCGCTCCATTTTCCTCTACCGTTTTTTTTTACTATCATCTGCAAAAAACTTTGATATTTTAGATACAATGAGTAGCAAATCTTACTCTGTATGATCAATATACGTTATAAAATAAATAATCAGTATTCTTCATAATGTCAGCAATTTGCAATATTTTGTAAAACATGGGATATTAAAGATTGTCTTGCACTGCAAAAAAAAACTTGATGGGTAGGGAAATATGGCAGCAAGGAGGAATACAGCTATGCCGCATTTGCTACAAAAGTGGCGCATTTCGTTAATTCAGCGGGGTTTCAACTATTCAATACTTTGTTCTTCTTGGCAGCAACGAGCGTATACGTTTGACCTGCCCGACTTGCGTGAGTTGCCCCAAATAATCTTACTGCTGCCCCGGGCAGCAATTTCTGCCCCATATTTCCAAAGCTGCCCAAAAATTTCCAAAAGCTGCCCCAATTTGGATGTGTTGGTGCCGACCCTGCCCCGACGAGATCTCGTCGAAACCTGCCATGTTTTGCAGACTGGGTAGGAGATGCCACAAACCAAGCTTGTTTTGCTACAAATGTCCAGAAAAAAAGAGGGCTGTCAAAAAGAATTTCCCTTTTTCTTCTAGGTCTGGCAACACTACAACTAGGACAGGATGCCACAAAATGACTCAGAATACCTCAAGGGAAGGTGATTTGCTAGCACATTGGATGATAGATAGATAGTGTATTGAAAAACCATCCACACGGTGGCTGTTCGGGTTTTCCGTACAATGCAGCAAGTATGAAACACGTAGGTGCATGGCAAGTATGGTGACTAGACACCACCAACAGTCGTCTTAAAAGCTCCAAGCGTCGGGGCAGCCCGAGCAGACGGAGGCAGCGCGTTCCATGACGACGCCGCACGATATGAAAATGCCCTCTGGCTGGCGCTAAGTTTGCATCGGCGGAGGTGGAGGCTTCCGCTATCCGAGGCGCGCGTCTCCCTAGTGGACGCTGCAGTGCGAGGGATCAGGAGGGCTCGGATTTCAGCCGGAGCTCCTTCTGACCTCAGCAGCTTCCACACCTTCGTGACGTCACGGCGCGCCACAAGGGTATCGATTTTTGGCCAATCAAGAGAATTTAGAGCCGGGGTGATGTGTTGGTGTTTCTTAACACCGGTGACAATTCTGGCCGAGAAGTTGATGAGCTTTTGAATTTTGTGTAACTGACCCTTGGCCGTCCCACCCCACACGCAGAGGCAGTACGTGATGTGCGGAAACACGTACGCCTGGATAATGATTTTGAGTGTATCCTTCGTAAAATAGTGTCGGAACCTGTAGAGCGAGATAAGAATTCCGTTACATTTTTTAGCTACATGTGAGATGTGTGCGTCCCATGACAGGACCGGGTCCACAATGACGCCGAGAATTTTCAATTTGGCAGAGGTTTGAATGACCGATGCATCATTTATCTCAAAATGGAAATTTCGTATCTTTTTCAGACTTGGCCTGGTACCAACAATCATGAAGTCTGTTTTCTTCTGATTCATTTTTAGAGAATTTGAACTGAACCAGGTGTGGAGCTCACTCATGGTAAGCTCCAGCCTGGCCCTGAGGTCCGCGAGCCCCGGTCCGTCAGGGGACGCACAGTCTACATGAAGCGTGTCATCCGCGTATGAGCTGAGGTGACCATGGGTCAGATGGGCCAGAAGATCGTTGGTAAACAAAATAAAAAGGATTGGTCCGATTATCGAACCCTGTGGCACGCCGCACGTCACAGGCAAGGTAAGCTGACCACCCCTAACCAGCTGATGTCGGCCGCTCAGGTAACTGCGGAACCAGTCAACATCAGTGATTCCATACCAGGGCAATTTCATGAGGAGGACGCCGTGGTCGACGCTGTCGAACGCCTTCGAGAGATCCAACGTCGTTACCGACGATACTAGACCGTTGTCGGCGTTCGTGACCAGACGCTCGACAACACCGAGCACGGCGTCCTCCGTGGAGTGACATGATCGGTAAGCGTATTGAGCGGTACATAGCAAGCTGTTTGATTCTAAATAGTGCGTCAGTTGACTACACACAACTTTTTCTAATATCTTAGATAGAACGCTCAGTAATGAAATAGGCCTGTGGTTTGACGGTACAGTCGGATCTCCTGACTTCGGTATGGGTACAATATTTGCTACCTTCCAGCACTCAGGGAATACCTTAGTCGACAGAGACAGGTTCACAATTTTCAAGACATGCGGGCCTATTACCGGAAAACAGTTCCGCACAGCCAAAAGAGGCACACCGTCCAGCCCCACCGCTCTGGACGCGCTCATACGCTGGATGCAGCGCGACAGTTCCGGCATTGTAGCAGGCTGGAGCAGGAAGCCGGCGGCGCAGACGGTGGGCGGGCGGGGGTTCTGGTGACCGGCGGCCGCAGCATTTCGGAGTTCGTCGGCGATCTTGGTGCCCACGGTTGCGAAGTGCTCGTTGAGCTGGTCGGCCCAGGCTGGTTGGTTTGTGGACCAAGCACCATATCCTCTTGGGACCAAGGTGCTGGAACTCTCACCCTGTTCCGAGGGTTATTATATGGGGGCCGGTCGACTTATTCAGAGGCCCGCCCAGGGATTTGACCCCGGGTCACCGGCACAGAAGACAGGGATCCTGCCCCTGCGCCAGATCGCTCCCCGCTAGCACATTGGAGATGCCACAAACTGAGCCATGGTTGGGTTGCCACAGATGTCCCAAAATTAGAGTAGGCAAAAAATTATTCCCCTTAATACAATCCATCACCATTTAACCATACGTTTAGTGATCAAACCAATAAATTATATGCATGCATAAAATAACATAAAACTTACCGTATTTGGGCCAACTTCACACGACACAGCAGCACCGCGGAAAAGGATGTCTTCAGAATAGTGATGATGGACAAAGGGAATGTATAAATCTGGGTATTTTACAAACCCCAAAACTGGAAGCTTCGATATAATTAGTTTTTTTTAAAAATATATATATGGCTTAAATTGTCATATTTCATGCAAATAGCAACCAAATGACGTTTTGAATCAACTCTAAGTTGCCTTCGTTAAAGCACTGCAAAAATATTAAGTAAAGTAATCTTGCTGCAAATTGTCTGACACGATTCGTGTAAGCATACCCATTGCTCTTGCGCGGTCATGAAGCTTGTTTTTTCACTGAGTACGTTTATCGATCAGCGGATGCACTTATCTACAAATGAAGGACAAGTGACACATTCAAGGGTACCATTACCCAAACATCGTCCACCAATGTGTTGTACTTTCATGCATGGGGTAACGTTACCTCTCAGCGGTATATTTTGTAAGGGTTGTGGTACCCTATTTTGTATTAATATAACTCTTAAAGCAGGGTACATGTATATCACTGTGTTTATTTACCCAGTCTGTAAGTTATGTTACCCTAAGGGCGTACAGAAACCGACAAAACTACTGTAAAACAATTTCAGACTGACTTGAGATACCTGCCAAAGCTGGGTTCCGATAGTACGAGGAGTTTGTTTATCCACATATAGGGTAAATATTTCTCTGTGTGTACAGCGTTGCCGTGAGGCACATTCTCAAAAGTGTAGAAGCCCGTCTAGGCTTATTTAGGTCAATGGATATATACCTCTCAATAGCATGACAGTAGGCTCGGAGCGGGGACGGAGTGCTCGGTATAAATGCCGATCCATGATAGTACTATCTAACTGAAAGGTGTGTACATATTTCGTTTGTTTTGTTTAAGGCTTTTCATCATGCAAAGCAAAATTTAAACGGGCATACAAAACAGGTACCGTCGAGAACAGCAGGTAATTTTAACAGGCAATGCCAAGACTCAATACTTTTTTAGAACACGAAATGAAAAGGATACGCGTGTTCCAGGAAAACGATATCTCTGGAAGATATAATTACGAATCGTTTGAAGATGCAAAACCCAAACATATGAATCAATAACGCTCAAAGCGGTTTAATAAGCTGCAGTTATAGCAGCACTTCAGTGCGCCCGTACCTGGGATGGCATGACGGGTTTGTGCTTGTTTGGGCTCGGCCAGCACTCATACCATGGGATCTGACGTCTTCCGCTTCCGAGGCGTCTGCGACTATGACGTTTGCTCGGCAGCTGGCGTCAATCAGCAAGTCATCCGCACTAGACTCGCTATCATATCAGCATAATCTTTCCTATACTTCCACGGGGCGCCGCGTCATTTGAAGGCCTTTACTTCCCTTCGCGAAAACCTGGTACACATCCAGAAGCGCCGCATGTCTTGCTTGGAACTGTTCATCTGCAAGAAAAGCAACGAACGGTTAAACTACACGGGGCTACGAACATATTTTGTTTGTATACGAGCACTGTTACCAGCCATGACGCTCATTGAAATCAGATGCTTGCTATTCATGGCTCGCCAACTTCAAAGCCCGTTTCGTAAGGTGCAACACATTGGGAAGAGGCATGTTCTATTGGTTGATTTGACACTCGCACGAACATCCTAGTGCAGCGTTCTGATTTCAATTACGTATAATCGTGATGTCATGTGGACACTGTGTATCGCTGCAGGACGCGATTCGCCAGATAATATCATACATGGATCACCAACGTCTCTGTCACCATATCAGGTAACAGTGATTACAAAAATAAATTACATAACCTGAATCACGAAGCTATTACCATAACACAATGAACAAGTCATGAAGCATGTACAATAAGTTGTGTTGTACTTTGAGAACCTTGCAAGTTCGTTTTACGCATACATCATTGACCTAGCCCCTTTTCCTTGCAGATCTCCAATGTCATCGCCATTAGAACACAGATAGTCTATATCGATGTTTCAATTTCCATCAAAGCTACACCATCAGGATACAACAAAAAACCACCTTGTATAGTCGTTGCCGCTACGTTTTCTTTCATGAGTAGCAATTTCACGGCATGCCGAGCACTTCACGACAGATGCTGCCGGCCCATGTACGATAACGCGCAAGATTGTGTTTACTGTACGACCCAATCAGCACAGAAGCTTAGCGTCAGAAATGACGCACTCGCCTCAGCCCGCTTCCCCACTGTGGTAAGCACCGCACATATGCGCCGGAATTGAAACACCACTATGTTTGTAAGATGCAACCATATGAAGCTAAAATACTTCCATATCTTTAACATCCGGCGAGATCAGATATTTTTTTTTGTATTTCCTTCGTGCCCGAGGTGGTTTCAGACAGCCGGCACGGGTGAGAGCGGTCCGGCGTGGACGGAGGACAGAAGCAGAGTGCCATCGTGCCGCCAGCATGGACTAAGGCTACGCCTGGACTGGAAACTCCGGGCGCGCGCCATTGTTCGGCGCGTAACCGCGGCGGCCGCGCGGGTTGTTATTCGATAATCGGGCTCGGTAGGGAGACGGAGCTCCGCGTATGCAAATGTAATGGTGATTGAGCAATAGTTATCGGTGTATAACTTCTAGCAGAGTGGAGCTAGCGTCATCGGCTCTTCAGCATTCAAAACTACAGATATTGCGGACTGCTGTAATATAACTAAACATGGCTCGAAACCGTTCCTACTCTAGCTAAGGCGCTTGTTATGAAGCCAATGTACGGGTTTACTTCTGTTATAGGTAGCGGGACAAGTTACATCCTTGGCTTGAAGCCGTTCCGACGCTAGCAAAAATGCTGGTTATGAAGACGATGAATAGGTTTGCTTCTGTTTAGGTCCCGGGGCAAGTTATACTCTCCCTTCCTCTAATGGGAGTCCACTGACCATCGGACAATTTGCGGATCATACTATTTGTTGAAGTCAAATCATCGCCTCCGTAATTCGTATGTCACAGTCGATGGGTTCAAATGCAGTATCCGCGGCAATCACCGTCATCAAAACGTTGGGAATACAGCAACACAAGATATGTATTTGTATGCACACATTTGTACATCTGTTTACAATCTTTCTGCAAGTTGTGCGGCCTTGCATTTACTTGCATACGCTTCCCTTGCATTTATATACAATAATGCAACAATTATAATGCACATGTATATATAACAGAGCATTGCCAAAAACATGTCAACTACAAACGTGGGCCAGTTTTTTCTAGCCCCCCCCCCCGCAGGTTCGAACATACAACCGTACACTATTTACAATCATATCACAATCATATCACAATCATATCACAATCACATCACTCCATGTCAGACATCAACGCACTTTCGTAAGTTTTCGGCATTTTCTGCCCTGACCTCGGGCGGCACGTTCTCTGGTCAAACGTTGCGACAGTGAGTGGAGCATGAGACGGGTGTAGGTGGCGGTCATCGTCCGCAACAAAAGCGGATGACAGATCTCTGTGATGAGCACTTCGGCCTGCCTGGATGCGAGCATGATCTCCACCAGCGACTTACAGATGTCGGACGTCAAGATAAGCGACCTTGCCCGCAAGGAAAACGTAACATAGCACTGCTTGACGAACGCCATCAATGCTGGAGTTGGGAGAAAAAGACTGCCTACATCCAGACAGGTCAAGCTCGTGTGCAACTTGAGCACGGCCAGTGTCTCGGACGCCATTGTCGCGACATTTGTTCCCTTGACGAGGACCTGTTGACATCCCGAGCACCCTCTTTCCGCTTTGTGATACAGGTACCGAGCCACATAACTGACACAGTTTTCTGTCACTGAGTCAATCATTGTGACTCCACGGATGTCACTTGTGCCCCCATCGTCTGCCACCGGCGCCGCACTCGTAACCTCCTCTGCTTTTGAAGTTCTCGTCATCATGCTTAAGGCAGCCACTAGACTGTCCCCGTCCGCCTCACAGTTGGCGGTACAAGGGGCCGTCATCAAGGCGTTCAGCACCGCGTGCTTGTAGGAGAAGCGGAACTGGGTCGGGTCAGGGTGATCATGTTGTCCGCCGCGCTGGCGGATCGTACCGAACAGGTTCTCGAGAGCGTCCTGGTTGAGACGCCGAGTGCACAAGACGTCACAGCCCACCCGTTTGCACTGCTCCCACAAGCTCTCCACACCCCGTATCGTCTGGCGGAGCCCCGCGAGAGAATCGATTCTCACCGAACCATTCCCCACTACCCAGCGTCCCAGCCACTCGTCAGCCTCTCGTAGGAGGTGCAGATGGTGCTGCTCAGTTGCTGGCCTCCTTTGAGAGATGGCCCGCTTGTTCATGCATTTTTCCAGCCGATTTCTCGAGTTTAGGACGTCGAACAGGTCGTTGAGTCTCAACAGCACAGCGGCAGTGTCGCGGCTCTCTTGGGGGAGAATGTCTGGAAAAACGAAATACACATATGCGTCAATGGAAGGAGGCCGGTTCAGTCGTTGACTTAGGTGCATCTACTGACCCCATACACTGGTACACTGTTCCTATATTAATTAGTTTAGGGTACACGTCATTAACCATCCCAAAATGACATTATTTGGATGTGTCTCTTTCTCTTCTTCTGCTGTTTTGATGCATTTGGCCAGAGGCTACACTCGCAAACAAACAAAACGGCGAACAGCTGTTATGTGATTACAGTACCTAAGATGAAATTAATAACATAAAAATGTGTAGAAAAGCTAATAATGAAAATAATGACATTCCCCAAATTTTGGGGGAAAAATGCTGGAAACAGTCAACAATAACAGCAACAAACTTACCAAAGTCAGCATAGAGGCTCAGGCCTGCAGCAACCGAACGACTCAGCACCTGAGTCGCGATGCTGACCGACATCTTCTTGAAGTTGTCTGGCCGCAGATGCACTGGCTTCAGCTTTGGGACCGCCCTCAACGATCTTTGGCGGTCAGCCCCGAACAGCGCGACTATGTGGCTCCACTTAGCCACCTTGCCGTCGATGCTGATGTCGTAGTTAAGCATGGTGTTGCGGATACACTTGAATAGATGTGGCACGTCATATAGGGCCACCACAGGCACACCTTCGTGAAGGAAGCTGTGGGCCCCATCTTTTGCACCCAGCATCTTGTACGTTTGTTGGTTTGTGGCACCCATGTCACAAACACTTGCCACCACATTCATTCCAACCTGTTTCAGTTGGGTTACACATTCCAGGAGAAGGCTTTTCAGGTTCAGGGCCTTCACAGGTCCACTGGACAAGAAGTATCCCACACTCTGTTTCCATTTCCCTGTGATTCCGCGAACCATGAATACGAGAGCATGGGTTGCCAGTGTTGAAGAGCGGCCCAAGGACCCCAGATCCTCATAGCCTTCCAACATGTCATTCCCTCTCAGGTAGGTGAGGTTAGGGCGAACTGACATCTCATCGAAGCTGACGACACACATCTTATCAGCATCACTGGCTCCACGGAATCTCTCTTGCATTACAGCAAGCACTGCCTTGTGGAACCCAGTTATTAACCTTATCTTTGCCATGTTGTTCCTCAGGATCCTGGTGCTGGGGAGAACAAACTGCTTCTGAAGGAAGCGGTATGCTCTTGGGCCTTGGAAGTAGATGGCGAGTGCTTGTGCCATCTCCTCGTCACTGTAGCGGCGCCCCTGAGGAGCCACCCCAGCAACTCTTCGTTGGAGGTTGAAGAATGTGTTTGCTTCTTTCGAGAGGAGCCCAGTGCTGCCTGCACCATCCCTTTCTTTTTGCTTGTTTTGCATGTGTCTGATTTGCTGTTTTTGGCGATGGTTTTTTGCCTTCAGGCGATTAATGCGCCTCTGAGTGGCTTCCATGTTCTTGGTTCCAAGCTGGTTTTCCTTGTTTACAACTTCTGTTCCTTCACATAGAGCTGTGTCGTCCTCACCATCATCATCACCAACAGGCACAATGGCAATCAGGTCCTCAAAATCAGTTTCCGCAGCCTGACCATCCTCTTTGGCATCTTCAGCTGATTTTTCCAGGAGAGCTGGGAGGAGAAAGAAACAATGTGATTAACACATGGTATGACTTATCGTGGAGAATGGTGATTGTTAAAGGAAACGACCCATCTCCCCAAAAAATTGAATCGACCCAACCAGTAGGTCACTAAGTTCACTGGTTGTATGAATATATGGTGACCAATTATTGGCAAAAAATGTTGCTTATTTGTCTAAAAAAGTTAAAAAAGTACAAACAGAAAGCTGAGTTTTAAACTTATTAGATCAGTGACGTCATACTTATAGTACCCTGAAACAACACAATCCGCAAAGCCCTCTATTATACAACCCGCAATTATCATGCCGTGACAGCTTCAGCTTTTAAACAAATTAAGGCAAACTAAAGAAAGCTGGACAATATGTGGTGACGTCACAATCACATAGGGCGCATTCAAATGCATATTTAACCCCTAGGGGCGGTACGGATGCAGACTTTGAGTATAAATATTTTTACGACAACTGACTCTTGCGACTGCTCTGGTTAGTGATTTCAAGACTGGGCAACAACTTGGCTATCTCAACTCACTAATGTTAAGGTCAAAGGTGGGCCGTTTCCTTTAATTTAATACTGTCATTTACATGCCCATGACCTTACTTTTGTCACAGTACTGTTGACATTTGGTGGCTGATTCAATCAAATTTGAATTGACATATATGAAATTGGTTAGTTGAGTAGAATTTGTATTGAAAAATTCCTTCTTCAATAATGTAATTGAATTTTAAACTAGTGATTTTTATGGATGCATATTTCAAGAACTTGTTTTTAAAATGTGAAATAATTTTTCAAACACCATTTTGTTTCAGATAATGTAGACACCTCTGACAAAATATCTTTCAATATTATACTTCAGATTATATTGCAAGAGTTTAAGCTATGTTGTGTACTACTCAATTGATCCAATACAGGACATACCTTGCTTTTTCTCTGGTGGTGCCTGGACGTGCCGCTCAGTCAACGGCCTCTTAGTTGTGACTGATGGAGGTGGGTTAGGCACATCAAAGATAGATGGAACAGCCTGCTTTTTCAGCCGCTTTGTGCCAGGGTAGAACATCTCTTGCTCAAAGTGCAGACTGCAGAGACGGACATTCTTGTTGAGGTGCTGAACAGTTAGTCCTTCCAGATCTTGACGTCTGGTGTTGATCACCCACTGTTTGGATCTGTGGATGGATACAAAAATATTAACAAATGAGTCCAGACTTCCAGTTATAAGAAAATACATGTTTAGACTCAGTACGCAGACAACAAAATCCACAGATATTCTAGCAGAGCAATTATGATATTTTTTTACCTTATTTTGTATATAAACCATTCTTCGTGGCAAGCTAGATACCTACCTAGGCATCAAATGTTACATATGAATAACTCAGAATTTGAAGCTATATAAAATTGTTCTGAATATATCACAAAATAACACGATGCATGTAAGGAATTAATATAACAATTATCTGTTTTATCCCAATTTGGCACCTACCATGCTCAAATTGCCTGCAGTCGGACACAACTTATATGCTGAAGAACAAGTTTTTCCGTATTTAGGCAATACCTTCTAAAAAAAAATATTTAAAGATAAAATATTTTATAAAAAGCCTAATAATAACATTTAGTAGTTACAGAAATGCTACCCATTGGTGGTCGGTCGACAGCGGCGCAAGCACAATTGTCCGATGCTGAAACAACAACCCTCTGGCCGTATCTTACAAAGCATTCAGCCATGGTGAGATATTTACCTTACAGGGTCCTCAGGAAAACGATGAAACGACAATTCTGGACACTTGCTCTTCGAATTAACACAATTTATTGCTCCACACCACATGCTACTATCGCGGGCAGCCATGGCGTCGAACTGAGCGTCTCCTTATCGAGACGGTATGTCACCCAAAGTGGCGCAGAGATGCGGCGGTTACGTCGAATCAGCTGAGTTTCCAGTCCAGGCGAAGCCATTGGTCCATGCCGGAGGTTTGATAGCCTCGGCTGCCGGAGGTTTGATAGCCTCGGCTGCCTGACCACCACCTCGGGCCACACCATAACATCACACATGACGCATTACATCATTCATGACGCGGTTCTCCTGGTTTTTACATCAGTACACACTTGATATGGCCTCTGTCACCTACCAGTCTTTGTACGATACACACATTACAGTCCATACCCACGTCATGTGGGGAGCACAGCTCGCGGACAGTCCCAATCAGGGCCCATACCTACTGGGTCGGTCCGCCGGGTTCAATGCCGATGGGACATATCGGTAGCTACATCTCCGCGACCGAAACAAAATGCACATCATCCTGAGCCAAGAGGGTGGGCACCTCCCCTTGTGAGCGTTAACTAGAGCTCCGACGTTATCGATGTACACTGTGGATGCGGGCTCCGCTATGGCCGTTGCGACCATTGCAGCGGCTAGCTCCGCCAGGTAGATGGGGGTGACGCAGGGGAGGGGTAGGGACACCTCCCCACTGACGTCCGCCAGTCCCACCTGTGTGGGTGTTGCATCCGCGGCCAGCCATCTCGTGCACGCGAAATCGTTCATGATAGTCGCTCGAAGTGAATGTCCAGCGTTTGGACAACACTCCGCTCTGCACTAGCTGGGCCAGGTCGGAATTTCGGTAGAGAATCTCTATCACTAGCTGCGGCGGCAGCTTAGCGATTGGTCTCACAAAATTCACGTAGCCCGCGAGTCGCTTTGCGTACAACATTGATCTGTCGCTGACCCCTGCTATAGCCTTCAGCACCAGCTGCTGTGTCGCTGGTGCGATGCTCAGCTCTCTGTCTCGTAGGTTAAGCTCAACACCTAGGTACGTGAGACTCATGGTTGGGGTGAGGACTGATTTCTTCTCGTTTACTGCCAGACCCCATTCCTTTAGGAGGGCGGGGATGGCAGTCAGGAGGTGCGGTGCCGGTGCCGTAAACAGGAAGTCGTCCAGGTACACTCTGGCCCGCACCCCTGGGTGTCGCAGCGTTACCGCCTTGCAAACGGCCTGCATAACTTGCTGCATAATCGCCGGAGCCGTGGCAAGGCCCATCGGCAGTACCGTCCAGCGATATGTGACACCATTGTATCGGATGCCGAGGAAGCCACTTAACGCGGAGTGGAGCGGGATTTGATAGAACCCGTCTTTGAGATCCACTTTTATGGCGTACCGGGCTGATCCGTCCGCCAGCACGTCCATGGGCCTGGGCAAGTGACAGGTCGGGGAAGCCAAGTGCGGCGTCAGGCTAGACAGGTCATATAAGACCCGGACTCTGGAGTCTGCCTTGGGGAGAACAAAAAGTATGTACGTCGAACGAACGGGTTAACGCGTAATCAGACCTTTTTGGGACATGTTTCAACCACCTCATCCATGATACGCGACCTGGGCGTCGTGGCATGGTGGCCTCGCGCCTCAGGTGGTATGAATGTTTTGGCTCCTGTGGACAGAATCGACTGGATTCTATGGTTCGTGACAGGTGCCGTGATTGTGGGAGCGTCCTCAAACGCGGGGTGATGGTCCTCAGTGATCTGGGACTGCGACGCCTGGGAAAGAAAATCCATAGCGGAATCCTGCCCCTCGTCTGAGGCGGAGTCATCAGGGTCCTGCTCCTGGTCTCAGCCTCCATCTTTCTTTTTTTCCCTTTTGCACTTCCGGGGGGCCCGAAGGCTCCGCGGGAGGCAGCTCCTCCGACTCAGGAGGGGAAACTTCGGCTGGGTTGAGCACCATGCCGGTTGCCAACGCATTGATTTGATCGATTGCGATGGGAGAAAGGCGTCCCAAGATTCCCTCCCAGTCCACTGGTGAGTCGCCAGGGACGGGAGAATCTGGGCTGTCGGTACCAGAGGGGCTTTCCACCGGAAAATCGAAAAGCTCGGATTTGACGACTGAACGGATGGGAGACTCTCCTCTGGGATGGCGCGCTCTACTAGCGCATCAATTAGTGACCCTATGGACGGGTTCGGGGATCTAACACTGCCCGTAACAGACGAACTTTCAGCGGCACTCGTGATCTGCTGGAAGGCGTCTGGAACACTCCTCCCGGGGCGGGGGAGGGTTCAAGACCCAGGGCAATGGATCAGGTGACTCTGGAGTGGGAGGCCCCTCCCCACGCCGCCACGCCTCGAAGAAAACCAGGGAGTCACTCACCCGGGATGCTGTGGAAGCCGTGCTGTCGGGCTCAGAGTCTGACGCGAGGTCGTCCAGCTGTCGCAGCTGGTCTTCTACGTCGTCCGGCTCGAGCTCCGGCAGAGGTTCTCGTGGCGGCGACTCCCGCTCAACCGGGCGCTGGGGCCCCGGGAGCAGGAGGTGCTGGGCTGGCAGCTGCAGGCGGATGCCCCCTAGGAGCGGCCAGGTCGGTCCGTCGGCCGGCTCCTGGAGGCGCAGCTGCCAGCCCGTCAGGACCTGGTTAATCCTGACTGCCCGCGTGGGCCGCCTTCTTGTTAGGCGGCTTACGGCGTCGGCGAGTCGGCCCCGCGGCAGCATGCTGCAGGCCGACTGACTGTTGGTACTGCGGAGGGTTGACGTATGTCACTGTCGGTGCTGGTGGCGGAAGAGTGACTCCCAGCTGCGCCAGCTCCCAATCAGGAAGTGCCGTCAGGGCCGCCGCCCAGCCGCGGTGGGCGACGACCAGGTACAGTTTGAGGCGGTCGGACAGGAACTTGATGTCCGTCGGGTTGCCAGGAGGACGCTCACAGGCGAGGAGGAGCGTCCTCAGTTCCTCCTTATCTCGGCGGCTGTAGTTGTCGTTAACGTGCCGCTGCTCGGACAGGTAATCGATCCAATCCTCTGAGAGAGTTGCACCTGCCTGGGCCATCGCCGGGGGCGCCCGGGCCGGAGGCGCTGGAGTATCCGGCGACGGCTGAGGCTGCGGCGCTGGAAGTGGTGCTGGAACGGCTTGAGCTGGCCGTAGCAGAGCGGCGACCCTCAGGGCGATATTGTCGATATCCGCCCGGGTCAAGCCACTACCTTCCCCGCCCGTAGGCGGTGAGGTGGTGTTGTCGGCAGAAGTCGCCAGCCCGAAGCTGAGCAGGCGCCGGGCAGTCGTCGGCGTCGGCGGTTGCGTTCGGGAGCGAAGCCTCTGCGGTGTAGTCCGGTTAGAACTAGGAGTCCGACTCCGAGTCTGCATGGAGAACCTTCTTGAAGGAGGTCGGCGCCCTGGCCATTGGGGTAGGCCTTCCGGCGTCCCCAAATGCTGGCCTCGCAGGGACCGGTTTCAGACAGCCGGCACGGGTGAGAGCGGTCCGGCGTGGACGGAGGACAGAAGCAGAGTGCCATCGTGCCGCCAGTCCTGGCGAGGGTGGGAACTACCCAAATCGTTTAATTCGCTATGTTAGGCTAAGCCGGGCTTAGGCTAACATGCTCCAAAGTCAGAATACATCCGGATCTGGACGTTTCCTATCAAAATACACTAGTTTTGATTTAGAGTGACAAAATGGTTAGTGTAAATTAAATATTATTGGCAATCGGGTTTAGGCTGACAAAATGTTAGCCTAAACCCGGTTGCCGAGTACATTAATGTACCTGTCACAAGCTGAGGACGGTTCGTGGCATCCATACTTATGTAATATGAACCAACCATCAACCAGGAATTACACGTTAAATGTTAAGTACCTTCGAGATTACTCAATGTTCATGCAGCAAAACAGCAAGGCTAACGCAAGGCCAGAAATGAACATCACTTTGAGAAACAACTAACCTAGACACCGCAGGTCCTCGTGTATATGCTGGGCAGAACCGTACCGGTGGTCGAACTATCAGCCGATCCTTCAGTGCGTCCGCCATCGCTCCCGTGTTGTGTATGAATACACTTATCACGTTATCACGTTTGCCGCGTGTGGCGAGAAACGGGTTTCTGACCACATTTTTCGCCGGAGCATCTTCACTCCGATCCTCTCCAGCCTCCAGCAGCTCTTCTAGTCCTTTGCCCTCGCTGAATCGTTTCGTGGTGGACGTGATTCTTTCGATGACACCATCTACCCACAAACATGCCGGCTCTTTTCTGGCGTCTGTTGCGGCCAGATTTAGGAGATGCGCACCATCCCACACAGCAGGCACGCAGACGGGTGCTGATAGTGATGGGGGCGCAGGGGTCGTCCTTCCTGATGTTCCTCAGGAGCTTCTGAGGAACGCGGCCGTGGTGGTACTGCCCAGTGCCCGTCGGTCGAGATGGCAGCGAGAGTCCCTTGCCAGCTCTTCAGCGAGAGATTCGCCGTCGTGTCCCTTCACCACAGGGGCTCCGATGACGAAACTCTGATGCATTGGGGGAGGGCGGGGGCGGGGCGCGCAGCAGGGGCAATGGTGGGAGTATGGCCCCCTCTTTTCAGTGTTTTTTTTTTGTGTGTGCTAACATATTTTTTTTTTCTTGGTGAATAATGCTTTGATGCCAAACGTTTGCCAAACCGAGAAGAGCCCAAATCTGCAAAACACATGCATAGGGGTTGGATTTCTCTCAAGACAAGATCAAATTTTCACACCGCCCCCTTTTGTGACGTTCTTACACCCCTGTTACTAGACTTATGATTACTTATGATTAGCAATACACAATAACCATTAGAAATGCATGCATGCAAGTGCCTACTGCTGTTTGACAGGGACTGCCGGTGGAGTTTGCCATCCAACACCTGGCGGGAGTTGAACGTGTCGAAGGCCTGGTCTGTGAGCGTGATGAACTGTGCCTCGCGCTTGTAGGTGTCGCCGAAACAGTGCACCAGGGCTTTGCCCACGCGCGCACTGAGCAGCTGGGCAGCCGGGAAAACCCGCTGCCGATCCTGACCCGCCACCTGACGCAGATACAAAACGTAATAAGTGTTCACACCGAATCAATCGCGTCCAATTATAGCAGTGAGCCATACTGACTCGAGTTGTACGAACACATTTAGTTATCACAAAAATCACAGATATTTAATCAGTCAGCTTTAAACGAACATTAAACAAACAACAATGTTTAAGTTAGTCAACAATAGCAATTATTGGAAACACCGCGCACATTAATTAGTAGCACATACCGTGACGTGCTTCCACCTGAGCGCGTGAAACAGCTGCAGCTCTTCACTGTCCTTCTTCAGGACCTCGCAGAACACGTCCCGGTTCCCGGCTGATCACAGGGCCGCCTGGCAGCTGCAGACCCTGGTCCAGGATGTGGTTCCTGAGCAGCTTCAGGAGGTGCGGCACTTCGACGAACGTCTAGATCTTCCTGTAAATTGGGACCGTACATCAACCCTTGCACTACTACATAGCCGTCCTTAATACCAGTGTCATATAATTAGTTTTCGCGGTATCAGTGCGGCAGAAATGATGCAACAGTCACATTTTAATAAACCATATATCCCTGTAACATTAGACAATGACCAAATCACTGAACAGTGACGTACAAATCGGTTTCTAAATTGTGTGGCTCGAGCAAATGACCACTCCGATTGCGTTATTCAGCTAACAGCTACATTGTCTGATCATTTTCAAGCATCAACGTACCTGCTGGAGTCGCACTGGTGCTCGAACCCCTCGTCATCCGGGTCGATGCCGAGGCCGCCATTCACCTTCGTAGACCAGAGGAGCTTGCGGTTTGTCGCGTCCAGGTCGCACACTGTGGCGACGACACGGTAGCCAGCTTCCTCGATGGCGGCGATGCAGCGGAACAGCACCTCCTTGGTCATTGCTTCGTCGAAGTCGAAGTAGACCGGCTGCTTCCAATGGCTGCATAGGCTGCGCACCATGAGGACCTGCATGAGCCTGTGCGGTCGGTCCGTAGACGGCGTCGTCGGCGGCGTCTTAGCAGAGCCGCTGGTCGATGGTGAGCTCAGTCGAATGACAGCACCATAATTCTCTCGTGGGATGACATGGTGTCCCAGACCGACCGCATGATCTCCAGGGACATGTCCACTGTCCAGGAGACCCGGCGTCGTGCGGAAGCCCCTGGTCCAGCTCTGGAGTGTTGACAGGCCTGGCAGCGGGAACCTGAACTTGTCCTTCAGGAGCTTGTACCACTTCCCAGAGCTGCACCTGATGAGCAGGTCCCGCACGATGTCGTCCTTCTCCCAGTTCACTCGGCGGCCGGACGTGAGGCTGGCGAGCTGGGTGTGAGAAAACGCCGCGCAGTGCCGTCTTCAGCTGGGTCACGGCGTCAGGGGCACCGCTCAACTCTGTCCGCAGCCTCTTCTCCTCCGCTCGCCAGCGTCGCTCCTCTGCCCGGTGGCGCCTCCGCTCTCGCCGCAGGTCAGCCGCCATCTCCCGCTTCTGGGACCTCAGGGTGGCGCAGCGCCGCTGACTGATGGTCAGGTCGCCCTTCCAAAGCCGGCACCACTGCCGGCTGGGATGTTCTCACCGATGACAAGACTGTCAGGAAGGGAAAAACATGGAATTAGGATCAGGAATGTGAGGACTGTCAGATGTTCCGGCAATTATAAGGGGCCGATTGTCAACTGTTTGCAATGATAAACAAAGAATATATAACCCGCCATTCGTCAGCTGATCAATATGTTCTTTACAGGAACAATTCCACAATTATATTTCTAATTAAAATTGGTAAGATTTTTATGAAGATGTGACATCTTTTTGAAAGATGCAATATGCTTTACATGAAATTAAATTAATGGAGAATGATGACTGCTTAAAACGCAATGCTTTGGTGCAATTGATATCATATTAGCCAAATTTAAGACAACCAAATTCACATAAGTTTCCTTCTCTGGGAACATCCCAACGAGATTTCCCAAAAACTTACCGGTCACATCCAGATCGGCGTGTGGTAGGCGTAGCGGAAAGTGCCGAAGCTACCTGCGCCACAGTTCTGGGAGTCGTGGTTGTCCTGATTGGGAGAGGAGGCTAACGTTAAGAAACCGAAATATGCGTTGCTTTTTACAGAGGACCTGACGTCGTGGTGGTGGTGGTGGTGGTGATGTTTTATGGTTTAGGGGGTCCCCCCCCCCAGTGTTGGAATTTTGGTTTTGGGACCTGGACCCGGAGAGTAAAAAGGTACATCAGCGGAGAGCAAAACAAAGTACATCAGTGGAGAGCAAAAAAAAAGTACATTAGTGGAGAGCAAAAAAAGTGCATCAGTGGAGAACATTTTTTTAAGTGAATGGCAATTTGTATTCGTCAGTTATATTTTTACCTGAGAGTAACATTTTCTATTTGAATTTGAAGGTGCTCAGCGAACGCACCATCGTCCAATCACTCAATTAAAGGGAAATAATGACCTTTTGATTTTGTTAGCAACATTTTCTTCGGCTACCGTTATGTTTTTAAAATTATTTTATTTAAATTTAAGAATTAAATAAAATTATTCCCAAATTCAAAGTTGTAAGTTTGGAAAAAATACAAAACAAGTACCTTGTGTACTTCATGAAGGTCATTGACAAATTCGTCCTTCCCTACCATTGTTAACATCGAGTGCGGCATTTGTGGAGGCTCTGTGACATTTCCGATCAAACTGAGCGCTGCTCGGACACCCGCTAGTAGCGCTTTCGTTCTCCATGGCAAGCAGGCGTCAGCCAATCAAAAGCCAGAAAGGGAATACATTCTGGCTTTTCATTGGCTCACGCCTGGTTGCCATGGAGAACGAAAGCGCTACTAGCGTGCGTTCGAGCAGCACTCTGATCCGTGAAGCAATCCGTGAAGCATCCGTGATGCATGACTGACTCAGTATAAGTCATGAATAACAACAACATGCAAACTATACCAACTCGAATAAAATAAGAGCGGAATGAATTGAACCCCGGGCAAGCTAGTATTCGCAAAGCACTCGGCACTGCGCCACAATAGCAAAAGGTGAGGGAAATGCATATTGGATACAATATTATTACGTCACAAGTTTCTGAAGTGTCAACTACTATGAAATACAGTGATAAAATACCTTTAATAATGATTAACAAGAAAATTCAAACTTAAAAACAATAATTTGAATAAGTCTTTAATTAGCTTTCAACTCGAAATCAGATATATTTTGCAATGCTACACAAGAATGGCACCAGTGACGTCATTAACAAAGCCTGCTACGGGACTTGGGTATACTAATCAGGAACAACTCGCCAAGTGCGCCGAGATGGTTAAGTGCGCCGAGAAGCATGACAATGACTTTGTAAACAAATCGCCGACGCTAAATAGGTCGCCGTCGATGTGCATCGATGAGCTTCTGATTTAATTGCCAGTTTTGTGTTATTGTTCGTTAGTTTTTTGGGGATTTTTATTTTATTTTTCATGATAAAATAAAGCATAGTGTTATATACAGCCACAGACAAACTATACACAACTCCTAATGTTGAAAACAAATGAATCGATTTTCACAAATTGAGGGTCGCAACCACTAACTATGCCGCGTTGATGTGCATCGATGAGCTTCCGATTTTATTGCCACTTTTTTCAATCGCTGTTAGTTTTAGAAGATCGCCGGGCATATAATCACAACAAGCAGAACGCACAATATATTTTCCACTCCATTGCGTAAAAAAACTACGGGAAAAGCCCGCAGTTTGATGAGGACCAAAAGTACTTGACAAAAGGTCAGAAATAGTGCAAGTACCGGTCGTTAAAAGTGTGGAACGCTTATCAACTTTAACTTGAAATATCTTTCGGTAGGAAAGTTTTCATGCAAAATGTGATGAATTTACAATATATTTTGATCTCGTCTGGCGATTTCAAGTGCTAACTCCATTTTAGTGGAAAAAGGTCATTATTTCCCTTTAAAGGAACCATTATTCTAAGACAATTGGACATCCCAGGTCCCAGGTCTCCAACGAAGCGTGTTTGGTTATGTCCATGCTTACGCCTCATTTGTTTCTGTCTCCTTTCTTCCAGGTAGAGTTTCCTTCCGTCATCCAGATCCAAAGTTCCCGGACTCCGGTAACCGGTTCACCCTCCTTTCAACGGCCGACGAGCGACGGCACAGCTGACCTGGGCGGGGCACCAGCCTGTTCCTGTGACCGATCAACGACATGTCACGTCAATCGCTCTTCCATCCGCTTTCCATCTATGCATGGATTTTCCATTCCTAATCAATGAGTCATGGAGCTATATCCTAACTGAACCCTTGCAGCCATATCGGAAATAGAAGCTGCCGGATATCGGAAAGCCAGCTTTCCGATATGTGGCGCGGTTTTTTTTCTTCTAAAAGGTTGTAATTTTTCTAGTTTTAATGTACCGGTAGCCCCGTTGTCGAACTTTCGTGTGGTGGTTTCGGTTTTGTCCCATCGTGACCGGAAGTTGGTCAAAATGATTTTAGAGTAAAAACCTTTTTGGTCAAAAAGTGCGTTTTCGTCTTCACCCCCTAAAACCTAGGTTTTGTAACCTACCGGGCTCAAATTTCGGTCACCTCCCTAACTTTTTATGCTGACTTCTCATGATTCTTCGTATTAAACCTACTTCCAGTTTCAAAATAACGGCTTAGCCCAAGAAATGATGAGAGGGTGTAGGATTCTTCATACCACCAAAGAGTCTTATGTAACTTCAATCTATATGGTTAAGGTGCATGTAAGTATTACTCCTTAACTACTCAACCGATTTTCAATCCGTTTGAAAAATCGGACTCCCCTTCCGATTCTACATCCGAATATTTATCATTTTTGGGCAAAAAATTATAGGGGGCGCCACAGTCGACTTTTACGCTTTTTGGACATTCTTGTAACTAACGTACCTTTTTTGTTCTTTCATTATGTTAAAAATCCGAGATAACCAAAAGATGCATCTTTAAAACCCGCATCTTTTGGCTATTAAGAATTGTTGACAAAAAAATTGTACAATTTTGAAATTTAAAAAAAAAATGAAGTTTTTTATTTTTTAGTTTTCGGATACGCCGTTTTTGGGAATGTAATACAAAGTGAAAAGATAAAACGTAAGACTGTGCATTTTTTACAATAGAGAAATTGAAAATTGGTTGAAGTTTTTGAGATAGGAGGGATCCCATTTTCAAAATGACGCGTTACCCAAATTTTTACAAGTCCATCAATCAAAGACAAAAAACGTTATGTTCGAATTTTTTCGATAGAACACCTTAGAATCACCTATATTTTTCAGTTTTGGTATTAACTAAAAATCTATGTTTGGGGTGGTATAACTTTTTTGGATTTTTTTATAAAAAATTTCAAACGAAATGGTAGATAATGTCAAATTACACAATTTCAACCCCTTGATTTTTCTTGTAGAAATTTTTTCAAAAAAGTTATAGCCTGAAAACTTTTTGGCGAGACAAAAACACGAAATTTGAAAATGAATGAGAGCAACGTGCTATAACTCATAAGAAGCGGAATTTGATGGCAGGTTTGATTCTGCATATAAAAAGAAGAAAAGTTAACAAACAAAAAGTTATCAATTTAAAACAGATTTTTTCAAAAAACAAAAAATCTTTTGTTTTGGAATATTTTCAAAAAAAAATATGAATCAGATGTCAAATTACATGGGAACACTAAATATGTTTTCAAATTTGCAATCAGATGGTAAGTTTTGGACTTATTCAGCTCCAAATGGTAAAAACTGTATATGCGTCAAAGTTTTGATATATTTTTTTTTTTAGTTTTGAAAAATGTTTCCTGTACAACTCAGCGAGCTTAACAAGAGCCTTTTTTCCATTTTCTTGTACCTTTTTTGGTTTTTGAGTAATCACGGTTACCATTTTAAGAAATGTCATGTCATTTCTTAAACATGTTTCAGTGTATATACTCATATTTTGTTTAATATTTGACTAATCTGAATTTTTTTTTAGAACCGGCATGAACGGGGCATCAATTTGCATGTAAGCAGACCTTCTAATCGGTCTTTTTACGAGCTCAGTTCATTTAGAGAGTTTTATTAAAATTTAAGTAGTTTTTTCAGCAGTATCTTTACTAATATTAAGCATAAATGGTATTTGTAAAAATCCTAAAAATGCTACCTCTCATAGCGGTCATGTATTTATAGAACACATTTTTTGATCAGCTATAGTTTTTCTTAAAAACCCCAAAAAACACAAATGTCAAATGATTTTTTATTTTTTTTACTTTAAGTTAAATGTTTTGAAAAAAATTGTTTACGTTATTTATAAGCCATGCATAAGGGCTACTGAAAAACGAAAACGGTTTGGCTTTATAAATTTTATTTTCTGATTGACAGGTATTCTAACTTAACTTCAGATTGTACTTAAAGTTAAGCGTAACAAAAATTAAGTACATCAGATATTGTAGGTACGTTTATTGGCTATCAGAAATTGAAATCGGTTTGTCTGTGATAATTTTTTTTAAACAGTTATATGCATTACCATATACGATTATACTAAAGATATGACTAGGGGTACGTCGCTTTTGTGAAACATAAAAGTAACATTTTTATAGTTTTCATAACTTTATATAGTACAACTTGGCAAGCTAAACAAGAATATGTTTTCCATTTTATTTTAGCTTTGATAGTTTTTGAGTAATAGTGGTTTACATTTAAAAGTGTTTAACCAGTGTTTGCTTAAACATGGCCGAGTGTTTATGCTCCTAGCGTGCTTAATAATTCAGGAATTTTAAAACGAAAGTTTTTTTGGAACCGGCAGGAACGGGGCAACATTTTATAAGTAATGAGATTCCTAAATCTACATTTTTCAAGCTCTGTTAATTAATTTAGTTTAATTAAAATGTAAGTAGTTTTTTTAGCAATTACTTATCAAATATTAAGTATAATTGTTATTTTGAAACCCCTAAAAAATGTTCCTTTTAATGGCGGTCACGAATAAATAAAACACAGGTTTTGATCATGTATGGTTCTTCTTAAAATTGCAAAAAACTTACATTTTAAAACCACTTTTTAAGTTTTCCACTTTAAGTTGGGTATTTGTAAAATAATTGTTAAATTTATGAAACATCCCTTGGTTCAGTCTATCTGAAACTGTAAACGGTTTAGCTCTATACATTTTAGTTTTTGAGTGACAAGCGTTCAAACTCAATTTTTTTTAAACAATTTTTAGTTAAGCAATTAAAAAAATATTACCTCACAGATCGTAGGTACATTAATTAGCTATTCGAAACTGAAACAGATTTGGTTCTAATAATTTTATATTTTAAGGGCCGCTTTTTTCGACCTTTAGTCACCACTGTCAATGGCGCCTATGCCTTTCCTCACTAACTCAAATGAAAGGTCTGGGAACGTACTTTCAGGATCTGTGAAGATATACGGCTCATTGTGGACTCGAAAATATATTTCAAACATCCAAGTGTTAGTATGGCAATGGCGACTTTGCTTTTTCTTGATGAAGTATTCCTATGATGCAGAGCTCAGGTAGCACCAGTACAGTGCTGGTGCCCAAAACTGAAGAAAAAAATGTATGTCAAAGTATGAGGAATGGCGTTTACCGTTTTATGCGACGACCCTAGAGGGTGTGAAGCAAAGAGCTAAGTATGTTCCAAATAGCTTAGAAGATAGCCCCAGACCCCGCAGGGGTATCGGCTTCGGCCGGTGTAAGGGGAGTAGCGCCCCCTCGAGTCCCAGCCAACCCCTCCCTCCATCCCCCCTCACACTCACCCCCCGGCCCAGTCCCAGTCCATTTTTGCAACCCCCGTAACAAGTCCCGAACCTCTCCCCCTCCCCACTCAGTTTACTGGGTGTCCCCGTTGAAGCCTCCTCCCTTTGCGGCGTTTGACGGTCGGGTGCTAGTCGCCCGACCTGAACAGGCTTCTTGCGTCTATCATGGATATTGTCCTAGCATTAACTATGATGTGACAGGGGACGCCTGGCTTTTTACATTGGCAAGGCTTTTCTGCGACTGGGCGCGTCGACCCGTACCCTGGGATGAAGGGGTCCTGGAGGCTGAGCCACCTGCCGCGCGGGCTAGTCGTGGTAGCGTGGCAACACTCCTCTTTGGCCTGGATTTCCGGAAGGGCGGGGACACTCAGTGAGGCGCTGCACTGAGAAGCTTTCGCGTCGGGGCTGCTGCCGCGGGTCGTGGCTTGGCTGTCTCGCTGCCGCAGGGCGGGTGCATGCACTTGTCTGGCGGCTGCGGGGTGGCTTTGCCGCTGCACCGGGTGGCGTCCCGGCTTAAGGCGTCAAGGGAGGAGGCGGCGTCTAAACGGCGGGGGTGGTGAGTCTCTCTCTCCCCTCTGGGAGGGCGTCGTCGAGCCCCGTACAGCCCAGTCCCCAGCCCTCGGCCTTGTAGCGGCGCCGTGGCGGAGCGTCGGCTGGGACTGGACAGAGACCAATGCAATTCTCCATGGATACCAATCTCGAACCCGCCCTGCTCTCTTCGGACCACACGGACCACCTACCTCCCGCTCGAACCAGACCAGATACAGTTTCTCGATTTTTGTTGATCAGCTTCGGAGAGGGTGCACAGTCAGACACGCTCAACCCTTTTCATCTCCACAGAGCCATCTCCCGGTTTGGAGAAGCTACACGGGTAGTGAAACGGTCAGACGGGAAGGTGGAAGTGGCGATGAAGACTTCTGAGAGCGCACGGAAGTTGCTCAGCGCGGATACCGTTTCTATCCAAACAAAGAATGGTACCAGAACG
This sequence comes from Chirona hameri, assembly GCA_036785665.1. Classification (NCBI taxonomy): domain Eukaryota; kingdom Metazoa; phylum Arthropoda; class Thecostraca; order Balanomorpha; family Balanidae; genus Chirona; species Chirona hameri. The sequence goes on along the minus strand of JAXIVJ010000358.1, from coordinate 155,732 downwards.
ATTCCGATCACAGCCCGCCCCCACCCGACCAAGGGTTTTGCAACGGGTGTGATAACGGTGCCGGACCTGGGTGACGTGGAGGAGGAGGAGATCCTGGAGGAGCTACGGGACCAAGGGGTCCAGAAAGTCCGCCGATTTCAGCGCAGAGAGAACGGCAACGCTGTCAACTCAGACACGTTAGTCCTGTCTTTCTCCCAGGAGGAACTCCCAGAGAGAGTCCGCATCGCCTGGCGATCCGTCCGCGTGCGACAATACGTACCCAACCCGGTCCGATGCTACAAATGCCAAGCATACGGGCACATGGCCAGTTCCTGTAAGGGTAAGGAACGCTGTGCCCGATGTTCGGTACTCGGCCACAACTCATCCAAGTGCGAGGCCCCAAAGCCAAAGTGTACCTGTGGAGGCGAACACGAAGTGTGGTCGCGGGAGTGCCCCAGACTCGAGGCGGAAAAAAAGAAAGTAAAAGACGGTCACTGGCAGCGCAAAGAGGGCAGCTGCGCCGCCACACTCGGGCAACCCTATTCCGTCTGCCGGACACCAGTCGCAGACTGTTCCGACAACTACCCCGTACCGAAACGCCCTCACGGGAGAGCAGCGCCAGCCACCAGAGACCCCTGCTCCATGCCCGCCGCCGGTGACCATTACACCAGAAACAAGGATGAAGGACTGCATGGAGCTATCTTTGCAGCAGTTCTTTGCTCTCCTGAGCGGTTACAACAGCCCCGCACAGTCGCTCAAAACCACAGTCACACAAACAAGAGACTTTGGTGTCCAATGCAACATCCAAAACACAGCAACCAAGCATGTACAGACGGACCTGTTTGCTGAGCAGCTTGTTCCTCTACTTGAGGTAGATATCTCCGGGGATATCATCACCGCCGAGGAAGGCGACACAGGAGGAATGTCCACTGAACCATCTTGTAAACGGCCCCGGGAGGACTCTCCCGCTCAACCACCTGTGTCGAGACCGACCCTCCCCCGGTCAGTCGAGACGAGCGATGCCTCCTCCCATCCCCCGGAGACACCAACAACCACCAAGCGCGCACGTGTCGCTTCCGATCGCGACTCGACGTCGATCTCCGTTGCGCAGGGGCGGTCTGCTGACGCCGGAATGGAGGCTATAGACGCTGACGTCCTCTCATCCGTGCCAATACACGGATCAGGAGCCACGGGAGAAGTAGCCAGATCGACGCTCCAGATCCACATAGGACCTCCGGACAGACCAGTCACGCCGACGGCGGGAAACCACCAGGAAAGCCCTGTCACCACACCGTCTAGCCAAGACCGTGGCAGACAGCGGATAAGCTGGTCAGGGGATAGCTCATCCCTGATACGTCCACCCGCGCTGCCCCCACCGCCAACGCCCACCAGTGGACGATTCGGCTCAGTGTCCCCTCTGGGTTTCTTTTCCCCAGTTCAGTCGCCGTCGGAACTGTCGAGGCTAGGTGACGCAGCCGTTCGCTCGCGCTCCGCGCAGAGATCTGGTCGGTGGCCTGAGAGCTCTGCCTCCAGAGAGAGAATCCCTGGGAGGCGCTCCTCTTTCAGCAACAGCAATGACAATGTATAAGTCTAGTCAAGTTTTAACCTTTTATCTCTCCCTCTTAGCTATGACTTCCGTATTGCAGTGGAACTTGCGTGGCTTCAGAGCCAACCACGCCGATCTCCAGGCATTGGCAGCGGCCAAGACGCCAGCTGTGATAGCCTTGCAGGAGACGAAGCTCAGAGCTGAAAACTCATGCAACCTGCACCACTACAAATCGTATCGATACGATCTCCCTTCTGCCACGATAGCACACGGAGGTATCGCACTTATGGTCCATTATAGCGTCCCCTCGCACTCTTACCGTCTGCGCACCGACCTCCAGGCTTCTGCAGCGACAGTGGACTTCAAACGCTTCAAGGTCACAATAGTTTCACTTTACATCCCTCCCGGTGGAAGCCTGCCTGCGGATTCACTCCAGGATTTAATACGGCAGCTCCCGAACAACTTTCTCGTCCTTGGCGACTTCAACTCTTACAGCACCGTATGGGGCTGCTCTCGCACCAATAGGCGTGGCAGGCACCTTGAGGAGATCATACACAGAAACAATGTATGCTTACTGAACAACGGCTCCCCAACACACATAACTATGCCGTCGGGATCAACATCGGCGATAGATCTATCCCTCAGTTCCGCAACTGTCGCCGATCGATTCCGGTGGCGAACCCACATGACACCGTGTGGTAGTGACCACTTTCCCATCTGGCTGTGCTCTGACATACCCCACCCTGGGGTGAGGACACCGCAGTGGAATCTGTGGAAGGCAGACTGGACGAGTTTTGCAGCCGACTGCAATTTAGAATTTGACTTTGCAGGTTCATCGACTGACACAATGAACGACCAGATCTGCGCTGCGATAATAGTATCGGCAACCAAGTCCATCCCAAAGACATCGCCTCTCCCGAAGCGCATCCCGGTTCCATGGTGGTCCGAGGAATGTCGCCTTGCGATCCGGGAAAGACGACGTCATTTTAGAACATTCGAACGACACCCCACAACCCAGAACCTGATACACTTCCGCAAAGCGAGAGCTTTCGCGCGAAGAACAGTCCGAGAAGCCAAGCGCATTTCCTGGACTACTTACATCAGCACAATTAATCGGTTCACCCCCCTGGGCTCTGTCTGGCGGCGCATGCATCGGATTTCTGGTCGCGGCACCCCATTGCAATCACCAATTCTCATTCTGCCGAATAGCATCACTATTTCGAACCCCTTGGAAGTAGCCAACGTCATAGGAGAGAAGTGGGCCGAACGCTGGAAGCTGGGCACCACTCACCCGACTTTCATCCGGCATAAGCGAGCGAGCGAGTTATCACCCATCGACTTTTCATGCTCGGACTCGCCGGCTTTTAATGACCCTACTTTTGACGAGCTTGAAAGGGCCATAGGACGTCTGAGGAGCACAGCTGCTGGACCTGATTTGATACCTAATGACATGCTCCAGAAGCTCAGCACACGATCACTTCACGCCTTGCTGGCGTTTTATAACCACGTCTGGACCTCTCACGAGTTCCCGGCTAAATGGAGAGAGGCAATTGTCGTGCCAATTTTAAAACAAGGCAAAGACGGAGGTGATCCTTTACATTATAGACCCATTGCACTCACCTCATGCCTATGTAAGCTTTTGTAAACCATAGTAAACCGTAGGTTGGTGTGGTACCTAGAGAGCATCGGTTTCTTCTCCAGCGCTCAGTGCGGGTTTAGCAAGAACAGATGCACCACAGATCACTTGGTATCCATGGACACGGCGGTTGGCCGGTCATTCGCGTGCAAGCAGCACACATTTGCCGTGCTATTTGACATTGAAAAGGCATATGATACCGCATGGCGCCATGCGATTCTACGTAAGCTACGTGGCGCCGGAGTCCGAGGTCACATGGGACATTTAGTTGCAAATTTCATCAAAGAACGTACTTTTCGAGTGAGAGTGGGCACATCGTTATCCGACAGTTTTACACAGGGAAGTGGAGTTCCACAGGGGAGTGTTTTAAGTGTGACTATGTTCGGAGTTCTTATCAATGATATTTGCAACTCTCTTCCACCAACAGTCCACCGCTCGCTTTTTGTCGATGATTTCGCCATTTGGGTGTCGACGTCCACTTCCGTGTCGGCTCAGAGGCAGCTGCAGATATGCATCGACGGTCTGGCCAGGTGGAGTCTTTTAAATGGCTTCAAGTTCTCGACGGGGAAGTCTGTTTGTCTTCACTTCTGCCGGCGTACGCGATATTGTCCGGACATTGTTTTGCGCCTCTACGGACAACGTATCCCCGTGAAGGATCAGGCGAAGTTCCTTGGGGTCACCTTTGACAGACGCTTGTCATACGTTCCCCATATCGCGCAACTGAAGGACAAATGCACACAGCGTATGAACATGCTGAAGGTAACTTCCCGCATGTCTTACGGTGCTGACAGGACCACGCTTTTACGACTGTATCATGCTCTAGTCAGATCCGTGTTAGACTGCGCATCCATTGTGTACGACGGAGCGCTGAACAGCACGAAGCAATCCCTCGACAGCGTACACCATGCGTGTGTGCGATTAGCCACTGGCGCTTTCCGGACCTCACGCAGAGCCAGCCTTCTTGTGGATGCAGAGGAAACTCCACTAGATCTGAGACGGAAGCGCCTCGCCCTCATTTACGTATGTAAAATCAAGCAGGACCCAGACCACCCCACGTATGACTGGATCTTCGACCATTCACTGGTCCATCTGTTCTCAACAACTCGTCAGAGCTCCTCCCGAGCCCTGTGTTCTCGCGCACACAGTTGGATGCAGAACACTGGCATTGACCTCGATAGCTTGGCCACACGACGCACCTGTCGTGTAGAGCCATGGCGCCTAACAGGGCTTTGCTGTGACCTTAGCCTCTTGCAACACCCAAAGTCGACCACTATGCCGAACGAACTGAAGCAGTGTGCGCTGGAAAAGCTTGACTCATATGGTGGGTTCCGGAGATATTTTACTGACGGATCGAAGGGCGCTGAGGGCGTGGGCTGCGCTTTCGTCAGCGGGACGACCAGTAGACGTTTTAAGCTGCCAGACGCAGCATCAGTATTTACCTCTGAACTGTACGCTATCTACCAGGTTTTAAAGCACATTCGCCGTCATAGTCACAACTTTTGTCTTATAGTTACTAACTCAGCCAGCTCAGTGATGGCACTCCGTAACCAGCTGATCTCCTCATCGCTAGTCACACAGATTTTAGAACTGCTGACCAGCATCCACTCGGATGGTGGAGAAGTGAAATTGTTATGGGTGCCTAGTAGGGTGGTCCTTAGGTATATGGGCGGATTTTTTTTTTTGCTGGGACACCCAAAATAATATTCCTTTAGAGGCAGAAATGTCACGTAAAAAATATAAAAAATAAATTGTAATATTTAGGGGTCGCCCAAGGAACTTTTAACGTCACATTATATTAACATTACGGTGTTTTGCCAACAGACTGGTTATCGAGTCGACTCTGATTGAATCGATTGAAATCGATCAATCAAAATCCCTTGAATGAAAGAAGAACTGATTCACCACCAATTTGTTTGATTCATGAATCATTATTGAATCAAAATCCGCATAGAAACAAGACTGATTGAATCAAAAAGACTGCAATGCTATTTCAATGGTGAATCAAACATAGGATAACAAATATAATTTGATTCGTTGAACCGGAAATAATTGTTTCACAAAATGATGATCCATGAATGAAACGGTGACTGAATCATTTAAATTCCAAAATGAATCGTGATTGAATCCTTACCAAAAAAGTTGAATCGATAACCAGTCTGTATGCCAAATAGCTGATCTATGTCTCCCCTTTCTCAACAGCAGTTAGCTATAGCCGTCTTAAACGATTCTTTTACGCATTTATACTGTGTATTCACTTGTATTGTTCACTGTACCAGGCAGGCGTATTCACTATGTACGTCACTGTATCAGACAAAGGTGTTTGCTGCGTACACACTGTACCAAGCAGGCGTGTTCAGTGTTCACTGTGAGTGTGTACGTCACTGTGACTGTCATGCAGTTGTGTTCACTATGTACGTCACTGTACAAGACAGTTTGTTTACTGCCCGGCTACGGTCCGCTTCAGCGCGTCAGGGTAGCGGCGACGATGATCGTCGACCACACGAACGAGAAACTGCAGCTGCTCCTCGTCGTGAGTGATAGAGCCGCTAAACTTCTGGATCAGCGCCACACCGCGCTCGGCGTGGTCGTTTACCACGTGCAGGCACTGGACCGTCTCCGCAGCTTTCCTAAAGTCTTCACGATCCTCCCACTCCTCTGGCGAGACATCGAGGAAGCCGCTGGGCATGTTCAGGCGCTCGAAGATGCGCCGTGAGTTCGCTGTCGCGAAGTCAGCCACCGTCTTGCCGATGACAGAAGCGAACTCGACTTGGGCACGCGGGATCTGCATGTCGTCCTCGCTTCCATCCGCTTCTACCTCCATCGCCGATACCATCAGTGCCTTCGTGGCAAACGGGACGGCGCGGTCGAAGAGAGCGAGGCCGACGAGGTCCTCTGAAAGATACCAGAGGTGCTTTGCCAGCTTCGCTCCAGCCGCTTTTCCGATCACCCGGTTCGGGTAAGCGGCCAGAGCCTTCATCAGCTCCAGGTCGCTGTGGGAGGCTGCGGCGGCGAGGGGCGCCGTGAACCAGGCCTTCAGGTACAGCCTGACGGCGAACACGCAGATGTCGCGAAGGCCAGACTCCTCTCGTACCGTGAGCCGGAACTGGCGGCGGAAGAGCCATACCTTGAAGGAGTATATGACCTTGGCCATCCACCGTGCATGATGAATGGGTCCCGGGTACCGAAACGGCGCCGTCACACCGCCACCAAGGAAGGCACGCGCGAGGATTAGCATCTCCCTGTAATCATCGCGCTGCTGCTGTTCGTCCAGTTGCTGTTCGATTAAGCAAAGAACGTCGTCCTTCACATCAATGATCTCGGGCATCACGTCGTCGCTCGTGAAAGCGTCATCGAAGTCTGCCTGGTTGATGGAGCGCCACTGCGCCTGGAATCGCTTGAAGAGCATCACTTCCGGCGCCGAGCTACAACCCATGCAGTCCGTGAAGACGGCGCCTATGACCAGCTCCAGGATGTGGTGGCGACACGCCAAGTGCAGAAGCTGGACGCCGAGGTCTCGTTCGATGAGCAGACAGGCGCCGTTCAGTCGGCCTGTGTTGGAGCTGGTTGTGTCAAAACACATCGCACGGACGTTGCTCTCGAGGCCCCAGTCCTTAATGCCCCCGCAGGGGCATCGGCTTCGGCCGGTGTAAGGGGAGTAGCGCCCCCTCGGGTCCCAGCTACCCCCCCCCCCTCCCTCCATCCCCCCTCACACTCACCCCCCGGCCCAGTCCCAGTCCATTTTGCCACCCCCGTAACAAGTCCCGAACCCCTCCCCCTCCCCACTCAGTTTACTGGGTGTCCCCGTTGAAGCCTCCTCCCTTTGCGGCGTTTGACGGTCGGGTGCTAGTCGTCCGACCTGAACAGGCTTCTTGCGTATATCATGGATATTGTCCTAGCATTAACTATGATGTGACAGGGGACGCCTGGCTTTTTACATTGGCAAGGCTTTTCTGCGACTAGGCGCGTCGACCCGTACCCTGGGATGAAGGGGTCCTGGAGGCTGAGCCACCTGCCGCGCGGGCTAGTCGTGGTAGCGTGGCAACACTCCTCTTTGGCCTGGATTTCCGGAAGGGCGGGGACACTCAGTGAGGCGCCGCACTGAGAAGCTTTCGCGTCGGGGCTGCTGCCGGGGGTCGTGGCTTGGCTGTCTCGCTGCCGCAGGGCGGGTGCATGCACTTGTCTGGCGGCTGCGGGGTGGCTTTGCCGCTGCACCGGGTGGCGTCCCGGCTCAAGGCGTCAAGGGAGGAAGCGGCGTCTAAACGGCGGGGGTGGTGAGTCTCTCTCTCCCCTCTGGGAGGGCGTCGTCGAGCCCCGTACAGCCCAGTCCCCAGCCCTCGGCCTTGTAGCGGCGCCGTGGTGGAGCGTCGGCGGGGACTGGGCAGAGACCAATCACTTACCATGGATACCTCAAACCCAAACCTACGAACCACGGCTTCTGCCGCCCCTCGCCCATCGGCTTCGGCCGATGGACGAACCATCCCGTCTGGTGGTGAAAACCGCCCTTCGGTGAATGACTCTCGCTCCACTGAGGTGGAGCGGAACGGACGACGTGTTGCGCAGGAGAGCGCTGAGAAGGCGCCCTCCCCCACTCCTCGGGTTCTGGTGTTCTCCTCTGAGCAGAGGAGGCTCAGCTCACTTTCCCCTTTCCAGAGGAAGGACGGCTGTGATCGGTTCGGAAAGGTGATCCGCTGCGACAAGTTGCGAGACGGCGCAATCGAGGTTGAGTTTGTTAACGTGGCTGACGCGGCAAAAGCTCTGTCGGCTACAAGCTTTGTATGCACGGTGAGGGATGGAGGCATCAGACGGGAAGTCACAACTCCGATGACAGTGGCCCCGCATAGGACCAAGAACTCGACGAAGGGCATCGTGAACTGTTATAATCTGCGGGATGTTAGTGACGAGGAGATCGTAGAGGGTCTCACCAGGTTTGGCGTAACCGAGGCAAGGAGGATTTTATCCAGGAGAGGAGGAAACATGATTCCGACAGACAACATAGTTTTAACATTCAACAGCACCGACCTTCCGTCGGAAGTGGTAGTGGGGTATGTTCGCGTGAAGGTGCGTGCCTTCATCCCCAACCCGATGCGGTGCTTTCGTTGCCAGCGTTTTGGTCACACCAAAACGCACTGTAAAAACCGACCGACGTGTGCAAGGTGTGCCTCTACGGAGCACACGGACGAGAACTGTGAGGCTACAACATTCAAATGCGTGAACTGCCCCGAGGAACAGAAACCTCACACTTCCTATGATAAGACCTGTCCAATGTACGCCAAGGAAAGAGAGATAAATAGCTTAAAGACCAACAGGAACATCTCGTTCAGAGAGGCTCGTGATGTATACGACGAGTCCCACCCAAGGACGTCATATGCCCAGATGGCGAGAGCTCCTCCATCTGTTCCTCTCTCGCCCAAAGCTATGCTCGAACAGATGAGCGCAGCGCAGCTGGTTCTGCTGCTAAAGTCCTTCGGTCTTTCTGTCGTTGCTACCGGGGCAGCGGCGGCTCATGCGGAGGCCTCGGCGGCTCCTGCGGAGGCCTCGGCGGCCCCTGCGGGGGCCTCTGCCGTCCCCTCTCCTAACCCCACCTCCACTCCTGGAGGACAGGGTGCCCTGGCTGCCCCGGTTGCGGCGCCCGCTGCTGCGGCGGTGAGTGCCAACACTGGGGATGGAGGCGAGGGCTGGACCCTCGTCCAACATCGGCGCTCGAGCGAGCGACGGTCTCCCTCTCGTTCCGAGCCTGCGTCACCCAGGCACTCTTCTGGTTCGGCGACGGCGACTCCCAGCCGCCCTCCTGCTGTAAAGGAGACTGCGGTCATGGCGGCTTTGCGCCGCAACCAGGAGGAAAAGCGGGCGCGCGATGTCAGGCGTGCTCGCCTCGTCGAGAAAGCCCGCGAGGCCAAGCGTTCTCCGGAAGCCGTGGGGGTCGGTGAGTCGACTCCATCGGGGGCTGTGGGCCCGTCGCCTGGTGGGTCGGCAGGACCGTCCCCTTCCTCTGTGCGTTCTGCGGAGGGCCCGTCTCCGATGGGTCCCCCGCCACCACTACCACCGCAGCTGCCGCGTGCCCCTCCACCGCCGCGGCCCGCGGGGTCCCCGAGTGGAGAGCGGCCACCGGTGACCCCGTTGCCGGCGTCAGGGGCGCGACCGACGCCGGTGTCCCCGCCTTCTTCGCCGGGGCGGGCGGCGGCAGCTGCCGCGCCGGAGCGTCCCGGCAAGCGTGTTCTGCCCTGGAAGGGTTCGCCAACGGAGGGTGGCAGCCCCCGTACCCGCCAGCGTTTTCAGCCGGGCTCGACCGGAGGACGGTCCAGCTCGGCTGATGGCAGGTCGCGGCTGGGTCACGACCGAATCCAGTTCGGGGACAGCTCCTTCCCGGGTGCGGCGGAATATTTTTAGTCATTTGCACTATGTGCCTCTTTAAGCCCCAATCATCATCATTTCTAAGTTCTTTTGAACTTTTTACTGCCCTTTTGGGTGTTTTGCCGTCCTGTTGGACTCTCTACCAGGCGCGTTTGCCTCGGTGCCGGTGTCCTTTTACTTTCTTAGTGGTTTTACGTCATGTGAACTGGCTTTTAGTATGCGCCTTTGCCTGCTCCTTCTTTAAACGTGCTTTTGCGCACTTTTAATCCATTCCCATGCATTTTATTCTTCAGTGGAACTGTAGAGGTCTGAGATCCAATTTTCAAGACCTGCAGACAGTCATCCGCAGGCGGAATCCACTGGCCATCTGTCTCCAGGAGACGAAAATGGCACCCGATATGCAGTGCACGGTGAAGGGCTATGCTGTCTTCCGAAAAGACATACCAGTGACAACAGTTGCACATGGTGGAGTTCTGCTGGCGATTCACCATAGTGTGCCTGCGCGACAGCTCGCGCTGCGTTCCACGCTGCAGGCAGTGGCCGCTCGTATTAATCTCTACCGTCGAGAGGTAACCCTATGTTCGGTGTACCTCCCCCCTGGCATCGACCTTCCTCTGCAGGAACTTAGACGATTAGTCGCTGAGCTGCCGCCACCGATCTTACTGCTGGGCGATTTTAACGCCCATAATACTGCATGGGGTTGTAATGCCACGAACACTCGTGGCCGCCTTTTAGAGCATTTTATTAACGACGAGGTTCTGTGTATTTTAAACACGGGAACACGGACCCATTTTACAGTGCCCTCCGGTCAGACCTCTGCATTGGACTTGAGCTTGGTGAGCCCCCAGCTAGCTCATCTTTTTACCTGGTCTGTGCACGATGACCCACTGGGAAGTGACCACCTCCCGGTTTGGCTCCAGCACCAGGATGGCCCAGTTTTAGGCAGCCGACCACAGAGGTGGAACGTACACAAGGCAGACTGGGCAGAATTCCAAGTGTCAATGGAGACACTGATTTTAACCAGAGCCGATGACTCTCCCATGTCAGCAGAGGATTTTACCTCCTTGCTTTTAAACTCCGCCGACGGGTGCATTCCAAGGACATCAGGTCAGCCCCGTCGCGCTCCAGTTCCTTGGTGGACTAAGGAATGCGGAGAAGCAATCCGGGCTCGAAAGAGAGCTTTTAGGAGGTTTGACCGAAGGAGCACTACAGATAATCTTATCGCTTTTAAGAAAGCGAGGGCTTTTGCCCGGCGCACTATAAAGGAGGCAAAGGCGGTTTCATGGCGCACTTATGTTAATTCTTTAAACCGTTTTACTCCAACGTCCCAAGTGTGGACACGCATCAAGCGCATTGCTGGCCGGCACAGCCCTGTCCCGCTGCCGATCCTTAGAGTGAACGACTCGGATATCATTCATCCAGTAGAGGTCGCCGACGTGATAGGCCGAGCACTCTGAGCGATGTCGGGGCGGGCACACGGAGGGGCAGTCCGCACGACGGTGGGGTCGACAAGAACCAGGTGCTGTGGACTTCTCCACTACCCAGCACAGTGTGTACAACGAGCCTTTTACCTTGGCCGAACTGACCTCCGCCATACATTCACTGCGAAGTGTGGCGGAGGGTCCTGACTCCATCCACAACGACATGCTTCGGCATCTCCCTGCAGCTGCCCATGAGGCGCTGCTAGCGACGTTCAACTCGCTGTGGGAGACGGGCGCTTTCCCTGTTGCTTGGCGAGAAGCCACCGTAATACCCATTTTAAAACCTGGTAAGTCGGGTCTTGACCCTCTCCACTATCGGCCCATCTCACTTACTTCATCCCTGTGTAAGCTGATGGAAAGGATGGTGAACGCACGTCTTAGTTGGTTTTTAGAACATAACAGCGTTTTTACAAACGCTCAGTGTGGGTTCAGAAAAAATCGTAGCGCGGTTGACCACATTTTAACCTTAGACACGGAAGCGCGTGCCTGTTTTAACGAAAAGAAGCACCTTGGAGCAATATTTTTTTGATATAGAGGCAGCCTATGACACCGTATTGCGTCATGTCCTTCTTAGAAAACTGTATAATTATGGCATTCGAGGTCGTATGGGCCGCTTTATACAACACTTTGTATCTCGCCGCCACTTTCGAGTCCGTGTGGGAAATCATCTTTCCAACAGTTTTGCACAGGAGAACGGAGTTCCTCAGGGAGGGGTACTTAGTGTGGCGTTGTTTGCTGTCATGATTAATGACAGGAGACAAGCTCCCGGTGGCGGTCGGCCGATCTCTTTTCGTAGACGACTTCGCGATATGGTATTCTGCTTCCAGCGCTCGTTTAGTGTCTCGACAGCTGCAGCTAGCTGTCACACGCCTGGAGAGGTGGAGTACGGAGAACAGCCTTCGCTTCTCAACAACAAAAACTGTTGCTGTGCACTTTTGTCGCCGCCGTTGCCCTGACCCCAACCTAGGGATTCGACTGTACAGTCAGCCGATTCCAACACAGCCAGTAGCGAGGTTTCTGGGCATATTTTTTTGACAGAAAGCTGACGTATAAGGAACATTTTAAAGTGCTTCGGGAGAGATGTTTTAAAGCCCTGGACATTTTAAGATGCGTCTCGCGGACATCATATGGTGCATTACTCATTCATGAGACTTTTGTCGACGAGGACGATTTCATGAGAAAAATATTCAAACGGCACTCGAGCCGCACGCCCGCTCACGCCGCCCTGGTGGGTTATCCACTTAATCACGCATGTCGTTTTGTTCACAAAGCAACCTGCTAGCTTGTCCCGCTTTCCACTTTTGAATAGCTCTTATCGTTTTCGATTTATTCACGGACAAAGTTGAGACATTTTCGCTTTTACGACGTCGAAGCTCATAAGGGTCGTGAGGAATTCGTCGATCCGAGGACAGTCGCCCGATAAAAATATTGACGGCCGGTGCCCCTATGCACAAGTGTGTTTCGCTCTCAGCAGATGGCGTTGATGTCAACGCTCGTAAGGGTCGTGAGGAATTCGTCGATCCGGGGACCGGCGCCCGATAAAAACATTGACGGCCGGTGCATGTATGACAAGGGGATGATGGATAAAGTTTTCCACCCCTGTGGATAAGGGTCATGAGGAATTCGTCGATTCGAGGTGCGGCGCACGATAAAAACATCGACGGCCCACGCCTCTGATTAAGTTGGCATGGGTCAATAGGTCAAATGTAAACCGCTGTTTTTTATCATCATGCGGTAATTATGCGATGTGTGCATGTCTGATCATGCAATTGTAATGCCAGCGCCAGTTTATTGCTGCCGTATTTTGCTTCCTACAACATGTTTTTTTCCGTCGGCGCGGCCGTATTTCCAGACCATTGGGTGTCGTTGATTCTGGTGGATAAGGGTCATGAGGAATTCGTCGATCCGAGGAGCGGCGCACGATAAATATATCGACGGCCCACACCTCTGCTTAAGTTTGTATCCACGCTGCCCTGTTTGGTTGTCCCCTAAATGACTCATGTCGTTTTGTTCACAAAGCAATGGGCTAGGTTTTCACGCTGTCGGCTTTGGACTAGCTATGATCGTTTTCGAGTTATTCACCAACAAAGTTGAGTCATTTTCGCTTTTACGACGTCAAAGCTCATAAGGGTCGTGAGGAATTCGTCGATCCGGGGACCGGCGCCCGATAAAAACATTGACGGCCGGTGCCTGCCTGTATGACAAGGGGATGGATAAGGGTCATGAGGAATTCGTCGATCCGGGGACCGGCGCCCGATAAATATATCGACGGCCCACACCTCTGCTTAAGTTTGTATCCACGCCGCCCTGTTTTGTTGTCCCCTAAATGACTCATGTCGTTTTGTTCACAAAGCAATGGGCTAGGTTTTCACGCTGTCGGCTTTGGACTAGCAATGATCGTTTTCGAGTTATTCACCAACAAAGTTGAGTCATTTTCGCTTTTACGACGTCAAAGCTCATAAGGGTCGTGAGGAATTCGTCGATCCGGGGACCGGCGCCCGATAAAAACATTGACGGCCGGTGCCTGCCTGTATGACAAGGGGATGGATAAGGGTCATGAGGAATTCGTCGATCCGGGGACCGGCGCCCGATAAAAACATTGACTGCCGGTGCCTGTATGACAAGAGCAAGGTCAGCCCCACCAAAGTATTAACGTCAGCTCATATTAATTTATTTAATCTTAAAGATAATGATTAAGGCTTGCTTTTTCCACCAACCTATCTTGAATACCTAGCCGTCTATATGACGTTGCATTTTTTCGGCATATAAATCAAATATTATGCCCAAATTAATGTTGTTATGTTATGCCGTAATTTAGATGGCTAGGTGTTCGGGATAGCCCAATGCTGTAATGGAACAAAAGCAAGCCTTAACAATTATCGTTCAGATAAAATAAGTTAATATGAGCTGACGTTAATACTTTGGTAGGGCTGACCTGGCTACGTTGTCAATGTTACATGATTTATACAAGGAGCTGTTATATTTTTGGTAAACTGTTTCTTCAAGGGTTTTCTAGTAGCCCGTTTCAATTCCAGCATATAGGTGAACAGCAGGGATTCCTATCATATGCGTCGGGAACGCCGGCCCGGCGTGCCGTCAGCCGGGGTTCTTACTCCCGTCCCCTCCCCTAAATGCGACCTATTATCCCCCATCGGCACGTGCATCGGCATATTAAGTAAAGAACCCTTATACGTAAACCATATTTTTATAGCTCAAAAGATGAGCATTGTCATTGCCATCAAGTCTTTATAAAGGTATTTTACCCTATCGTGTATAGTTTTCATACTAAACGCGAAAAACTGTTTTTTAAAAATTCATTAAATTGACACTTTTCTCAGGTCTGTATCTTCGGTTACCGATAAGATATTGATACTGGGTTTGCACCACAAGGTACCTTGGATCTTCTTCTATCATGTGGCATGAGGGCGTTCTCCTAGGATAAACGTGCTCCAAGATACAGCCAGCGGCGCAGACGTCTATCTATCTATCGGCGTCTCGTCTATCTATCGTCTATGTCTATTGATTATCTCAAAAACTACTGAACGGATCTTCTCGCAACAAAGCAAATCTGAATGGGCATCAAAAGATACATCTAGGGAAAGTTCCAAAATTCCAAAAAAAATTCCAAAGGGAAAAATTTCGTTTTTTGCAAAATTTCTAAAACTAACGTAATTTCTTTGTTTTTGAAGATATTTCAAATCCACTTTCAGATTCCTGTTTTGGGTGCTATGCAACGTAAAACTGCAATTTCCAAAATCTTGAAATTTTGAAAATGAAAAGTTTTAAAAAAAACGCTCAAATTGGCACTTTTTAAACATATACAACTTGGATAATCGATAAGATATCGAAAATTTATTTGCACCACAAGGTACCTTGGACCTTCTTCTATCAGGTGGCAAGAGGGCGTTCTCCTAGGAGAAACGTGCTCCAAGATACAGGCCGCGGCGCAGACGTCTACTTCCCAGTGATAAAACTCAGATATGGCACTTAGAAAAAATTCGAGGTCGGGAAATTTTCAGAATTTTTTTAATGAATTAAAAAATAGTTCATTAGATGCAGAATTTGAAGTTCATGCCGAATCTTAAATAAAAAATTGGTAAAATGTTTTTGGTTTAGAAGTTACAGATTTTTTAAAAAAAATGTTTATATTTTTTTTTTTGGTAAGCTGGTACTTCGAGGGTTTTATGGATACCTGTTTTTTATGTCAACGATATAGGTGAACAGCATGCCAAAATATAATATGGTAATTTCAAAAAATCTCAAAACTCAAAATTTTGGTCACCAGAATTTTTGGAATCACAAAATTGGCTATAACTTTTTTGATTTTGAGTTTTTTTTAAAATGGTTGACGCTATCATGTTTCTCGTGTAAACTTTGATCAGAAAACACCCCTCACTCAAAATATCCCAAAATCGCCAAAAACCATGGACGCTTTTTGGACCCTTGATGGACCCTTGACGCTTTTTGAGACCCGAATTTTTTTCTGCTCGATTTTTTCATTTCAAACACTTTTTAGATGTAACTGGTGACGCTGAACCGCGGAATGATGCCAAAAAATATCTAAAGTGAATAGAAACGGAGATAGAGGCATAAAACCCAAAAACATGATTTTTCCACACTCTGTAACTTCTAAACCAAAAACATTTTACCAATTTTGATTTGAGATTCAGTATCAGCTTCAAATTCTGCATCTAATGAACTACTTTTTTGTTAGTTTTAAAAAAAAACACAAAAACAACATTTTTTTAGAATAATTTTTTTAATTAACACAAAAGTAGTCAATTAGATTCAGAATTTGAAGCTGATGCCGAATCTTAAATCAAAATTGGTAAAATGTTTTTGGTTTAGAAGTTACAGAGCCACCTACCGGACAAAACTGGAACTCTGGGGCTAATTTGTTGTCGACATACGGCTAGCCCGTTGTCTGGGGAACTCAAAAATGTAGCTTAGGTGAGCTTTGAGCTGACGTGGGAGAAACCAGGACCACTCTAGAGCCGGTTAGAGCTGTTTAGAGCTGTCTAGGGTAGCACAGAACACTCTGGCTGGCCCAGTGCTGCTTGTGGCTGACGTGGGAGCCTTCTGGAGCTCTCTGGGGAGCTTAGGTGAGCTTGCGAGCTTTCTAGAGAGCTTAGGTGAGCTTTGAGCGGACGTGGGAGAAACCAGGACCACTCTAGAGCCGGTTAGAGCTGTTTAGAGCTGTCTAGGGTAGCACAGAACACTCTGGCCGGCTCAGTGCTGCTTGTGGCTGACGTGGGAGCCTTCTGCCGCCGACGCCATCGCTGCCATCGCCGCCAACACCGCCACCGCCGCCACCGCCGCCTCCGCCGCCTCCGCCGCCTCCGCCTCCGCCACAGCCGACTCCACCGCCGCCGCAACAGCAGCCTCGGCAGCAGGCTGCGGCTGCCAGCCGCAGCCGCAGCCGCCGACGCCATCGCTGCCACCGCGGCCATCGCCGCCTTCGCAGCCACCGCTGCCGACGCTGCCGCCGCATGCTGCTGAGGCCTGGATGCGGCCGTGTATGTGTGTGTGTGTGTGTGTGTGTGTGTGTGTGTGTGTGTGTGTGTGTGTGTGTGTGTGTGTGTGTGTGTGTGTGTGTGTGTGATGTGTATATATGTATGTGCAGTGTATGTGCGTCATTTGTATATGTGTAGTGTATGTGTGCCATTTGTAGATGTGTAAGTGTATTTTTTTTGCAGTGTATGTGTGTCATTTGTAAATATGTATGGCCTGCCGCCCGTCTCCGTCGTGATGTCGCCCAGTCCCGGGCTGACGCCGCCCTGATGAACCTGGCCTGCCGCCCGTCTCCGTCGTGATGTCGCCCAGTCCCGGACTGACGCCGCCCTGATGGACCTGGCCTGCCGCCCGTCTCCGTCGTGATGTCGCCCAGTCCCGGGCTGACGCCGCCCTGATGGACCTGGCCTGCCGCCCGTCTCCGTCGTGATGCCGCCCAGTCTCGGGCTGACGCCGCCCTGATGAACCTGGCCTGCCGCCCGTCTCCGTCGTGATGCCGCCCAGTCTCGGGCTGACGCCGCCCTGATGAACCTGGCCTGCCGCCCGTCTCCGTCGTGATGTCGCCCAGTCCCGGACTGACGCCGCCCTGATGGACCTGGCCTGCCGCCCGTCTCCGTCGTGATGCCGCCCAGTCCCGGGATGACGCCGCACTGATGAACCTGGCCTGCCGCCCGTCTCCGTCGTGATGTCGCCCAGTCCCGGGCTGACGCCGCCCTGATGGACCTGGCCTGCCGCCCGTCTCCGTCGTGATGCCGCCCAGTCCCGGGCTGACGCCGCCCTGATGGACCTGGCCTGCCGCCCGTCTCCGTCGTGATGTCGCCCAGTCCCGGGCTGACGCCGCCCTGATGGACCTGGCCTGCCGCCCGTCTCCGTCGTGATGCCGCCCAGTCCCGGGCTGACGCCGCCCTGATGAACCTGGCCTGCCGCCCGTCTCCGTCGTGATGCCGCCCAGTCCCGGGCTGACGCCGCCCTGATGAACCTGGCCTGCCGCCCGTCTCCGTCGTGATGTCGCCCAGTCCCGGGCTGACGCCGCCCTGATGGACCTGGCCTGCCGCCAGTCTCCGTCGTGATGTCGCCCAGTCCCGGGCTGACGCCGCCCTGATGGACCTGGCCAGAGGTGCACAATCCTGCCTACTTGCCTACAATGTAAGCGACAGAAGAGCGGACCTCGTGAGACAGAATCACGCCCGCAAATATTATGTTTTTGTTCACCACAATGCATATTCTGCGAGTTAGATAAAAATATCCCTAACTGCACGTCGAGCATCCTACCTACATTTTATTTTAGTAGCGACAACCCATTTTGATTGCTGTCGGCTGACTGCCTTTCTCGCCGGCTTCGATTCCTTCGAGCAGCCTTCACGAGACAGCTCCATTGGAATAACATTGGCTCATGGTTGGCTCATGACTGCCCGTTTAGGCAGTTTAATAGTTCGGTGTGACAAATCTGGCGAACATGTTTCAAAAGCAGCGCACAAATTAACTGCGTTTGAAGGGCAGGGTATTATTCCATCACCGAAATGCTTAATTCATCACCGAAATGATCACTGTCTCCTTGACTTCCATGTCAAAGCATCACTTTTTTTTGGCAAGCTTTTATCCAGCTTATATAAGTATTTATTAGTTGAGTATTGCTTTGAAACGGCACAAATAGTGATGAGACAGATTGCGGCTCGAGGGAATCGTGTAGGAGACAGGTTGGGAAGATTGTGCACCTCTGCCTGGCCTGCCGCCCGTCTCCGTCGTGATGCCGCCCAGTCCCGGGCTGACGCCGCCCTGATGGACCTGGCCTGCCACCCGTCTCCGTCGTGATGCCGCCCAGTCCCGGGCTGACGCCGCCCTGATGAACCTGGCCTGCCGCCCGTCTCCGTCGTGATGTCGCCCAGTCCCGGACTGACGCCGCCCTGATGGACCTGGCCTGCCGCCCGTCTCCACACACACACACACACACGCATAAACGGCCGCATCCAGGCCTCAGAAGCATGCGGCGGCATCGGTAACGGCGGAGGCGGTGGCGGCGGCATCAGCTGGCGGCGGCGGTAACGGCGGAGGCGGTGGCGGCGGCATCAGCTGGCGGCGGCGGTAACGGCGGAGGTGGTGGCGGGCGTCAGCAGCTGGCGGCGGAGGCTGTAGAGGAGTTGGCATCTGTGGAAGTAGACATAAATTAGTTCATCTGGGAATAAACTGCTATTGTTGGATCATCGGCTATTTGTACTTTTTCCATAATATACTTATTCAATAAAATCAACTATAGGACAATGTTATTATAATGCTCTGCATCTAAGAAAGCATTCGTGATTTCAACACCCAACCCATGTGATGACAATTATTATTGCAAGGTTACTAGATGAGTTTTTGCGGCAGGAACCACACTAGGCAAACACTAACACTAACCACACTAATTTTCCAATAACATTCAAATCGATGGATTAGGTAGGTCAATAATAACCGATGTCTGAAGGACGTCAGGTGCACGGAATGACCACTCAAAAACCAGCACCTTACCTACTGCCGCCGCCGTTTCTGCTTCCTCTGCCACTGGTGTTCCGTCCGCCGGAAGCCAAAATGTTCCGCCATCTGCAGCAGAACGGCCCGCTGGCTGCGGAAGGCCCGCCCGGTGGTATGGCTGACGAGGCGGCTCTGCACCGCCTCGTGCCACATCAGGATGGCAGTTTCTGCCGGGCTCCACCGGGCGAACCGGCTGCGAGACTGGCCAGCGAGCGGTACTGCTGCGTACGGCGGCCGGTACGCCTCCCCCTCCGCCAGGCCGAACTCGTCCCGCCGAGCGCTGCTGTAAAACGGCGCCACTGCCTCCACTATTCTAATGCCGGTGGCTGGCTCTGTGGCCACCACCGGCCCAGTGGGGAACGGCACCGGGACCTGCGAATGAAAAGATATCGCTGTCAAACCCTGACCCTCCCACGAGTGAGTGGCGCTTAATTCCGTTCTTGTTTTAATTGACTGGAAAACGATATTAGTATTATGACTGTGTTATATACATATTATTGACATTAGTGCCGTATTTACTATTAATGTTCCATGTGACAACACAAAATACAGTGTTGTAACGTGCTGGAGCTATAACGAAAAGCTATAGAATATCGCCTTCGCCTCCAACAACGATCATATTCACTACATTCATTTCGTTTCATACGTATCGGCGCCATTCCACCACAGGTGATTTGGGCCAACTCACCGCTGGAGCTGGCAATAGCCACGGCGCCGCAGGGGCTGGAGCCAAGGCCGTTAGGGCCGGCGCCGTGGTGGCCGGAGCCAGGGCCGCCAGGACCTCCGGAGCCAGGGCCGCCGGACGGACCGGAGCCAGTATCGCCAGTACCGGAGGAGAGGCTGACGGCGTGGAGGCGAGGACCGCCTCCATCTCCGCTGCCTGCGAAGGGGAACACTGTCACATTGTGGCATGATACGTATCTGTCGCCCCATGTCACATTTTGGTTTACACTCTTTGCGTCATTTACATTAAAGTGGTGTCATATGCAAATGTGTATATCCATTTGACCTTGGTAAGTACCCAGTGCTTTGTAGGCATTTCCATTATGTTGCAAGTTTTATAGACGGCGATGGTATATGTGTCATGGCTGTGTGTGCACAAACCTCCTGCGTCGGCAACCAAGTGCACTCCTCCGGCTCTGAGATGTCCGGAGGCGCCAACGTCGGCCCCGGCTGACGACTGGCTGCTGGCAGTGCCAGTCTGGCCCAGCAGGGCCCCGGCTGTGGCTGCCGGGAGGCCCACGACGGCGCAGGCTGGGGCTCCCAAGGCAGCCCAGGCGGGGCCTCCACATCCAGGACCACGGGCTCTTCCCCCGACGGCCCCGGCTGGGCCTGACCGGAGGCCCACGACGGGCCAGGCTGTGGCTGCCAAGGTAGCCCCGGCGGGCGCTGCCCGGCGGGGCCAGCCACCTCCACATCCAGGACCACGGGCTCTTCCCCCGACGGCCCCGGCTGGGCCTGACCGGAGGCCCACGACGGGCCAGGCTGTGGCTGCCAAGGTAGCCCCGGCGGGCGCTGCCCGGCACCAGAGGACGACGGAGCCTGTAAACATGACAACACAGTATTGGTGAATGACTCAAGCACAAGCACACACACACACACACACACACACACACACACACACACACACACACACACACACACACACACACACACACACACACACACACACCTATGCATACGATTTCGAAATGTTGAAAACGATTTCAGTTAACAGCCGGAGGGTACTTCGGAGAGCAAATCTCCATCCAACAATAATAATATGACCAACGGAACGGCGCTGCTTACCATTACAGCGTGGCGGTAATCTCTTGTATACACCGAGATCCGGTCTCGCCGCCCATGCGCCGAGTAATGGCGCTCCGCCGTCCCCAGCGAGTGAGCACGGGCCTCGGCCGCCGTCTCAGCGCTGTGCTGCAGCGCGCCGGATTCCCGGAGCTGCCGATCCTGTAAACGGAGAGACAACTCTGAAAGGTTGTGTTGCCGTACTCAGTCTTAGAAACACACACAAATACACAGAGAGAGATAATAAAATCAACGCCGACAGTACTACGGTATACGACAAAGTGCTAAACAAGCGAGGCTTTTGGCGGTCATGAAACGTGTAGTTGCTGAGGATGATACAAAAATACACTTTATACTGAAAATAGCTGGCTATCGCGAGCGAAATATTTAATTTGTAACACCCAGTCATATCATTCACTGACCTTGATGTTGTGGAAGGCCCGGTTTAGGCTGTTCTTGAACCGGGTCCTCGGACTCGGCGCCACTCCGCCGACGTGGGAAGCGGCGCGCTGCAGCGTCTCGTCCAGCACCGCCGTGCTGGTCCGGACGCTGACGAGCAGCCGCTGAGAGTCGACTGCCAACACAATACAGAACACAGCACCGCAGCTCGTCAGTGCAGCAACAATATACCGTCTCCGGCCCAGTCACTAGCACATACCCTAAACACAAAACTGCCAGACAAAAGCCGCGCGGTACTTTGTGCTGCCCTATTCTGTAGTTGCGGCAGTTACAGTTATTGACCATACATAGCAGCCAGCCGATATCTGCCGGCCGGCTGGAGACAACTGGCCAGGTAGGCAAACCCGGGCGGGGCTGCTGAATTCAGACTATTCCGCGCGGCAGGGACGACCGACAGCCGCGTCGTCGGCGAGGCAGTGTGGCTAGTCAGTTATGACTTCCGCTAATTAGTTGGAACGCTGCTTGTCAGACTGGGGATTGTACCCTGCAGCTTTGGAGTCACTTTGCGTGTGTTGAAAAGGAGCAACGGCACTGTTGCGTATGGTGCCACTGCCGACAAGCTTACCGTTGCGGGGCAGGTCTTCCAGGATCAGCGGCCGCAGATGAGCCCGGAAGTACAGGAGAGCCCGCCACACCAACTCTGTCACCACCACCAGCGCCGCCCCGTAGGTGCCGAGCGTCTTACTGGCGGTGGTGAACCATGAGTAGGTGCGACGGCCCTCAGACTCCTGCGACTGTTCACAGAAAACATAGCACTGGTGTTAACCCGCGCAGTCCTGGAGGTGTTTAAACATCGCCCGGTGTCGGTGTTTGAACACCCACTTCGGGTGTGCGCGGAGTAAGTGAATTGAATGTAGGCTATAAGAAACTCTGAAACTAGAGCGAAACCACGGAATGTGATTTTGTTTTACATTTTTCCAGTGAAAAGATGCACTTGTCTCAAAGTGATCCAAATTGCACACGTTTCCTGTCAAACCTAAAGTTATAGCTCAACGAAAAAATGGGGTTGGCTTATTATTTTATCATCGGTGAACAGTGCTATAATTGCAAAGACTGCTCAACGAAAATGATAAAAGTAGAACGTCATATTATACATCATTAATAGGCAATAAAAGCGACTTTATTTTATGCCGTTGCAAGATTGTTCTATTAAGCAAATATTCAACAGTACATGACGATTCGTGATCGCTGCAACAGCCTCTGAAAACAAAACAAATATCACCTTTGCCTCGTCAATCTCGGCGAGCGTTGTCCCCACGACCGCGCCCGTCCGGTACCCGCTCAAATTGCTGATGCTCATGAACAGCATCCTGAAATAAAATGATATAATCAAACATGAATCGTGAATCCAGCATCGCAAGTTAGAGAGGGGTTTCCGGATTTAAACCTGCCTGTCCAAATTAGCACCGTCGACATTACGTGACAAAACAACACAAACATACTTACTCCCTGAACTGCACCGCAAATGAGCGGGTGGGCGCGGCCGGGGGACTGGAGAGGACCGACGACAGGTAATCCTCGCAGATCTTCTCGATCTGCCGCCGGTCCTCATCGGAGAGGATGTTGTCCGGGTTGGTTTTTCTTGCCTCACGGGCCGCTTTTTCCATGTTAAGTTCTGTGAATATGAGAACACATGTAAGGAACATAATTTTCACGGTATGTCAGTGGTGCCTGACATGATATTGGGAAATATGTCAAAGGTGACCGGTCATTTTGGAATATATTTGCATTATATTAAGAGTATTTGTCAAACTGTTCAAAAGTAGTCTACTGGGTGCTTCTTCACAAGCTGATAGTAGTTGCTCGAGACATTCACGAAAAACAAGGGCGTGGCATCTACCCTGCACTGGTGAGGGGTAACGCTGCGCCTAGCAATATCTGGTGTGACATGGGTCGGGAAATAGGACGTGCTGACTCCGTGCTTAATCACTAGGACGTGCTTAATCACTGACCACTGAACGTTGGTAAACAGCTTACACAGCATATCGCTTCAATGGCAAATATATGTCATGTTTATAAATGCGTGGAAATGTGAAAACAACGAAATTCAATCATTTCCAAAGTAACGTTACAGAGATGCTGCACTATTAACGTTCCCAAACCATTCGACGTCTACAATAAGAGTCTGTTGTCAAACGTTGTATTATAATTTACTTTATTTTTTTGTTTGAAAACGGAGAACACATACGGGGTCGGTGCTGCCGCCGCAGACCGCGGAGGCCGTTACTGAAAACGGAGAACGGCTCCGTCATCTGGCCGCAGGCCAGCCCCCACTGCCCCTCTTGCACCCTGGTGCAAAAATTGGCCAGCGCCTTAAAAAATTTGTTGCCGTTGGCGGGCCGCGCCGACAGTTCGGCGGCTATTGCCTCCATGACCTGCCGCAGATGGACAGAAGCTTCGTCAGTTGTCAGTTGTCACTGCACTCATCATTTCCGGTGTGGCATAGTGAATTAAAGGACTCTGTCCAATGATATGGTCTTTAAAAGTGACCCAGCAATCGATATAAATTATAGTATCCAAAACTAATGGTATGAAGTCGTACATCGTTGTAATGTCAGACAAAAACGATATTCGCTGCCTATATTCATGAACATTATACGTGTCGTGTACTTACCGCCGTGACGCGGCTCCTGCTGGTGACCACTGACCGCCAGTCCAGGTCTGCCGGCTGCCCGGCCAGCTGCAGCACCTGCGTCAGGGTCAACGCGTGTGCGTGGTGTCGTGTGTTGTACTGCAAGTAGAACAATATTGTCATACAGTGATCAAACCACGTGTACCAGTACTGTTAGCTACTGCACAGTGCACACTGCACATACTCCGCAAACAAACGGAAACGTCCAATCACGGGCATTGACGCAAATGGCGGCAGTGGTTGACGTGACGAAGCGAGATAATAAATGGCGATGCTTTAGAATATGTTTCTTTGGCAAAGTATCATACAGTTGGTGACTGACTTCTCCCAGGTGCGTGAATAGGTCATGGCTCGGGCCATCGAGGCGGAGGGAGGCCCGGTAGAGCTGCTCGGGCAGCACAGCGCCGGGCAGGAGTGCCGCCACCTCCTCCATCTCCGCTGCTCTCCGGCGCTGCTGGACCTCACTCTGGTAAAAAGACACACGCATATGTGGCAAGATAAGTAACATGCTCTATCGATATCCGTCTACACTTATCTAGCTGACAAGTAGGCATCCCTCTGATTTTACAAGCCATTGTTAAGTGCTTGCATTATTCGTGTTACATTTGTGCACAAGGCTGGTTTGCTAATTGCTACATTTATCATATTAAAATATATATCATTGCTTATAGCCAAATACATGAAGTATATTTTAAACAGAAGGGAAATATTGAATAAGACAGTTGGCCGATGGATGTAAACTTAAAGGCCGCTTTAAATACGTATATGTACTTACCATCAGTGGCGTATTCAGAAAATCGTCAAGGGGGGGGGGACAAGCGTGAAAGGGCGCCTTGGCTGAAAGCTTCGAAATACGTGGGAGGGCGCCGAGAGGGCGGCGCCACAGTACCTTTTCACCTGGAGGGGGGGGGGGGATGTTGCATTCGGAGATATTTCAAACTCGATTCTTTCCATGAAACGGCCATAGACGTAATGTTAAAGCTTGACGGAATCCCATTTTATCTAGTGTAAACTGGATCGCCTTCGGATCATAACGGCGCCGGGCGGGCGGCAGGGCGCCCAGGGGGGGGGGGACATGTCCCAATGTCCCCCCCTAAATACGCCGCTGCTTACCATGATGGTCTCGTAAGCCTCTGGATCGGCGGGGACACCCAGACGCCGGGACGTCCGCTGCGACAGGGCACGCACGCACTGAAATCGAAATATATATATAAGTATGTAAATCAATCGATATATAGATTGATACATTCATGGATTGATAAATTGATACATTTATAAATTTATAAAGTTATAAATTGATAGATTGATAGATTGATAGATTGATAGATTGATAGAGACGCTCATTGACATAACATTTGACCAGTTATGCAGATCAGGTTAGTATTCCTTGACAAAGTTCCGACATTGTAACATCGAACATGAACAAAATACAACGTCACAAACGTATATTATAGTATAACGTTAGATAAGGTACTAATTTCCCATCTCTACAGCCCGGTGTATGGACGTCAATGACAAGTAGACTTACCAACGTGCGAGCGTAGCGCTCTCGGCGCCGAAGGTCGGGTCGCGCGTTCTCGTCGTGGGCCGTCCGGATATGGTGCCGGAAATTATTCAGGCCCCGCTCACCAGTCCCGAAAGACGGAGCTGGCTGGCATCCTGGGCACCGTACTACGGACCTGCAACAGGTTTTCATACTGACATAAGAACTTTATATTGTACTATTGCGTTCACTTATATCGACATTTGTCATATACCTGATATCGGATGGCATGAACAAGTATGATATGACATGGGGTCACGTGACCTGCTATGATCTAAGCTGTCATTGGGTTACCTGAAATGGTCTGGTATGACCTGACGTCACTTGGTAGGAGTTGGCATGACTTGAATTTGATTGGGGACTTTAAACCAGATTCGAAGCTAAACTTTGTAGTGACTGAACTATACACGCGACCGTAATCAAGCTGCCTCAGTGTAAATGACAAGATATTCACATTTTATTGCAAGACGTTTCGGAAATAAGAAAGAATGTTAAATGATCAACGTTTTACTCGGAGACAGAATATATCAATACACATATCATGGCCAACACATAGTCGGTTGGGCGAGAGATACAAAACAACTTACGTTTCCGGACTCGGGTTGATGTATACCCGCAGCTCATGGTTTTTTACCAGCTCCCTGGCGGCATCAAAAAACACCCTTTCCGCAGCAGTCGCGGAGGCGTTCTTTCCAAGGTAGCTGGCGTGAGCCCGCACCCTGTCCCCTGTGCTGTAGAGGTTGCCACAGCAACAGGGGACATCCGCGGGCTCTGCAGGCACTGTGGGCGAGATGACGATCTTGTGGTTATACTGACAGTCATTAATTAGTGAAAAGGTCCAACAGTGTGTATGGGGGAGGTGGAGGTGGACTCTGCCCTGCCTCGTTCGGATGTCAGCCACAGATCAGTTTGGAGGAATTCCTATAGGACTGCCACGAAATCCAAGTTGTTATCCCTAAGCCCTTGGCTTGCACCCCAATCAAAATTGTATGGCTATTTAACTGCATGCAACGACAGCATTATGCTACTTGCATACAGTTCAGATTGGTGAAAACATAAATAGGTAAAACACACCAGTTGTTACAAAAAATGCATACGGTGAGATGAAACAACAGGCCCAGCAGACCTCGGTATTTAACCAAAAAGAAGTATGCATGCATCGACAATGATCGAAAACTAACAATCAAAGTTTACCCTAATCAAATTGGTGCACATGCCATTGGTGAAGATATTTTGACATTCCTTGATGCGTTAAGACCTATTAACCACCACTGAACGTGTCAACTTATCTACTTACCATATCCAGCCGGCACCGGCTCCGGGTGCAGCTCCGGCTGCAGCTCCTGCTCCGCCCCGGGCGACTCCGACGGCGGCGGCGGCGACGGCGACGGCGACGGCGAAGGGGACGACGTCGGCAGCGGTGGCGGCGATGGCGGCAGCGGTGGCGGCGATGGCGGCGGCGGCGGCGTCGGCGACGTTGGCGGCGGCGATGACGGCGGTGGCGGTGGCGGTGGCGGTGGCGGTGGCGGTGGCGGCGATGACGACGGCATCGGTGGCGGCGATGGCGGCGACGACGGCGCCGGTGTTGGCGGCGATGGTGGCGGTGGCGGTGGCGGTGGCGGCGGCGGCGGCAGCGGCTGCGGCTGCGGCGGCGGCGGCGGCGGAGGCGTCGCTGGCGATGGCGGCGGCGGTGGCAGCTGCAGCTGCACCCGCCTCCTTTTGGTGTGGGGCTGCTCAGTACATCCAGCCACCGGCTGAGGCTCTAAAAAGAGCCGCCGGCGGACTGGCTGCGGCTGCGGCTGCGGCTGCGGCTGCGGCTGCGGCTGCGGCTGCGGCTGCGGCTGCGGCTGCTGCTGCTGCTGCTGCTGCTGCTGCTGCTGCGGCTGCGGCTGCTGCTGCTGCTGCTGCTGCTGCTGCTGCTGCTGCTGCTGGCACCGCTCCCTCGCCCGGGTCAGCGAGGCAGCGGCCGCCCTCCGGGATGGGCTGAGGGCGGGACTGTGCACTGTGCGGTGGAGGGCACCGGCCTCCCGGGACGCTTGCCGCCGGCTGGGTCCTCGGCGATAATAGCCAGCCTCACCCGGTACCGGGGCCGCCACCACGCGGAACGTTACAGCTGACCGCTGCCGCGTCCGCCCCCGGGAAGGAGACCTGGCCCCACGGGTGGCACGATGCCGGGCTTGTCCCCGTTCCGCCGGGAGAGGGGCCGGCGACATCGGCCGGCGATGGTCGGATTGATATAGAGGCAGCCTATGACACCGTATTGCGTCATGTCCTTCTTAGAAAACTGTATAATTATGGCATTCGAGGTCGTATGGGCCGCTTTATACAACACTTTGTATCTCGCCGCCACTTTCGAGTCCGTGTGGGAAATCATCTTTCCAACAGTTTTGCACAGGAGAACGGAGTTCCTCAGGGAGGGGTACTTAGTGTGGCGTTGTTTGCTGTCATGATTAATGACATAGGAGACAAGCTCCCGGTGGCGGTCGGCCGATCTCTTTTCGTAGACGACTTCGCGATATGGTATTCTGCTTCCAGCGCTCGTTTAGTGTCTCGACAGCTGCAGCTAGCTGTCACACGCCTGGAGAGGTGGAGTACGGAGAACAGCCTTCGCTTCTCAACAACAAAAACTGTTGCTGTGCACTTTTGTCGCCGCCGTTGCCCTGACCCCAACCTAGGGATTCGACTGTACAGTCAGCCGATTCCAACACAGCCAGTAGCGAGGTTTCTGGGCATATTTTTTTGACAGAAAGCTGACGTATAAGGAACATTTTAAAGTGCTTCGGGAGAGATGTTTTAAAGCCCTGAACATTTTAAGATGCGTCTCGCGGACATCATATGGTGCAGATCGTAGCACGCTTTTGCTGCTTTATCGGTCGATAATTCGCTCCAAACTGGACTATGCGTGTTTTATATACGACAGTGCAAGCGAGTCAAATAAGCGAGCACTGGATACAATACACCATACATCACTGCGTGTCGTTACAGGCGCTTTTCGCACCTCGCCAGCAACCAGCCTCCTGGCGGAGACGCACGAAGCTCCTCTCTCTCTCCGCAGGCAGATGCTCGGCATGAGATATGCATTGAAGCTCCGCCAGTTTCCCATGCATCCTACGTACCCCTATGTTTTCTCGAGAGGCATTCTCTCGTTTTTCGAAGGCACGCCACAGCGATCGGTACCCTTCTGCTCACGGATGCAGGATCTGTTTGCGAGAAGCGGCTTGTCCTTGCGAGACGTGATACGCGTAGATATCCCGCCCTCGCCGCCATGGACGTGTATCCGTCCTCAAATCGATATATCACTGTCCGAACTTAAAAAGGGAGATGTCCACCCGTCTGAGTCCAGGTCTCGGGCCATGGAGCACTTGGCTTCTTGCGAGGGTCGCACTTTTACATACACGGACGGATCCAAGACATCCGAAGGTGTAGGCTGCGCATTTGTTTGCGGCCACGATACTCGCTCTTTCTCGCTTCCATTTCATTCTTCAGTCTACACGTCAGAACTAGTCGCAATAACCAAAGCTTTATGCTTTATTGAAGTGAGCGATGAGGCTTTACACCTCATTTTAACAGACTCTTTAAGTAGCCTTCTGGCCTTTAGATCGCTCCATCCAAGCAGTCTCCTTATACAGGACATTTTATCACGACTTACGTCCTTAGACCGGGCAGGGAAATCGGTGAAGTTCTGTTGGGTACCCAGTCACGTGGGCATTGCAGGGAACGAGCTTGCTGACGCTGCGGCGAAACGAGCAGCATCGGCACCCTGCACGAGGCGCCTCCTGCTTCCAGCACAAGATTTTTACCCAGCTGCTGGTGCTTTTTTACAAGACCAGTGGCAGCGTACGTGGGACACACAAGCGAGCAACAAGCTCAGACCGGTCAAACCGGTGCTTAGACAGTGGCCATCAAGTTCACGGAGAAACAGGCGCGAGGAGGTTACTCTGTGCAGACTGCGGATTGGCCACACGTACGCTACACACGGGTACTTGCTTTGTGGCAGTGACAGGCCCATGTGTCCTAGATGCAACGAGCCTCTCACTGTGGCGCATGTCTTGCTCGCCTGCCCACGGTATGCTAGAAAGCGTTCAAGGTATCTCGGCCAGGTCATGCCAACCGTGACGCTGTGTCATCTTCTTGATGATGATTCCCAATGGATCCAGTCCGGCGGTCTCTTTTCCTTCGTCCGTAGCATTGACTTCCCTGTGATATTTTCGCATCAGTAAGTAGTTAACGTTATGGGCGCAAATTGACCATGCAGTCGTCGCGCCCTTAAGCCCCAACAAAAAAACAAACAAAGTCCTTAATGCAGTGCGTCACGGCGTCAGCCTGTGCACGACCCGTCCCGGTCGGCAGTTTTGGGACACCCAGGAGCTGCAGAAGCCTCTTGCCGGAAACAAGGACAGGAAGGCGGTCCACGGAGCTGTGCCCGGTGATGTCCGGCATCAGCTTTCCATCCCAGTGGACAACGAGGGGCCCGCTCGTGACAAACTCTTCCTTCAGCTTCATAGCGGACTCCTTTCGATGCTGCAGTCGGTTCCGACGAATCGTGCTTCGGTTCATCACCATTTCCTGAATGTCATGACCGAGACTCTTGGCTGTCTCGCCGATGACAGCCACTGCCTTTCGGTCCGAGATATTGTGCCGGTCCAGCGCCGCTGCCAAGTTTGGTGACATAATCTCCTTCCTTCCGCGCTTCGGAGGGAATACCGTACACTTGAAGGCTCCGGTAGCCTCATCCTCGGATTCTTCCGCTGCTGACGACGCATCGCTGCTGTTTGACGAAGATGCCAGAGTCGCCACGGCACTCGTCGAGGCCGACATCTCGTCAGCGCGGCGACGTCGCCTTTCAGTCCTCTTCTCGGCTTTGTTCTTTCGTTTCTCCTTCTCCGCGAGGGTCTTGTCCACCGTCGTCATGCAACCGCGCCTTCCCTTCTCACGTTGAGCCAGCAAGAATTCCCTGTCCTCGTTGTTCTTAATGGAGAGCGCGTCGGCGTGCGCCACGTCGAATAGGTCGTCCAGAACGTCGACGAACGCTTTCTCGTTGTTCGCCTGGGTTGCTGACTTCCGGTTGCGGTGCTTCTTGAGTGTCTGCCACGTGACGAAGAGCTTCAGCACCTTCTCACGGCATCGCTGTTCCTTTTTAATCGGAATCCGAGCGCGATTCCAGACGGCCGCAACTATATCGATAGTCCGGGCTGCTGCATCTTTCACAGGCATCTTGCCGTCCAGGTGAAGGTTGAAGAAGTATGCCAAAGCCTGGCGCTTAGACGGGAGCTTAGATCCCTTAATGTCATCATCGACCGCCCCCACCAGATACACTGAAGTTTTTGCGCGTGTAGCAGCCATTGCGACTCACATCGCGATCCTGCAAAATCAAATGGAACGTTTAGCGTTCGGCGATTACCCATTACGGGAGGGAAATATTTTACACAACAACGGAGGGGGGGGGCATATACATCACAAAATTCGAGTCGACCATTTTCGATTCAATGTTCAATACAATTGTCATAATGCATCGTAGAAAGATAAACAATGGGATAAAACAAATATAAATTTGTGGTAAATCATTAGTACAAAAGGGCACTCACCTGCAGCAAAAATCGTGCAGCGCGCTCCTCCACCTCTCAGACCAAATATGCTGCCTCCGCCGCACAGCCGGGGCCTTTGCGCGGGAGTCTCGTCACGCGGTGCCAACAATCAAACAACCACCGTTGCCATGGTAACGAACTCTGTGGCGCGAAACCCGATAAACTTTGAATGAATATCCTATTGCGCAGCGCTGGGCCTAAACTGTTAACACAAATATATAAGTTGCTTGGGCGACCTCTAAATATTAATTTTTATTTTTTTTATTTTTTTAAGGACTATTTCTACCACAAAAGGAACAATATTAGTGGGCTTCCCGGTCTAATTTCGAAATTTTATTTTTAAGGACCACCCTAGTGCCTAGTCACGTGGGCGTTGAGGGCAACGAGAGAGCCGACGAAGCTGCCAAAGCTGCCTCGCGCTCCTCGCGTATTCGTTCGCTGAAGATGGAGGCCGACGATATGAAGCCAGCTATAAACCACATCGTACTCGCTGAATGGCAAGATGGCTACGTACTCGCTGAATGGCATAACGAGACAGACTGCGCTCTTAGACGCCTACGCCCGAATATCGGAAGGTGGGAGTCGAGCAGCAGGCGAAGCAGAATGGAGGAAGTGGCGCTAGCTAGACTCCGCATCGGCCACTGTTACGCTACTCACAGTTACCACCTGACCAGCTCGGAGCCGCCGGTATGCGGCTACTGCAACGCATCATGTGCATTTATTTCCAAATCGAACAACGTTTACTGCTGCCCCAACGACATTGAACTTTTACCCATTGAGATCCATGCACTTTTACCCATTGAGATCCATGCACTGATCATGCGCCCATTGATATCTATGTCTGCTCCATAGCCAGCTGGGCCACCAAGAAGACCGCCATTGTCTCTCTCAAAGGGCCGCAGATAACCATCAAGGACGTGAGGTCACCGTCGATCGGGTATCCCATAACCAGGAAGACGGTCCAGCCACTCGTTGTTGCCGGGTTAGCGCTCCTGAGTCGCCAGGGTTCTCTTCAGATGGTTCGGAAACTCGTTGCGATGGCGAGCAACGATCTGCAGGAGGAACTGGAGTTGTTCCTCGTCGTGGGTCAGTGTCCGGTTGTACTCGTCGATGAGAGCAACCCCTCGCTCAGCATGGTCGTTGATCACGGCGATTCCTCCCACACGTGTTGCCGCTGTCTTGAAGTCGTCCCGCTGTGGCCAGGCGCCGGGGTCAACCTCGAGGAAGCCGACCTCCAGTTGAAGTTTCTGGAAGAAGCCGCGTGTGTTGGACGACGCCAAGTCTTCCAACTGAATCCTGGCGAGATCTCGGTCTTTCAGCTTGGGCCGCTTTGCCGGTGAATCCTCGCCGACCCGGTCGTGGAGAGAGGCGACGATCTTCCTCTTCTCATCGATGGAGACTGCCGGATCGAAGAGCGCCAGCGCCACCAGCTCCTCCGACAGGTACCAGAGGTGGTCCTGGAACTTGGTCAGCGTAGCCCTGGCCACCGCAGTGTTGATGTCAGCGTAGGCCAGCAGATCCTTGACGAGGGCGAGGTCGTTGCGGGGGGAAGCTGCGGTGATTGGGGCCTCCGTCCACGCCCTGGCGTAGATCCGACAGACGAAGATACAGATGCTCCGAAGGCCACTCTCTTCCCTCGCCGTGAGCTTGAACTGTTGTCTGAACATCCATACCTTCAAGGCATAGATGGCCTTGGACATCCATCGCGCGTGGTGCATCGGTCCGGGAGCCCTGAAGCGCGCTCCTCGCGGGGAGACGTGGCCGACGAAGAGGAGTGTGAGCTCCAGCAGCTCACGGTAGTCGTCACGCAGGTTCTTGCGCTCGGCGATGGCCTGCTCAAACCACTCCGTGTCAACACCGGTGAGCAGAGGAGCGACATCGGGATGCGCAGCGCCGGACTCGTACTGGCTCCTGTCCAGGGACTCCCAGTGCTCCTGGAAACGCTTGAAGAGAGTCACGATAGGGCTGGACGTAGAGCCCATCACAGTCCTGAACGCCTCACCAAGGAGCAGCTCCATCACATGGTGTCGACATGCAAAGTAGAGCAGATCTTTGGCGAGATGCTGCTCGATGAGGACGCACGCTCCTTTGTTCCGGCCGGTGTTCGAGCTGGTAGTGTCGAATGACAAGCCACTCACTCGTTCAGTGAGCTCCCACTCCTCCAACGCGTTGTGAACGGCCTTGGCTATCTCAGAGCCAGTTCCGTTCGGTAGCTTCGGGACGCCCAGAAGCTGCACCGCGCCGTTGCCGGAGACCAAGATGGGAAGCCGCTCGACTTGTTGCTTGCTCGTCAAGTCCTCCGTCAACTTGCCGTCCCAGTGAACGACGAGGCCACCGGCCCTGAGTTCTTCCTTGAGCGTCACGTTGAGCTTGGCGCGGTACCTGCGCCGGTGACGGCGGATGGAGCTGCGGTTGATATTGAGCTCGGCGACGTTGTGTCCAAGCGAGCGGGCAGTCTCTGTCAGGACGTAGACAGCTCGTCGGTCGGTCATCTTCGTGCGGTCCAGCACCGTCGCTACGCCCGACGAAATGACGTTCGTCGTCCCCCGCTTGGAGCGCTTCGGAGCCGGAGGACGACAGTCTTCTCCAGTATCGTCGTCACTCTCAGCTGCGCTCGAATCATCACTGGACGAGGATGACTCTAGCTCCACACGGCGTGAAGATTTCGCCGCTTCTTCCTTGGATGCCCGCCTCCGTCGGTCTTCTTCCGCTTGGCGTTGAGCTGCGCGGGCCTCCGAAGAGGCTAGCGTCGAGTCTACAGATCCAAGCTTGCCACGCCGACCGGGTTCGCGCTGAGCGGCGAGGAACGCCTTATCCGCCTTGTTCGTGAGCATATCCATTGCGTTAGCGACGGCGATGTCGAAGAGGTTCTTTATCCGATCGCTGAACTCGTTCTCCCGCTTCGCTTGGGCGCCAGCTCGACCCTTGTGTCTCTTGACATCACGAAACTCCTTGTGCAGTTTTTCAACCTTGGTGACTATGTAGTCCT
Organism: Chirona hameri; assembly: GCA_036785665.1. Classification (NCBI taxonomy): domain Eukaryota; kingdom Metazoa; phylum Arthropoda; class Thecostraca; order Balanomorpha; family Balanidae; genus Chirona; species Chirona hameri. The sequence continues at coordinate 121,727 of JAXIVJ010000358.1, read as the reverse complement.
TCCGCCAGAACGGGATCCGTGCCTTGGACCACACTTCCGTGACGAGCTCGACGACCTGGTTGGCGGCCTCTCTAAATGTCATCTTCTTGACATCCATCCTGTAGATCGTGAGAGACAAAATATCTTCCTGTGACGGCAGTTGTGACCCAGCTATGTACTCTTGTGGGGCAACCAGGTACCGCCGCCTTGCTGGCATGATCGAGAACTTTCTAACTTACAACTTCAGTAACGTTTATCTGAAACAGATTGGAACAACGCATTATAGTAGTTACCCAATACCCATACCAAAACAGGATTGTAAGGCGACAATTCAAAGTCCTTGACACCTACCTGGCACAGTGTATACCGCGATCTGGAGGCGATTCCCCCAAGGCGAGCCCATTTGGTTACACTCCTGATGGGTTGACTCCAGCAATCATCGAAATGTGGCTAACTCGGGAACACTTTTTGTTGCTGGGGCAGGCTACGTAAAAAGGGGAAATTTGCAAAGTAATGAGGAGCATTGTGATCATTGGTGACGTGCTCATTAGTGACTAAGTGTGTCTTTGGTCACTTCCTTTGGTATTTGGTCACTATTGGTGTAAACCACTGCCATGGAACCACTGCCATCAGCAGATAAACCTCCTTTGGGGAGCGAGACCTGTATCTCAGTGCATGGATCTCTATGGGTATAAGTGCAAGGTCCGTGGAGCAGCGGTAAACGTTGTCCGATTTGAAAATAAATTCATATGAAATGTTTTCTTAACCATTGGAACGATTTTCTGTAACTGGAGCTGGAAATTTTCAACTTAAAATTTCAGACCCTAGGTAAGAACCACCCTAGTACACATCCACAAATGCGGACCCACGTACAGGAGTTTCTCTGCTATACACAACATACGCTCGGACCGGATGTCTACCTTTGAGCATCTTCCGACATCTTCCTTCCCCTCCTCCTCCTCCGCTTCGTCCTCCCGCTCGTCTGGTTCTAACTCTAGTAGTGTGCCAAGGTCTTACCACCGGCGTCTTTGGAAACATTGCCTGCGTCCAGGCAGTTGATGAGGACGGTGGCCTTAGTGAGCTCGAGCGTTGTGTCGGGTAGACGATAGTAATGACGATGTACATCTTTGTCATGACCTTGTACCTCAAAACCGCTCTCCGACAAGGCCAACATTTGATTTGTAGTCCCGCAGTACTTTCTGAGCCGAGTAGCCGTGAACAAATGCGGTTGCTCCAACCCCATGTTCTTGACGAGCACTCAGAAACTTGACTGCCTTGGTAGTGTACCTTTCTGGTGCCCGGGGCCGCCATAATCCCTTGGTAGTGTACCTTTCTGGTGCCCGGGGCCGCCATAAGGAACTTGTTGTTTCCACTGACAAAGTCATTTCGTGCCCCAAGCAGGGTTTCAATGGCCTTCGATGTGAGTGTAAAAAGCGACTGAGTGTGAAGATGGGGCTTTTCGGAGCCTGCTTCCAAGCCTAATATTAGTAAGTTTTTAATTTAGGAGTTCGATGTCACATGTGCGGATCCAGAAGGTGGGGGAAAAGGGGGGGGGGCAAGGGGTCATTGCTTCCCCCCCCCCAAAAAAAAAAACGCCGGAAATCGGCGCCGAATTTACACATTTTATGATATAGAAGAAAATCTAAACAACTTTTACTAGGGATTTTTTTTTAAAATCAGTTATCAATGTATAAGCAAGCGAAGTCCGATGAGATTTCAGAATTGTATGCGACTTTTTGGGATTTGCTCCCCCCACCCCAAAAAAAAATGTTCTGGTTCTGCCTATGAGATGGCATTCGAGTTAGGCTCATCATTCGACAAAGGGTAATGTATGAGTCTATAATTGTTGTTTATGATATTCGGTGCGTGGTATCCATAATTATTTCCAATGTGTGCGGGGAGCAGATAAGAAAACTGATGGCGACGATCAATTCTACCCTCCCCCCGCATTGAGTGCTACAGATGATGCACGACTGCAGCGTTTTTTAACTGAGCTGTGTGATCTGTATTATCTGTTTCTTCGTGTAAACCATATCGAGAGTCGTACCGTGGATCAGAAATAAAAAACAGAACATCAATTAAATTTGTTTGAACTTCTTAACTTCGAGTGCAATCGTTCCCGGGCAGCAGCTGGTCGGCAAAGTAGACAACATGTATAATGAGATGGCGTTCTCTATTGGTGTTTAGCAGTACACAAGCCGTGTCTGGGCCTGGCACACAACTGGTCAGCAGATCAGACGTGCTGGCGATGGGATCCTCGAACCCTTATTCCAGCTCCACTTTGGTGAGGGCCGCTGCTGTGATATTCACCATACTTGTTACTTCAGTACAACAGCGTACGATTTGCTAGAACTGACGTATCATACAAATACGAATGAGCTTCAGCATAGTAACACAACATTACACGGTAGCACGGTAACATTGACGTGAACGGCGTGCCCATGGACGAACCTGACGTGCCAGAGCGAAACGAATGTCCAGCAGTGCCGTAACACAGAACAGAGCACAAACAGAAACTCACTGGTGGCTCTGTACTTATCTCAGTCATCGCACTAACATACACTATCGTACACTATGGACACCCAATCCTACATTATCAACACACTACCACACGTTATCACCAAACACTAGCTCAGTTTTTGTTTTGCCTCAGCTACTCCGTCACTGCAGAGTTAGTCCAGGCCTGTGGCCGCGTGGCGCGTGCTGCCACTACACACTGCCGGTATCATTCACGTAGTCAGGACCTGACGAATACTAGTGCCTCACGCTAGTGCGTGTTGGTGCCAGCCCCTGTGTTGGTGCCAGTGATGTCCTGTAGGGCAGGTGCGGCATCTCGCTCATCCGGCACAGGTGCGGAGCCGCTTCTGACGCCAACGGCCTCACCTTCCGTTGCCGCATGTGCAGTAGGGTTGCACATTTTGCACACTTTTTTGAAAATGATAGCCCCTCGTGGTTTATCCCATGATTTGGTTCAATTTTGGGCATGTGTGCAAAATTTCATCAAAATCGGATCACGCTTTTAGGTCGCGCAAATTTGGCGAAAAAATCAGTTTTGAAGTGAATATTCGTCGAAAAAAATCAGTTTTTAAGCGAATTTCGCTGAATTGTAACTCGGCAAAGAAACGTGATAAAAAGTCATGTAGGTATATTTTCTTAATCGCCTCGACAAAATAGAGCGTTCTACGCAATCTTTCAGTTTCTACGTATGGTGGTTCAAAAGTTACACACTTGGAAAAAAAACTTGCAATCGACGCTATGTTCGCCGAACAATTCTTTCAACAAGCATGCTTCCAAAAGTCACTTCGTTGAAGACGTCGGCTTTTCACTACACCTTGGTTGTGAAACGAACATATCTGCACCATCGCAAAAGTTCATCTGCTAAAAACAAATAGCCAAACAAGCACCAAATACGACCAATCGGAGGCAGGCCACTCCAATTTTGTTAATAGTCACATACGTCATACATCGCAGCGTAGTTCCGTCCAATACGTCCAGCAATCATGCAAGCATCAAACGTAAGCATAATAAGTACTCAGAAGTGGCGTGCCTTTCATTGGCGATGTTGGTGGAGGCACCTACAGCTTCCCCAGTGACTTCTTCTCAATCTTTGGCAGGTTCTTCCGGTGCTGTTCCACCACCTGCAGGATTTCTTGAAGCTGCACCTCGGACGTGGTCACTGAGTTGGCGAGGTCTTGTATCAGCTTTACGCCCCTCTCAGCGACGTCGTTTGTGACCTTAAGTCCTTCGATGGCCTCCTTGTCCTTACAATATTGTTCGTCTTCACTCCAGGACTCGACCGGCCGCGACAGCCACCCAGCATCAGCCAGCTTCAGGCGCGAGAAGATCAGCCACGATGATCCATCCACCAAGTCTGGCAGGCCGTCTTCTCATCGATGGAGACTTTCTCATTTTCGAACTCCTCTGGCACGGACAGGCTAGAGAGCTTCTCCGCCATTTCCTGCTTCACCGCGTCTTCCACCTTGTCGCTGAAGAGCGCGAACACGACGGTTTGAGGCCTCAGGTACCACAGGTGCCGTCGGATGACTGCCAGCGAGGCGTTTGCGACCTCCTCGTCAACAGCCCGGTACTTCAGGAGGCGCTGATACAGCTGCAGGTCGTTGACTGCAGCGTCAGCAGCGAGGGGGGCGGCCAGCCAAGCGGAGACGTACAGCAGTGCGGTGAACAGCACTACCCGTCGGAGCTTCCCCACCAGCTCTTCGTCCAACTCCAGCTGCCGGCTGAACATGAGCAGCTTCGTGTAGTACATCACCTGAAATAGGGTGGGCTTAATTAATGAATTTTCCTCTAAGTGGAAAATTGTTCTCCAATTTTACGAATGCTGCACCTTCCCTGCGAAACGTCAAAAAAGCAGATTGCACAGCTTCCCTCAATTAGTTAAATATTTCATCCCACCTCATGGCAATCGAAGGAGAATTTCAATGTAAGACAGGAGGTGACAAAGTCTCCTCACCTTCGCCATCCAGCGCGCGTGATGGTAGGCGCCTGGGCGCAGGAAGTGTGTCCCCCGCTGCGGCTGGGCGCCGAGGACCAGGAGCGTGAGCTCGGCCATCTCCCGGTAATCGTCGCGGAGGAAGGTCGAGATGGCGCTGATTGCTCGCACGGCGCTGTCACGGAGCTCCATCAGCCAGGTTGCCGAGTCCTCGATCTCGAGCGTACCGTAGGCTGTCAAGTCCAGCCCGTTCCACCTGAAAAAAACGCAATACGGAGTGTCATGCACCTCAAGCGTAATATGCGATTATATTTATGCATTTACGTAAAGCAAAAAATATTAGGAGGCTAAAGATGACCGCATTATGAGTAAGCGATTCTACTTGTAAACCCAAATAAGGAGAACGAACCTCTTCCTCAGCTGCTCAAAGAGAGGCTCCGTCGGCGCCTTTGTCCTTCCGTAGAGGGCTCTGGCCACCGCCCCTACCAGCAGCTCTAAGACGTGGTGGCGGCATGCCAGCTGGAGGAGCGGTCGGCCCAGCATGCCCTCTAGCCGGACAACTGCCCCCTGGATCCGGCCGGTGTTAGAGGACGTGGTGTCGAAGCAGAGGCCGATCACATTGTCCTCACACCCCCAGTCCTCCAGAGCGTCGCTAGTTGCCGTTGCCTGGGTCAGGCCGGTGCTGTCGGGCACCGATGGGACGGCCAAAAGCTTCTCCTGACCGTGGCCGGAGATCAGGATAGCCTGACGGTGATGCGCTGACCCGAGAGAATCCTGAAACACAGGTCATTATTTGTCGTTGTTTATCAGTCCTTCAAGGTTTTTGTGTTTCTAATGAGAAAGAGTTGAGTTAACCAATACCTCATTTTCAAATTTCTAGCCTATTTTCGTGAAATTCCAGGCACGTGTTCAAAAAAACTTACGGCTCATCTTTGCACATTTCAGGACGCCCGTTTCCATGATATATCAACGACTCACCGATATCGTTTTGCCGTCCCAGTGGACGACAACATGCTCCGGCGGAATGAAAGACGCTCGCGCAGCTGCCGACACTTCAGTGCGATGCAGCACTCTTGCGCGGTGTCCCGACTCTCTGGAGATGAACTCGTTGACATCGGCGGGTGGATCCGCCGAACGCAGCACTGCAGCTACGACAGTTGTGACCTGTGCGAAAATGTAAAAGATGCTATCAGTTTTGACTTTTCGTAAAACAGGGGCTTATCTGAAAACGAAGAGATCGGAAAATGAAGTGTTATGCATTTATTAAGATCTTAGTCGGGATAATTGAATTTCATAACAGGCAAGCACAAAAATGATCCTTTTGCATGCAGCTGCATCTGACGTAGCATGTATCATTGTATCATTAGCGTACACTAACCTGATTGTTAGACAGGCGGAATCGGTCAGCAGCCTCGGCGACAGCAGGTGCTAGCAGAACACGGCGAGGAAGTCTGACCCATACGTTTGGTTCTCTTCTCTCACGAGGAGTGTAACTGTACTCTGACGCCACACTGGATGAGTGACTTTCTTCCATGGAGTCGTCACCGCTCACAGTCTCTGCTTCCAGTCGCGCTCTCTGGGGCTGAGGTTGACTCACAGAAGCTGACTGCTGCCGGGACAACTGCCGTTCTCTTTTCGCCTGAAAGATCTTGTCGTTCCCGCTCATCGTCGCCAGTCGTGGGCCTTGCTGATCTTCATAGAACCTGATGTCCTGCCGTTTGTCTTCCTCTGACAGGAGGCGGTTAGCCTTGATCGCGGCGATGGCGTCGGGCGCGCCGATGTCCCAGAGCTTATCCAGCATACTCACGAACGTCTCTCGCGCTTTTTTCTGGGCATCACCTTCCCTCCCTCTGCTCTTTTTTAGCAAGCGCCATTCGTCGAGCAGTCCTCGCAGCTTCTCCTTGCAGTTGTATTCCGTGATCGTCGAAATACGCGCCATGGTCCAAAATGTCCTCACGTTTACAACTGCGCTGGTAGTGGCGGCATCTCCGTAACGTAACGGCGCGGATCATCCTGTTGCTGGTGGAGGTAGTATTTTAGAACCTGGCGTGCCGTCGGAAGTTTCGCTCCACTGATGGAGGATGATGTGTGGCCGATGAGAAAGGCTTCCGTAGATGATCTCAGCTGACGTCGGGGGATAGTTGCTTCTTTTTTACTCGTTGAGGCCGAGCTCTCGGGGCGCATTCCACTTCTAGTGGTGATAGGCTGATCCACAGGCTGATCCATTTCTGGGTGTCTTCAAAGCTGGCTAGTCGGTAGGGAATAGTTAAACGCACGGAGCACCGCACAAGTCGCGCGAAACGCAGCAACTGAGAGGGGATACGCGGACGAAAACAACGGTCCACGCAGTCCTTGTCTTCAGCGCCCCGTCTCCGGTCGTGTTTGCACTGAGACCCTTCTCCGAAACTCGACTCTGTGGGTACAAAGTGCAAACAGGATTCAGCCGAGCTGACCCGGCCTGAATCTCCCACAACACCGTCCCCTGCCACCACGCCCGTCGGCGGCCCGCCTCCCCCTCCTATCGCACAGGGCTCACGCCGCTATCCCATAAACACCGTCTTGCGTCAACTATGCTGTTTGACGCAACCCACCACAAATTTCGACCAGTGTAACTTTTGAAGCATTCTACGTAGGAACTTGAAAAGTGCTTAGAACGCTTTATTTTGTCGAGGCGATTCAGAAAATATGCATACATGACTTTTTATCATGTTTCTTTGCCGAGTTACAATTCAGCGAAATTCACTTCAAAACTGATTTTTTCGACGAATATTCACTTTAAAACTGATTATTTCGACGAATTTGCGCGACCTAAAAGCGTGATCAGATTTTGATGAAATTTTGCACACAGGCCCAAATTGAACCAAATCATGGGAACAACTGCGAGGGGCTATCATTTTCAAAAAAGTGTGAAAAATGTGCAGGCTATCATTTTCAAAAAAGTGAAAAATGTGCAACCCTAATGTGCAGGTCGCCTTCACCAGCGTCGCCACCCTCTTCGGCGCGCAGCCCAGCGTCCCTCGGTTTTTGCGCCAGCGTTGGGACATGATTCCGAACGCGTTCTCAACGCAGCGGCGCGCGCTCGTCTGAGGCGATAGTTCAATACGCGCCTGTTGTCTGCCTCCGGTCCCACGAGCGACGCCCTGGGATAAGGTTGCACTCGCATCATCCAGCCGGGTCATTTCGGAGCTCGCCGATAAGGAGGTGAAATCCCCCCGGCTTTTCTCGGCATGTCAGAACTGGCCGGATCCAGTGTCTCCCTCGGTGACGCTGCTCCTTGTGGCGTTGCCGACGTCGAAGCAGCCTCAAAATCCTGACCCGCTGCAGAGAGGATTTAGTCAGATTTAGCAGTAAGATTTAATTAAGTGTCCTGATTTTTGCAAGTATGATTGGAAAGCCACACCCAGACCCAAATTAACTTTTGTACATGTCACTTGCCATCGAAACGACGTCACTAGCGATCAAGCTAACTGCTAAATCATAGGCGTAGGAACAGGGGGGATGACCCCCTCACTTTTCGGCCATTTTGGGGGCTAAAATCTGTATTTTTGGTTGTTGAGCAAAGTTTTTGATGGCAAAAGGTTCGTCAAGACAAGAACAACCCACATCTGCAAATAAATTTTCCATAGGGGGTTGGGGTTCTCTCAAAACGAGATCACAGTTGCACTGCCCCCCTCCCCACACACACACACACACACTTTTCGTCACGTTCCTACGTCCCTGTGCTAAATTGTACTAAACTGAAAACTTTATATATATATAAAACAACATGATCTTCCTACCAACCTTGGACCTATACAGTATTTCATCCATACACCTTAGTGCCTAAAGCATCGATTGTTGGGTTATTATGTTGGGCACAGGTACTGTTTCAGTCAAATCACCTCTGTTTGCCTTCAGAGCCTTTCCAGCACTTCACTCGACTCTTTCAAACACGCAAACTTCACATCGTGGCTTTATTCCGCCACAGAACTCACAGTTGGCCTCCAATCGGCCCGGAAGGTCACGGTCAATAGTGATGACCAAACAATACCAAAAGTGCCCAAACAACGAACCCTTCCAACTCTTTCCTGGTTCTGTACACAAACAAATAATCGACAAATACCACAATATTGCCACGAATGTTGGTATATCTAAATTTATCTAAATCGTATCGCAGAAGAGCAAGTGGAAACAAATATCACCACTAGCAACGAAAGAGCTGCCAATTATGTCGGGCTACAAAAGAGGTGCAAATTCCGCACCGCCAGAATCCGCAACATACTCCCGGCCTTTGACGCACACTGCTTCAAACCATCGACATATGCAGACAAACACTTATAAACTACAAAATACCAACTAACGCGACAAATGGAAGGAGAGTGACCAGGATACTGGTAAGGAGGAATCTCAGACTCGCACCACCTCCAGATCACACAGCCTCTGAACGCCCTGGTCCTCAGGCCCTTTTCAGTCCGAACTTTGGCTGATCGGGCTATCCCATCCCGACCAGGGAACAACTCGGTCACAATACCGAGGAGCCACTTCCTGCGTGGCAAGTTGGGCTCTTTAACCAAACAAACAGAGCCCACCTTGAGCTGACCCTCAGACCGAAACTTCCTGACATCCTGAGGCAAGTTCCGCAGATAATCCGAGCTCCAGACGTCCCAAAACCTGTTCAGACGCCTCTCCCTCAGACGAACTCGCTCCGCGAGAGCGGGAGCACCGACTGGAGTCTGCGGAGCTCGACTGTGGAAGCCTGTTCCCCGTCCAATCAGAAAGTGATTGGGGGTGATCGGCTGACGGTCGTCGACATCATCCCCACTGACGAAGAGGGGGCGAGAGTTCACACAGGCCTCAATATCAATCAACACTGTCTCCAGCTCGGCACGCGTGAGGCACCGCGTCCCCAGTGCCTTGCGCAGGCCCACTTTGACGGACCGCACAAGCCGTTCGACCCATCCGGTGTGCCAGGGAGATAGTGGCGTGTTGAACCGCCACTCAGGAGCCAAATGACCAAACTGGCGCCGCAGGGCAGCGGCAGCGCCTCTGAAAGTCGTTGCGTTATCCGAATAGATAACAGCGGGTAGGCCCCTGCGTGCCGCGAAGCGTCGGAGCGCCATCATAAAATCCGCCATAGATAACGAGTTCACTAGCTCCAGGTGAACTGCGCGGCTGACGCCACAGGTGAACAAAACAATATACAACTTCTTGTTGGGCTCATCAACACTGAATATGGGCCCAGCGTGGTCCACTCCGACCACGGAGTAAACATCTGACGAGACCACTCGGTCCCTCGGCAGCGGCGCAGCCGGCTCGTTGCATAGTCTCGCATCGTGCCTCTGGCAAACTACGCACCCCTTTTTCACCCTCTTGGCGATAGGTCGTAGTCCCACTATCCAGAACTGCTCCCTCACTGCCGCAATCAGCGTCGACACACCTGCGTGACTCATCAGCAAGTGTTGGTCACGGACAAGTAGCTCAGACAGACGTGACTTTGGAAGAAGCACAGGGTGCTTCTCCCCGTAGGTGAGATCTGACATCTGCAGTCTCCCCTTGATGTGAAGCAGCTGATCGTCATCCAGGAACAGATTCAGCTTCGAGACACAGGATGTTTTGGGAACAGCTTTCCCTTCCCTCAGAGCACGTATTTCCTCATAATACGCTTCAGACTGAGCGACCTTTATCAGCTCCGTTTGTGCCTCTTCGAGCTCCGCACCGGTCAGATCAGAGAGCAGACACTTGTCACGGGGATGTCTGCAGTTTTGCACGAAACGGCGGACCCAGCCCACAACACGCACCGCCTTGGCAAAACTGCTCCACCTCTCCACTGGGAACAGGGGCTCACACTTTGCCACACACTGAGCAGTCATAGCTACAGTCGGGCTCTCACCCTGGTCATCGACCTCGTCTCCTGCACTCAGGTCAGCCACAGGACCGGCGCCGTCACCGAGTCGGAGCCAGTCAGGGCCATGAAACCAGATGTCCGACTCCAGCAGGGACTCAGCGGATACACCTCGCGTGAGCAGGTCTGCAGGGTTGTGCTCACCACTGCAGTGTCCCCAGTCAGACGGACTCGTCAGAGACTGGATCTCTCGGACTCGGTTGGAGACGAACTGTTTCCACCGCGTCGGATCCGCCTTCACCCAGCCGAGGACAATGCGGCTGTCAGTCCAGCACAGTGAGGGGGTGGTGTCGGGCAGATGCAGTGCCTGTCGGACAAACACCACCAACCTGGCAGCGAGCAGACTGCCGAGCAGCTCCAAACGGGGCAGAGTGTGTGCAGTGATCGGCGCCACCCGCGCCTTCGCCATCACCTGAGACACCTCGCGAGACCCGTCCTCACGAGTGGTGCACAGATACACCACTGCGCCGTAGCCCTTTGGCGAGGCATCACCAAACGCGTGAAGTGACACACCCTCACCACCATTCCAACCTCGACGGAGGTAGCTCCGGGGGATCTTGAGCCTCTTCAGAACCTGCAGGCCTCTCACCCAGTCAGCGAACACATCCCGGAGCTCAGGTGGCAGAATCTCGTCCCATCCAAGCCCGATCCGCCACAGCTCCTGAAAGAGACACTTTGCCACCATCGTGTGTGGAGCCAACCACTGCATCGGGTCAAAGAGTCTCGCTATCAGGCTTAACAAGACTCGCTTGGTGGGCACGACATTGTCAGGCATGCGGACGCCTTCAAACGCAAACACATCCTCGTCAGGGAGCCACTTCACTCCGAGCACCTTTACACTCTCGTTCTCAGGACTGCCCGCCAGAGCGTGAGTTCGATCGAGCACGAGCTCGCTGTTCGACGTGAACTTCGTCAGTTTCATCCCAGCGTCACTCAGAATGGATTGAGCCTCGGCTGGCAACTCACGAGCGCCCTGCTCCGTGTCACACCCGGACACGAAGTCATCTATGTACGAGTTCTGCAGCTCTGACGGCAAGAGAGGGCGGGTACTTGCTCAGATGGTGCTGGATGGTGGCGTTCAGCAGAAACGGAGAACAAGCCGCTCCGAAAATCACTCGCTGAAACCGCATCGTACGCACCTGTCCATCCCGGTCCCACAGGAAACGGAACACGTCCTGATCGGCTCTCCTCACCTTGATCTGCAGGAAAGATTTCCTGATATCGCCTGTGACGGCGAAATTCCACCGGCGGAACTTCAGCAACACCTCACACAGGTTCGGGATCAAGTTGGGACCGACCTCGAGACAGTCATTGAGCGAGAGACCGTTCCTGTCTGTCGCAGATGCGTCAAACACCGGTCGGACACGCGTGGAGGTGCTACTCTCCCTTACCACCGGTCTATGCGGTAGGTAAAACGTGGGGTTGTCAGACACAGTCTCCTCCTGGGGCACCTCCGTGATCACCCCACTGTCCTCCATCTCCTTCAGAGCGAGATTGTACTCCTCACAGAGCTTGGGATCTTTCTTGAGCTTCCTGGACAGACTGGCCAAGCGCACCTCAGCGTGGTGCCTGTTCTCAACCAACTCACGCGGGTCTCTTTTCCATGGCAGAGCCACTTCGTAGCGACCATCATCTATACGAACAGATTCACGAAACTTAGCCTGAACCTCAGAGGCAGAGTCGAGGTCTGTACCAGCGTCATGGATACCTATCCCCTCTAGCTCCCAGAACTGGCGAATACGGCTCTCGTGAAGGTCTCCCAAACAGAGAAGCTGGCACCCAAGCTCCGGGCCCTGCTCACCGTCACCTACCAGTCCGGACAGTATCCACCCCAGCACCGTCTCTTGGGCTACAGGACCCCCCTGGGTGAAGTGCACGCCTGGTCTTACCATGCTCCAGTAGTAGTCCATACCAATGAGGACATGCACGTGGAGCGGCTCGCCAGGAGGAGGACGGTCGGCCATTGGGAGGTGAACCAGGTCCGCCATCACAGAGGCAGGTAGGGTAGGCCGGTGCAGGGGTGCACAGATGACAGGAACTTGGATGGCCTGCATCGTCACTGAGGAGGATACACCGGATGTACATGACAGAGACAGTTCATACACATCACGATCCGCAACACCCGAACTCTTACCCCCAAACGCAGCATAGGACACACTTTCCGACCTGACCCACTTGGGGTCCACACGTTTCACAACATCGGCTGAGACATAACTCCGATCAGAGGCAGAGTCAAACAATACACTCACTGTGACATCTTGGCCCTGGCTGTCTTTCATGTGAGCTCTTACCACTGGCAACACTGTGACTGGTCTGTCACTATCACATGTCAGGGTTGGGCAAGTCTGCTCAGTTGCACTAACAGTCACGGCTGAACTGGCCCTGGCCGCCTGTGCAGCCCCCACGGGTGAGACACTGTTTGATCCGGGCTTGACGTGTCTGGAGCAGCACACTGCATGGTGTCTACCTCCACATACCACACAGTTCACCTTACAGCTGCTGGCCCTGTGTCCACTCTGAAGGCAGCGGAAACACAGCCCCGCCTGACGGACCTTGTCAAGGCGCTGGGGCACAGTCAGTGATGTGAGAGTGTCACACTGGTCTGACCTGTGGGCTTGGGCACAGAAGCCACAAACCCTCGATGAGGTGGACAGCGCTGCTGCTGCAGGGGTACGCTGCGGCGTGCTCCTCTGCTGTCGGGTGGTGCCAGCTGGGCTGCGCCGGAACTCAGCGGCCGTTGCAGTCGGCTGCTGAGTGTAAGCGCCTGAGCGCTCACGTCGCCCAATCTCAGAATCGAGAAACTCCAGCAGATAACTCAGGTCAGACTCATGCCCCTCACCATCCCTCGCCCACTCCATCCTGATGGCAGATGGCAGTCTTTGTAAGATCACAGGAACCATCATCACACCATAAGCATCACCCTTCACATCCAGCGCTTCCAGAGCTCTCACATGGGTCAACAGCTTATCCTGCAAAGCTCGGAGGGCATGAACGTCAGGAACAGAGGGAGCAGGAATCGACAGCAGCTGTTGGATGTGGTTGAAGATAATCCGCTCCGTCCTGCCAAAGCGGTCTGTCAGGATCTTGCACGCAGCAACAAAGTTAGGAGCGCTCAAAGGCAACCCTGCAATGCACGTGCTCGCCTCCCCCACCAACAAGGACCTCAAGTAGGCAAACTTAGTCACGTCAGGTAGGTCAGCATCATCAACGGAGGCCTGGAACATCTCCCAGAACGACTGCCACTCAAGAACATCACCCCAAACTTAGGTAAGTCCAGCTTAGGCAGCTTTATGTTCTGACTCCCAGTGGAGACACCAGACACAGCACAAGCCTCCCCCTGATCCAGAGTCTCCACCTCCCTGGCCGCCTTGGTCACACTGGAGATCACAGACACAACAGTGTCACGGAAAATGCCAGCTTTTTCAATGTCAGCCAACATGTCAGATTCAGTTTCTATCATCAGCTCTAGTTCACTCTGAACCTCATCGAGACTACTCAGCCGCGTCTCCAGGTCCCTCTTCACATCCTTCAACACATCTTGATCAGGTTTTTCCTCCTTCAGCACATCATTGGCTCGGTTCACAGATCTTGTGAGCCACCCCTTCACAGCCACTCTCTTCTTGGTCAGTGTTGGCAAGTCTGACATAATTGTGCCGGAAATGCACAAATTATGGGCACGGTTTTAAACACAAAATCAATGACCCAAAATCACAAATGAAAATTCAAATTAGGTCAAAGAATGTTTCCAAAAAAACAATCAAGAAAGCTTCTTCAGGGCTGAACCAGCCCTACAAAACTCAGGGACCTCAATCACTCATCTTCAGACAACAGTGTATCACTGTCCCTCATATCTTCAACACAGCACCAAAGCCAATGGAAAAATCGTCAAAATGGCTGCTCGCGTACTCAGTCTTGAAACCACCGGGGCACACAAAACCATATCTAAAGGTCCCTCCCAGCGTTTCGGTACCAATGTTTCAGTCAAATCACCTCTGTTTGCCTTCAGAGCCTTTCCAGCACTTCACTAGACTCTTTCAAACACGCAAACTTCACATCGTGGCTTTATTCCGCCACAGAACTCACAGTTGGCCTCCAATCGGCCCGGAAGGTCACGGTCAATAGTGATGACCAAACAATACCAAAAGTGCCCAAACAACGAACCCTTCCAACTCTTTCCTGGTTCTGTACACAAACAAATAATCGACAAATACCACAATATTGCCACGAATGTTGGTATATCTAAATTTATCTAAATCGTATCGCAGAAGAGCAAGTGGAAACAAATATCACCACTAGCAACGAAAGAGCTGCCAATTATGTCGGGCTACAAAAGAGGTGCAAATTCCGCACCGCCAGAATCCGCAACAGGTACGTTGTCCGCCCTTCTAGCTTAGTCCGCCCCTCTAGCTTAGTCCGCCCCTCTAGGTCAGTCCGCCCCTCTAGCTCAATTGGGAGAGCGCCGGGCTTCTGGCCTCTCCCAGTAGTGGCAGCCCGGGTTCGAGTCGCTTCGGCGCTCGCTATTTGCCACTGACTGGGATGGCCTGTGGCCGGTGGCAGCGGTCGCACTCAAGGTCAGGTGACGCCAGAGGGCGGGGCGGACCGTGTCCAGGTATGGTATTTCCCTTTGTCCACAACGGCTAGGAGGTTGGACCGCATGAGCTGACCTAGTGATAATTCGCGCCGGCGATCCACCACCCGGACCGACGAGCCGCCGTCCTCGTCCGCGCCGGCGAGCCGCCGTCCTTGGCCCGCGCCGGCGAGCCGCTGTCCACGGCCACTGAGGTCACCGGTTCTGCAGAATGTGTAAGACGCTCAGCATGCACTTAGCGTACCACAGCTCAGTCGGTAGATCATGGGACCACGACGTTCCACCACCAGTCTTGGGTTCGAGAATGCCGAACGACCCTTCCTCGGGCGCGGGGCGATCCTAAACCATACCCAGCTTCCTACCTGGAATTTCCGTGGCCGGGCGCGATACCTCTTATCGTAGTTCTGCTTCTGTTTACTTTGCTGGCTGGTCACCCTAGCCATCGTAGCGCTGTCTCCGGCTTGTGGTCGGGCCGCCACCACCGCATGAAGTCTGGTGCACAGCTAACGTCCGCGCAGCAACTCTGCTGGTGTCCTGCCGGTAGTAGCGTGAGGGGTGGACCGCTATGACAGGAGGAACTCACGCGGGGCTACGAGCCAGTCTCTACCCTCGGCCGTCGCTGTCTGCAATACTCCCTTCACCGTCTTGTGCGCTCCACTGCCCCTGCTCCTCGGGGATGGTATAGTGTCTGGTTAAGATAGTATGAGCTTGACTCGTGCCGCCTTTAGGTAGTCTGAATATGTTGGAAGTAAAAGCTGTACCTGTCTTAGCAGCGTAGACGAGAACTTGCAGCAGTTCTGTCTTTTTTGGGGGGTATTTTCCCCTGTCTGGAGGTTCGGATTCGGGGCGGCCGGAGGCAGAGAAGCGGTCCGGCGTTTCAGCGGGTACGCCCAGGAAACGGAGTGGGGAGGGGGGGAGGGGTTCAGGACTTGTTACGGGGGTTGCAAAAATGGGATGGGACTGGGCCGGGGGGTGAGTGTGAGGGGGATGTAGGGAGGGGGGTTCCACCTCCAGCAGCACAGTGTGGAGCACTTCGTCGGTCACACACTGAGATCCGATGGTCACTTTGAGAGCCCGCTTCACGCTGCCCACCATTCTCTCTCAGACGCCCCCCATGTGGCTAGCGCTGGGAGGTATGAAGATCCACTTGATATGCTCGTGACTCAGCTCATCTGTGATCCGAGTTTGGTCTAACTCCTGGAGCGACTCACGGAGCTCGCGTTCACCTCCTACAAGGTTGGTACCGTTGTCTGAGTAAACGCAATCAGGCTTGCCTCTTCTTGCCATGAATCTCCGCGTGGCCATGATAAAGCTGTCAGTATCCAAAGAGTTGGCTATCTCCAGATGCACAGCGCGAGTGGAGAGACAGGTGAACAGAACCCCGTATCTCTTCTGTCTTCCGGTACTTTTTCACGAACATTGGTCCGAAGTAGTCGACCCCGACTGTGCTGAAGGCTCGCGAGGTGTCAAATCGACCAGCCGGCAGGTCAGCCATCCTTGGGACTTGCGGACGCGTCCTTCGTCTTCTGCATACGGCGCACCTGAACAGGATGCCTCTGACGGTTGACCGAGCCTTCGGGATCCAGTAGCTCTTCCTGATTTCCGTCAGCGTTCTTTCTTGGCCTGAGTGAAGGACTTTCTCATGGTTGTACGTCACAACCAGGCGCGTGACGTCGTCACTAGACGGCAGTATCACGGGGTGGCGTGTCGATTAGGCCACAGGTGCCTTATCGATGCGTCCACCGACTCTCATCACACCTTCACTGTCAAGGAATGGTGACGTCTGTCGCAGTTTCCCTCCAGTTTTCACCTGGTTACCAGCCTGGATCTCAGTCATCTCCTCAGAGAAACATCTCGCTTGGCAGTCTGTCACGATCTTGGTCTCTGCATGTCTGACTTCCTCTGCCGATAGAGGCCCTTCTCGTTTCCATTCAGCTCTTGCTGGACAGTTCTTGGCGACGAAGTTTTTCACAAACCTCAGGACCCAGGCTACAACTCTTCTGTACCTTGTCCACGACGAGAACCTCCCAGCGTCCGGAAGCATGGTTGCTTCAGTTCGTGGCTCCACCGCGAGCACGAGTTGCGTCTTGATTTCAGGATCGTCCTTCAGTACAGTCGTAGGTGATGGCTGTTCTGGCCAGTGCTCCTCGTCTTTCAGCACGAAGTCGGGACCTTCGCACCAGCGTGAGTCTGAGGAGAGGACAGACGCTGTAGCTCCTCTGGAACAGATGTCTGCAGCGTTCAGACTTGACGGTACATGTCTCCACTGATCCGGACGAGACGACTCGTGGATCTCCGCCACCCGATTGGCCACAAAAGTGTGGAATCGGCGGCTGTCGTTCCTCACGTACTGCAGCACAACTGTACTGTCTGTCCAGAACATGACTCTCTCTACCTTGACTGACAGTTCCTTCTGCACCGCGTTCGCTAGCCTGACTGCTAACACGGCTGCCTGCAACTCGAGCCTGACGATCGAGAGCTGTTTGAGAGGTGCAACCCTGGTCTTCGACATGATCAGAGAACAGGAACTGCGACCATCAGGCGCCATCGTCTTCACATACGCAACGGCGCCGAATGCATCCTGAGAAGCGTCACAGAACACATGGAGCTCCCGACGACAGTCGTCACGGACTGATGCGCCCCCGAAACATCGTTTCCTATCCGGATGGAAAAACATCCAACATCATATTTATCAAACTTGTTCACTACCCCGTCGGCGTCGCGACCTGGATCTCCTTTTGCCTGATCGTACACTTTCGATGCCCAACCTTTGTCTTGAGTCGAACCTCTGCTATACGGCGACATCATGACCGCAACGAGCAGTCTGAGCACGCTGAGTTGATACTCAAAGTCGTTGGTCGACATCCACTGCAGCACCGCGACCAATCCCTCGACTGAGATCTTTGTGTGCGATCCAAAACCCATACCCGCCAGCGTCGTATTAATGAAACTAGCTTTGTCAGAGTCCCACTTCGAACCGTCAAACAGCGCCTTGTCACCAGCCTTAGTCACGTACAATTTCGTCTCAATATCTTTGAAGAGATGCTCCATTGAGCGCTCCGTGTCATAGAAAAGCGACCATTCCGCTGAGGTCCCGCGATTACCAAAACGGGTCACAACCTGAACAGACACCATGGCTTTAACACAATTATAGGTAAAAAACTTTTAGTCCGCAGTCCCCTCCGCATCAAGTGCCTTCTTCGCAACCCCTCTCGGAAATTCAACATCAAGGTGTCGGCTGAGAACTGAACCAATAACCCATCAACATGAAGGTGTCGGATGAGAACTGAACCAACAGCCCAACAACCCTTCTCAGAGACAACCCATCAACATAAGGAAAGTGCCGGCTGATAGATGAACCAACAACCCATCAACCTGCACTCACCTCATGCCTATGTAAACTTTTGGAAACCATAGTAAACCACAGGTTAGTGTGGTACCTAGAGAGCATCGTTTTTTTATCTAGCGCCCAGTGCGGGTTTAGGAAGAGCCGGTGCACCACAGACCACTTGGTATCCATGGACACAGCGGTTCGCCGGTCATTCGCGTGCAAGCAGCACACATTTCCTGTGCCATTGAATAGGCTTATGATACTGCATGGCGCCACGCGATTCTACGTAAGCTACGTGGCGCCGGAGTCCGAGGTCACATGGGACATTTGGTTGCAACTTTATCAAAGAACGTACCTTTCGAGTGAGAGTGGGCACGTCGTTATCCGACAGGTTTACTCAGGAAAGTGGTGTTCCACAGGGGAGCATTTTAAGTGTGACAATGTTCGGAATTTGTATCAATGATATTGCAACTCTCTTCCACCAACAGTCCACCGCTCGCTTTTTGTCGACGATTTCGCCATTTGGGTGTCGACGTCCACTTCCGTGTCAGCTCAGAGGCAGCTCCAGATATGCATCGACGGTCTGGCAAGGTGGAGTCTTTTAAATGGCTTCAAGTTCTCGACGGAGAAGTCGCACTTCTAAAGCATCCCCATGCATAGTATTTTGCAGTGGAACTGTAGAGGCGTAAGAACAAGTGCCCAGGAGCTGCAGTTACTAATAAGGTTACATACAATAAGTTGCAGTTACTAATATATGCACCAGCTCAGTGCTGTTTTAGGAAGGGCCGTAGTACCGTCGACCACCTTCTAACTGTGGATACTGTTATCCGCTCCGCTTTTAAGCAACGCCGTCACGTGGGTGCTGTCTTCTTCGACATACAGGGCGCCTACGACACGACGTGGCGTCACGGGATGCTTTTAAAGGTTCATTACCATGGTATCCGTGGTCACTTAGGCCGGTTCTTACATAACTTTTTACTGGAACGTTTTTCCGAAAGCGTAGGTAATCAGTTTTCTGACCGCCTTTTACAGGAGAATGGAGTGCCGCAGAAAGGCGTTCTCAGTGTTGCTCTATTCGCCCTCATGATTAATGATGCTGGCAATTCAGTGCCTCAGTCTGTGGGACACTTCTTGTTTGTGGACGATTTAGCCATCTGGTGTACGTCTTCGCCGAGCGCATTTCTGACGCGTCAGTTGCAGCTGGCTGTGACCCGTTTGGAAAGGTGGGCTACGTCCAATGGTTTTCGTTTTTTCCACTATAAAGACTGCTGCTATGCATTTTGCCGCCGACGAGGACATTGCTCAAAAGTTCCTCTTCAAATGTACGGCGATATTCCTCTAAAACCGTTTGTCTGGTTGCTTGGAGTGGAGCTAGACAGCCGCCTGACCTATACACAGCATTTTAAAACTCTTAAAGACAAGTGTTTTAAAGCTCTCAATATTTTAAAGTGTGTCTTTAGGACCACGTATGGCGCAGACAGATCAACGCTTCTTCTTTTGTACCGGTATTTGATTCGTTCAAAGCTCGATTATGCTTCCATATTCTATGACGGCGCCTGTTCCACAAGCAAGCGCCAATTGGACACTACACAACACGGCGCAACACGGCGTTGCGTATAGTGACAGGGGTGTTTCGAACGTCGCCCATCCACAGCATTCTAGCTCAAGTTCATGAGCTTCCGTTATGCCACAGGCGCAGCCTGCTCGGCATGCGCTATGCCTGTAAGCTACGGCAGCTGCCTACTCACCCGCATGTGTTTTCTCGTCGTGCGTTGGCAGTGTTCCGGAACAGCAGGACGTTGCGCTCCACTCCGTTCTGTGTGAGGTCACGTGAACTGTTCGATGATGCTGGTATTAGTTTGCATGGAGTCGCCAAGATAACACCGCCGCACATCCCACTTTGGGAGCTTGTCACACCAACCGTCGATTTATCACTTGCTGAGTTTAGGAAAAGTGACACCCTGCCGGAAGAGTTCCGCAGCCACGCGCTAGAAGTTATTGGATCATATGACAGATACACCCACACTTATACTGACGGATCCAAAACTGACGCAGGCGTGGATTGCGCGTTTGTAATGGGTCTCACTACCCTGTCTTTTAATTTTCCGTCCCATTCTACTGTATATACATCCGAGCTGGCTGCTATCCACAAAGCTCTCAGTTTTATCGAGGTCTGCGAGAGGGTATTCGTTACGTGATCTTTAGCGATTCGCTTAGTAGCCTCTTGGCGCTAAGGGCTTTTAACCCATCTCATCCCCATATACAGGATGTTTTAGTTCTCCTCACATCTCTTGACCGCATAGGAAAGTCAATCGTGCTATGCTAGATTCCTGGGCACCTGGGCCTAGCGGGAAACGAGCAGGCAGATCAGGCTGCCAAAAGCTCTACACGAGCAGCATGCACTCGTTCGCTCCCCTTACCTGCCACGGACCTATTCCCTGCGTGCAAGGAGTACGTGTGCAGAAAGTGGCAGTGCGCATGGGACGAGGTGGCTTCCAAGTTGAAGGAGCTTAAGCCTCAACTTACTCCATGGCATTCCGTCTTTCGAAAGTCGAGAGCGGAAGAAGTTTATCTATGCCGACTTCGTATCGGCCACACCTATGCCACACACAAATACCTGCTGTGCGGAGAGGAGCGGCCGCGCTGCTCTCGATGTGGGGATGCGTTATCGGTTCGCCACGTGCCGATATCTTCATATTGAACGTGTGAAGTTTTTTGGTTCTATCGCTCACAGTTTACAGGAGGTTTTGGGTGATGATTCGTGCCACATTTCTGAGGTTGTTCGTTTTCTTGCTCATGTCCGTTTTCCTGTGATCTTCTCCATTTCTTGGTTTCTTAGTTTTCTTTTGTTTTCTTTTTGTCCCGTCTTGCTTTGTGTTTGCAGTTTGCACGTTCCGGTTTCACAGTTTGCCGTCATCCACTCACTGGGTGTGCAGTGGTGTCCTCACTTTCCTTTTGCCTATCCCACTGTTGGGTTGAGTGATCGTTTTGCTTGATATTTTTTTAACCAGATGTTATGGGCGCCATAGAGCCTTGTAGCTGCGGTGCCTTTAAACCCAAATAATCATCAAGTCTGTGTCTTCACTTCTGCCGGCGTACGCGATATTGTCCGGACATTGTTCTGCGCCTCTACGGACAACGTATCCCCGTGAAGGATAAGGCGAAGTTCCTTGGGGTCACCTTTGACAGACGCTTGTCATATGTTCCCCATATCGCGCAACTGAACGACAAATGCACACAGCGTCTGAACATTCTGAATGTAACTTCCCGCATGTCCTACGGTGCTGACAGGACAACGCTTTTACGACTTTACCATGCTCTAGTCAGATCTGTGTTATACTACGCATCCATCGTGTACGACGGAGCGTTGAGCAGCAAGAAGCAATCCATCGAAGCGTACACCATGCGTGTGTGCGACTAGCCACTGGCGCTTTCCGAACCTCACGCAGAGCCAGCCTCCTTGTGGATGCGGAGGCAACACCACTAGATCTGAGACGAAAGCGCCTCGCCCTCATTTACGTATGTAAAATCAAGCAGAACCCAGACCACCCCACGTATAACTGGGTCTTCGATCAGTCACTCGTCCAGCTATTCTCAACAACTCGTCAGAGCTCCTCCCGGGCCCTGTGCTCTCGCACTCACAACTGGATGCAGAACACTGGCATTGATCTCGAAAGTTTGGCCACGCGACCTGCCAGTCGTGTAGAACCATGGCGCCTTGCAGGGCTTTGCTGTGACCTTAGTCTCTTGCAACACCCAAAGTCGACCACTATGCCGAACGAACTTAACCATTGTGCGCTGGCAAAGCTTGACTCCTATGCTGGGTTCCGGAAATTCTTTACTGTCGGATCGAAGGGTGCTGAGGGCGTGGGCTGCGCTTTCGTCAGCGGGACGACCAGTAGACGGTTTAAGCTACCAGACGCGGCGTCAGTCTTCACCTCCAAAGAGTCCGTTAAAATGAGGTGTAAAGCCCCACTGCTGTGGCGCTAAAAAATGTATCCGTCCAATCCCTTATACAGGACATCTTAATTCGTCTGACGGCTCTGGATGGCGCAGGTAAACGAGTTACGTTATGCTGGATACCTAGTCACGTCGTCATCAGGGGCAACGAGCCGGCGGATGCCGCTGCAAAGCGCGCTGCACAGAGGCCGTGCACGCGCCGCTTTACTCTTCCCGCCATAGATCTGTACCCGGCCATTGCACATTATTACATAGCAGCTGGCAGCGAACATGGGATCGAACGCACAGGAACAAACTAAAAGCTATTAAACCACAACTTTCAGTTTGGCAATCATCCTCACGCAAGGCAAGGAGAGAAGAGGTTGCACTTTGTAGACTGCGCAATGGGCATACTTACGCAACACATGGCTACTTGGTGTGTGGCAGAGATATGCCGTTATGTCCTCGTTGTGGTTCTCCGCTGACGGTGAAACATGTCCTGCTAACTTGCCCACAGCTGGAAAACGAACGGCTGAGATTATTTGGTCTGCGATCTTCCGGACTTACGCTTCGTAGCTTGCTCGGGGACGATTCCAGATTTATTGCAGCAGATAGTAGGTTTGCATTTATTGCTACCACTGGCCTCTCCGTTGTATATTAATATAGATAGCTAGTTGAACTCAGTCGTGGGCGCCATGTGACCTTCGTTGTTGGAGCGCCCTAAAACCCCAATCATCATCATCAGTCTTCACCTCCGAACGGTACGCCATCTATCAGGTTTTAAAGCACATTCGTCGTCACAGTCACAACTTTTGTCTTATAGTCACTGACTCAGCCAGCTCAGTGATGGCACTCCGTAGGCAGTTTATTTCATCATCGCTAGTTTCACAGATTTTAGAACTGCTGACCAGCATCCACTCGGATGGTGGAGAAGTGAAATTGTTATGGATGCCTAGCCACGTGAGCGTTGCGGGGAATGAGAGAGCCGACGAAGCTGCCAAAGCTGCCTCGCGCTCCTCGCGTATTCGTTCGCTGAAGATGAGAGGCCGACGATCTGAAGCCAGCTATAAGCCGCATCGTACTCGCCGAATGACAAGATAGGTGACAACGAGCCAGACTGCGCTCTCAGACGCTTACGCCCGAATATCGGCAGGTGGGAGTCGAGCAGCAGTCGTAACAGAATGGAGGAAGTGGCGCTAGCTAGACTCCGCATCTGTCACTGCTACGTTATTCACAGCTACCACCTGACCAGCTCGGAGCCACCTGTATGCGGCCACTTCAACGCTCCACTGAGCGTGAAACGCGTTTGATCTCCCAGCGACATCTGCCAACAGTTGAGACTTATAAACTCACGGTTTCCCCCCCCCCCCCCCCCAATGCACCGCTCAACGACGTACTAGGGGACAGTGCAGAAGTCAGCATCGAACAAGTTCTCGCTTACCTACAGAAGATACGTTTTAGCATTGTGTTCAACCCCCACGTCTGACTGCGCTGAAGTAGCGTAGACTGGATGGGCGCTTGATAGCCTCAACGCGCTGAAGCGCCCCCCCCCCCCCCCCCCGCCAAAAAAAACACGAGTTATGCTGGTACACTGCACCTGAAAACTTATCATGATACGTGTTCTGGAAATCCAACACCGGCTAGAAAGAAATGCAGAGGCTTCCCCTGGTCTCTGGACACCGCAGCAGACGAGACAGTCGCACTACATGTCGTCAAGGTCTTTCACCACGGCCACGTTTGGGGCCCGTTCCTCTTTCACCATGAATACCTTCGTTCTCAAAAAACAATTACTGTTGGTGACCTTTTTCATTGTTTTCTGATGGAAAACAAAAAACGACACGCCGCGGAGGAGCAGCGTTTCATTGAGGTCGTCATTAACCAGTATTTCGTGTTTCTCCACTACCAGTGCACATTTCTTGTCCCTTATGACGATGCAGGGGTGCCTTGGCGTTTCTTCCTCATCCGGACACTCCTGTAGTATATGATCTTCCCTCAAGATCCGGAGAAGGTTGTCAACCGCTTCATCTGTGGACATGTTATATTTCAGATTGTTTGTGTATTTGCCTGCATGGTATTCTCGGGAACTGGGGGCTACAAAGTACAGTCGTCAACAGGCATCTAAGACAACACGATATGTGAAGACTCTATAACAAGCGCAATCGCCTTTGCACTATTTAGTTTGTTTTTTTTGCATAATATTTCAAAAAGGAATATGTTAACATGATATATGCTATCACGTGAATAGAAAGCTCATAAAAGCCAGGCACTCGCATACATTCAAAGGTCACAATGAATATGTCCACACCACACTGCTTCGAAGATCTCATAACACATCCATACGGAGAGCAGTTCGGTAAACTGACAATGGGACCCACATCTGTGCGCATGTACATTAGGTCATGTCATGTTCATCGAAAGTCAAAATTTCGAAATTGCAAAGTGGTTTTATTATGCCAAATTGAATTTTAAACAACATTTTGTAGTACTTTTTTTTCGAAAAATGACATTTGGGTGGTCCAATTCGCACTTTTTTTAACTTAAACCTCGCCTACCGGGGATTTCTGACCAATTCGCCCTATCGGGGCATGATATGGTTTGTTAAATTTAAACGACCCAAATTGGTCTAAAAAATCAAAAACCAAATTGAGTTTGTCTGACCTGGTGAAAATGCCGCAGGCTATATCTCCATAGCTGTTGGTCGGAGTGAGCTGAAAATTGCACATGCGTGTTCTGGGCCCCCAATTACCCCCTGAACAAAGTTTCATCAAAATCTGAGATGTAGGGTGTTAATTTGCCACTTCTGTGTGTCGATTTGTCGTGGAATGCCCCGGTCTGTGCTCCTGAGCAACAAACACTCGGAAACTGCACAAGTTATAAACATCGATACTACGGGACGCCAGTTGCGCCTGACATGACCTTGAGAAACAGGTCATAGGTCACGGGTCATGGGAAGTAGAAGTTTCAAATTTTCCGAGTCTGTGTCAAATTGTTCAAAAGTAGCAATCGGTTGATAACTACGCGAGTTATTCCCGAAAAACCGATGGGGGTGGCATCCACCCCCCTCCCCGCACCGGCGAGGCTTAAGCTTCATTTGCATTTTTTAATGAATATGAGCTGCAGGGAGAGGTAACCAGGACGACGGCTTCGTGCTCTGTGTAGACAGCGGAAGGGACGCCGGCTTGGCAGGTCGCGTCCCACTCTTTACCACGAAGATGATCGAATCTGTACACGCTACAAGCCCCCTCCCTCCCTCCCTCCCTCCCTCCCTCCCCTCCCCTCCCCTCCCCTCCCCTCCCCTCCCCTCCCCTCCCCTCCCCTCCCCTCCCCTCCCCTCCCCTCCCCTCCCCTCCCTCCCTCCCTCCCTCCCTCCCTCCCTCCCTCCCTCCCTCCCTTCCCTTCCCTTCCCTTCCCTTCCCTTCCCTTCCCTTCCCTCCCCTCCCCTCCCCTCCCCTACCCTCCCCTCCCCTCCCCTCCCCTCCCCTCCCCTCCCCTCCCCTCCCCTCCCCTCCCCTCCCCTCCCTTCCCTTCCCTTCCCTTCCCTTCCCTCCCCTCCCCTCCCCTCCCCACCCCACCCCACCCCACCCCACTCCTGTTGGGTGCACGTGGAGCACCTCAGTCATGAGTGCCGGCGGGGCCTGTTAGTATTGAAAATTATGCCGCTTATTGGTCGGAAAGGACGATTCAACAGCCGTACCCAGGCGCGCAACTCGAAAACAAATTTCGTGAGGGGCACAGCTGTTGGAGTCGTTATTTCCGGTCCAAAAGACACAATTTTCGATCAAAGGGACGCCGCCAGCATTCGTGATTGAGGGGCGCCAACTGCACTGAAGAGTAGCACAGCAGGCCATACAGAGGGGCGCCGGAGTCTGACTCCGAATCCGGTCCGAGTCCGACCACGACGCACGACCGACCGTACACACGACCGACCGTACACACGCTTTCCCGAAGCTCATATCCGGCTATCGACTCCGCTCCGGAATCGGAGTTGGTTCCATTTTGGCGATCTGTCCAGACAGACGGTAGTCGGCCATCTAGTTACTACAAAAATAAATACCCTCACACTCACTTCTGGCGTTTGAGGATGGGGCGAAGGAACAACAGGCGCCGGTCCCAGGAGGTTAGGCCTTGCAGGTCCTCGGCAGCCGCTCCACTTTTTTTCTGATTTTCGATTTTTCTCAGGGTCTTGTTGAAAGTGTCGCGGATGGACCGCCAGGCCTTTTTACAGGCCTCCACTGCGAGAGAAAACAATGTGGCATGCAGTGCGAAGGACCGATAGGAATAACAGGAAGAAAGTGAGAAGGACCCAGACTAGTTATTGATTCAACTTTTTTTGAACGATTCAATCACTATTCATTTTGGAACCAGAAAGATTTACTCACCGTTTGATTCATGGAGACAATTTTGAGAATTGATTCTTTCCTATTCAAAGAATCCAGAAAATATTTTAATCGATTCACGGTTGATTCAACATTTAAATATATATGTATATATATATATATATATATATATATATATATATATATATATATATATATATATATATATATATATATATGTTGAATTTATGTCAAATCCATAAACATCGGAAACACAACATATATAATCATTAAACTCCAAGACCTCTCAGCACATAACTATAGCCTACTCGAATGTATAGCCACTCGTCATATTGCACAAATTACCAATGTGCACCTTGAATCGTTAAGAACTCGTTAAATCTTTCGATTCGATCAGCCTTGATTGAATGCGGGGTTTGATTCAATCACGATTCATGAATCAAAAGCTCTGGTGGTGAATCGATTATTTTTTATCTAAGGAATTTTGATTGAACGATTCCAATCCATCCAATCAGAGTCGAATCCACAAACAGTCTGGAAGGACGCCAACACATGAACCTGAAATAATGTAGAGGAATGGGTATCGCTCTAGCTGGCACCACCGGGATTCCGGTATATCTGACAACCAATTAAATCTGTCAACATCTGGCAGCTACTGTCCAGGGGCGTAGCCAGGATTTTCCCCAGGGAGGGAGGGGTGGAAATTTGAGCCAAGGGGGCGCGGGCATTTGCCCCTAGACTAGTATTGCACGCATCAAATTCACACTCTTTTTCAAATTGGCTATCACTCCACTGGGCACTGAGCACCAATTGGAATGACAATTTCCCCTCACCCCCTTCTAAATTGAGGGTTGGATCTGCCAGTGTGACAAAAGAAAACCTAGCATTTACATGATGTGTCTCAGTGATGTTGTCCGATCTTGCCAGATCCAGGTCTAGCAGAATCATGGTGGGACCAGAAAGTTTGTTTGTTTATTGGGGTTTTAGGGCGCGCCGACTCCTCGGGTCAATTTACGCCCATGTGGGACCAGATAGAGCAATACCGAGGAATGTAAAGGTTCCTTTGAGAGTCCAATTTCTGGGTTAAATTTCCATATTCAAAATAGACCACACGTTTTGAGTCTTCCTGCTCAGCTCAATTCGAAATTTGAAGTAAGGCCCATCGAGCACATACACTGGTCCGAAATGCAATCGAAAACTGGTCTCACTCGCAAAGGCGTATACAGGGGGGGGGGGGCAAACGGGGAAATTGCCCCCCCCCCCCCCCCCCCCTGAAGGTCTGTACGTGGCCCCTTTGGTCGAAAAAATGAACGATTTGTATTTATTTTTAGGGGCAAATTGTGAAAATATGCCCTTTTAAAAATATGGTGGACCGAATCCAGTGTTTTTTTTTTGGTGGGGGTACTTTAAGCCCCACTGAGCAAAAATGTCCCCCTCCTAGAGTGAATCCTGGGTACGCCACAATCACTTGTTACCAGTTTTCGGTTGATACCTAAATCCGCGTCAAACTGAGACTTGTTAAATAACAAGCCAAGATTTTACCCATGTTGTCAAATCCAAAGTTAGCATATTTATGGTAGGGTGACCTACCATAACTTAAAATATGCAAAATTATCAGACATTTAACCCTTCAGGAGTGCAGAGAAATCCTAAAAAAAAACACCGAGACACTACCGATGTCATGAACAATTCCATGCTTTGACAGGTTCTAAGTTACAGTATTTAATCTTGTTCACACACCCCCGCAGGGGCATCGGCCTCGGCCGGTGTAAGGGGAGTAGCGCCCCCTCGGGTCCCAGCTAACCCCCCCCCCCCCTCCATCCCCCCTCACACTCACCCCCCGGCCCAGTCCCAGTCCATTTTTGCAACCCCCGTAACAAGTCCCGAACCCCTCCCCCTCCCCACTCAGTTTACTGGGTGTCCCCGCTGAAGCCTCCTCCCTTTGCGGCGTTTGACGGTCGGGTGCTAGTCGCCCGACCTGAACAGGCTTCTTACGTCGATTATGGCAATTTACTATGATGTGACAGGGGACGCCTGGCTTTTTACATTGGCAAGGCTTTTCTGCGACTAAGCGCGTCGACCCGTACCCTGGGATGAAGGGGTCCTGGAGGCTGAGCCACCTGCCGCGCGGGCTAGTCGTGGTGGCGTGGCAACACTCCTCTTTGGCCTGGATTTCCGGAAGGGCGGGGACACTCAGTGAGGCGCCGCACTGAGAAGCTTTCGCGTCGGGGCTGCTGCCGGGGGTCGTGGCTTGGCTGTCTCGCTGCCGCAGGGCGGGTGCATGCACTTGTCTGGCGGCTGCGGGGTGGCTTTGCCGCTGCACCGGGTGGCGTCCCGGCTTAAGGCGTCAAGGGAGGAGGCGGCGTCTAAACGGCGGGGGTGGTGAGTCTCTCTCTCCCCTCTGGGAGGGCGTCGTCGAGCCCCGTACAGCCCAGTCTCCAGCCCTCGGCCTTGTAGCGGCGCCGTGGTGGAGCGTCGGCGGGGACTGGGCAGAGACCAATTCACTTACCATGGATACTTCAAACCCAAACCTACGAACCACGGCTTCTGCCGCCCCTCGCCCATCGGCTTCGGCCGATGGACGAACTATCCCGTCTGGTGGTGAAAACCGCCCTTCGGTGAATGACTCTCGCTCCACTGAGGTGGAGCGGAACGGACGACGTGTTGCGCAGGAGAGCGCTGAGAAGGCGCCCTCCCCCACTCCTCGGGTTCTGGTGTTCTCCTCTGAGCAGAGGAGGCTCAGCTCACTTTCCCCTTTCCAGAGGAAGGACGGCTGTGATCGGTTCGGAAAGGTGATCCGCTGCGACAAGTTGCGAGACGGCGCAATCGAGGTTGAGTTTGTCAACGTGGCTGACGCGGCAAAAGCTCTATCGGCTACAAGCTTTGTATGCACGGTGAGGGATGGAGGCATCAGACGGGAAGTCACAACTCCGATGACAGTGGCCCCGCATAGGACCAAAAATTCGACGAAGGGCATCGTGAACTGCTATGATCTGCGAGATGTTAGTGACGAGGAGATCGTAGAGGGTCTCACCAGGTTTGGCGTAACCGAGGCAAGGAGGATTTTATCCAGGAGAGGAGGAAACATGATTCCGACAGACAACATAGTTTTAACATTCAACAGCACCGACCTTCCGTCGGAAGTGGTGGTGGGGTATGTTCGCGTGAAGGTGCGTGCCTTCATCCCCAACCCGATGCGGTGCTTTCGTTGCCAGCGTTTTGGTCACACCAAAACGCACTGTAAAAACCGACCGACGTGTGCAAGGTGTGCCTCTACGGAGCACACGGACGAGAACTGTGAGGCTACAACATTCAAATGCGTAAACTGCCCCGAGGGACAGAAACCTCACACTTCCTATGATAGGACCTGTCCGATGTACGCCAAGGAAAGAGAAATAAATAGCATAAAGACCAACAGGAACATATCGTTCAGAGAGGCTCGTGATGTATACGACGAGTCCCACCCAAGAACGTCATATGCCCAGATGGCGAGAGCTCCTCCATCTGTTCCTCTCTCGCCCAAAGCTATGCTCGAACAGATGAGCGCAGCGCAGCTGGTTCTGCTTCTAAAGTCCTTCGGTCTTTCTGTCGTTGCTGCCGGGGCAGCGGCGGCTCCTGCGGGGGCCTCGGCGGCTCCTGCGGAGGCCTCGTCGGCCCCTGCGGGGGCCTCGGCCGTCCCCTCCCCTTCCCCCACCTCCACTCCTGGGGGACAGGGTGCCCTGGCTGCCCCGGTTGCGGCGCCCGCTGCTGCGGCGGTGAGTGCCAACACTGGGGATGGAGGCGAGGGCTGGACCCTTGTCCAACATCGGCGCTCGAGCGAGCGACGGTCTCCCTCTCGTACCGAGCCTGCGTCACCCAGGCACTCTTCTGGTTCGGCGACGGCGACTCCCAGCCGCCCTCCTGCTGTAAAGGAGACTGCGGTCATGGCGGCTTTGCGCCGCAACCAGGAGGAAAAGCGGGCGCGCGATGTCAGGCGTGCTCGCCTCGTCGAGAAAGCCCGCGAGGCCAAGCGTTCTCCGGAAGCCGTGGGGGTCGGTGAGTCGACTCCATCGGGGGCTGTGGGCCCGTCGCCTGGTGGGTCGGCAGCACCGTCCCCTTCCTCTGTGCGTTCTGCGGAGGGCCCGTCTCCGATGGGTCCCCCGCCACCACTACCACCGCAGCTGCCGCGTGCCCCTCCACCGCCGCGGCCCGCGGGGTCCCCGAGTGGAGAGCAGCCACCGGTGACCCCGTTGCCGGCGTCAGGAGCGCGGCCGACGCCGGTGTCCCCGCCTTCTTCGCCGGGGCGGGCGGCGGCAGCTGCCGCGCCGGAGCGTCCCGGCAAGCGTGTTCTGCCCTGGAAGGGTTCGCCAACGGAGGGTGGCAGCCCCCGTACCCGCCAGCGTTTTCAGCCGGGCTCGACCGGAGGACGGTCCAGCTCGGCTGATGGCAGGTCGCGGCTGGGTCACGGCCGAATCCAGTTCGGGGACAGCTCCTTCCCGGATGCGGCGGAATATTTTTAGTCATTTGCACTATGTGCCTCTTTAAGCCCCAATCATCATCATTTCTAAGTTCTTTTGAACTTTTTACCGCCCTTTTGGGTGTTTTGCCGTCCTGTTGGACTCTCTACCAGGCGCGTTTGCCTCGGTGCCTGTGTCCTTTTACTTTCTTAGTGGTTTTACGTCATGTGAACTGGCTTTTAGTATGCGCCTTTGCCTGCTCCTTCTTTAAACGTGCTTTTGCGCACTTTTAATCCATTCCCATGCATTTTATTCTTCAGTGGAACTGTAGAGGTCTGAGATCCAATTTTCAAGACCTGCAGACAGTCATCCGCAGGCGGAATCCACTGGCCATCTGTCTCCAGGAGACGAAAATGGCACCCGATATGCAGTGCACGGTGAAGGGCTATGCTGTCTTCCGTAAAGACATACCAGTAACAACAGTTGCACATGGTGGAGTTCTGCTGGCGATTCACCATAGTGTGCCTGCGCGACAGCTCGCGCTGCGTTCCACGCTGCAGGCAGTGGCCGCTCGTATTAACCTCCACCGTCGAGAGGTAACCCTATGTTCGGTGTACCTCCCCCCTGGCATCGACCTTCCTCTGCAGGAACTTAGACGATTAGTCGCTGAGCTGCCGCCACCGATCTTACTGCTGGGCGATTTTAACGCCCATAATACTGCCTGGGGTTGTAATGCCACGAACACTCGTGGCCGCCTTTTAGAGCATTTTATTAACGACGAGGTTCTGTGTATTTTAAACACGGGAACACGGACCCATTTTACAGTGCCCTCCGGTCAGACCTCTGCATTGGACTTGAGCTTGGTGAGCCCCCAGCTAGCTCATCTTTTTACCTGGTCTGTGCACGATGACCCACTGGGAAGTGACCACCTCCCGGTTTGGCTCCAGCACCAGGATGGCCGAGTTTTAGGCAGCCGACCACAGAGGTGGAACGTACACAAGGCAGACTGGGCAGAATTCCAAGTGTCAATAGAGACACTGATTTTAACCAGAGCCGATAACTCTCCCATGTCAGCAGAGGATTTTACCTCCTTGCTTTTAAACTCCGCCGACGGGTGCATTCCAAGGACATCAGGTCAGCCCCGCCGCGCTCCAGTTCCTTGGTGGACTAAGGAATGCGGAGAAGCAATCCGGGCTCGAAAGAGAGCTTTTAGGAGGTTTGACCGAAGGAGCACTACAGATAATCTTATCGCTTTTAAGAAAGCGAGGGCTTTTGCCCGGCGCACTATAAAGGAGGCAAAGGCGGTTTCATGGCGCACTTATGTTAATTCTTTAAACCGTTTTACTCCAACGTCCCAAGTGTGGACACGCATCAAGCGCATTGCTGGCCGGCACAGCCCTGTCCCGTTGCCGATCCTTAGAGTGAACGACTCGGATATCATTCATCCAGTAGAGGTCGCCGACGTGATAGGCCGAGCACTCTCTGAGCGATGTCGGGGCGGGCACACTGAGGGGCAGTCCGCACGACGGTGGGGTCGACAAGAACCAGGTGCTGTGGACTTCTCCACTACCCAGCACAGTGTTTACAACGAGCCTTTTACCTTGGCCGAACTGACCTCCGCCATACATTCACTGCGAAGTGTGGCGGAGGGTCCTGACTCCATCCACAACGACATGCTTCGGCATCTCCCTGCAGCTGCCCATGAGGCGCTGCTAGCGACGTTCAACTCGCTGTGGGAGACGGGCGCTTTCCCTGTTGCTTGGCGAGAAGCCACCGTAATACCCATTTTAAAACGTGGTAAGTCGGGTCTTGACCCTCTCCACTATCGGCCCATCTCACTTACTTCATCCCTGTGTAAGCTGATGGAAAGGATGGTGAACGCACGTCTTAGTTGGTTTTTAGAACATAACAGCGTTTTTACAAACGCTCAGTGTGGGTTTAGGAAAAATCGTAGCGCGGTTGACCACATTTTAACCTTAGACACGGAAGCGCGTGCGTGTTTTAACGAAAAGAAGCACCTTGGAGCAATATTTTTTGATATAGAGGCAGCCTATGACACTGTATTGCGTCATGTCCTTCTTAGAAAACTGTATAATTATGGCATCCGAGGTCGTATGGGCCGCTTTATACAACACTTTGTATCTCGCCGCCACTTTCGAGTCCGTGTGGGAAATCATTTTTCCACCAGTTTTGCACAGGAGAACGGAGTTCCTCAGGGAGGGGTACTTAGTGTGGCGTTGTTTGCTCTCATGATTAATGACATAGGAGACAAACTCCCGGTGGCGGTCGGGCGATCTCTTTTTGTAGATGACTTCGCGATATGGTACTCTGCTTCCAGCGCTTGTTTAGTGTCTCGACAGCTGCAGCTAGCTGTCACACGCCTGGAGAGGTGGAGTACGGAGAACAGCCTTCGCTTCTCAACAACAAAAACTGTAGCTGTGCACTTTTGTCGCCGCCGTTGCCCTGACCCCAACCTAGGGATTCGACTGTACAGTCAGCCGATTCCAACACAGC
This sequence comes from Chirona hameri, assembly GCA_036785665.1. NCBI lineage: Eukaryota > Metazoa > Arthropoda > Thecostraca > Balanomorpha > Balanidae > Chirona > Chirona hameri. The sequence goes on along the minus strand of JAXIVJ010000358.1, from coordinate 88,272 downwards.
CGGTAGCGAGGTTTCTGGGCATTTTTTTTGACAGAAAGCTGACTTATAAGGAACATTTTAAAGTCCTTCGGGAGAGATGTTTTAAAGCCCTGAACATTTTAAGATGCGTCTCGCGGACTTCATATGGTGCAGATCGTAGTACGCTTTTACTGCTTTATCGGTCCATAATTCGCTCCAAACTGGACTATGCGTGTTTTATATACGACAGTGCAAGCGAGACAAATAAGCGAGCACTGGATACAATACACCATACATCACTGCGTGTCGTTACAGGCGCTTTTCGCACCTCGCCAGCAACCAGCCTCCTGGCGGAGACGCACGAAGCCCCCCTCTCTCTCCGCAGGCAGATGCTCGGCATGAGATATGCATTGAAGCTCCGCCAGTTTCCCATGCATCCTACGTACCCCTATGTTTTCTCTAGAGGCATTCTCTCGTTTTTCGAAGGCACGCCACAGCGATCGGTACCCTTCTGCTCACGGATGCAGGATCTGTTTGCGAGAAGCGGCTTGTCCTTGCGTGACGTGATACGTGTAGATATCCCGCCCTCGCCGCCATGGACGTGTATCCGTCCTCAAATCGACGTATCACTGTCCGAACTTAAAAAGGCAGATGTCCACCCGTCTGAGTCCAGGTCTCGGGCCATGGAGCACTTGGCTTCTTGCGAAGGTCGCACTTTTACATACACGGACGGATCCAAGACATCCGAAGGTGTAGGCTGCGCATTTGTTTGCGGCCACGATACTCGCTCTTTCTCGCTTCCATTTCATTCTTCAGTCTACACGTCAGAACTAGTCGCAATAACCAAAGCTTTATGCTTTATTGAAGTGAGCGATGAGGCTTTACACCTCATTTTAACAGACTCTTTAAGTAGCCTTCTGGCCTTTAGATCGCTCCATCCAAGCAGTCCCCTTATACAGGACATTTTATCACGACTTACGTCCTTAGACCGGGCAGGGAAATCGGTGAAGTTCTGTTGGGTACCCAGTCACGTGGGCATTGCAGGGAACGAGCTTGCTGACGCTGCGGCGAAACGAGCAGCATCGGCACCCTGCACGAGGCGCCTCCTGCTTCCAGCACAAGATTTTTACCCAGCTGCTGGTGCTTTTTTACAAAACCAGTGGCAGCGTACGTGGGACACACAAGCGAGCAACAAGCTCAGACCGGTCAAACCGGTGCTTAGACAGTGGCCATCAAGTTCACGGAGAAACAGGCGCGAGGAGGTTACTCTGTGCAGACTGCGGATTGGCCACACGTACGCTACACACGGGTACCTGCTTTGTGGCAGTGACAGGCCCATGTGTCCTAGATGCAACGAGCCTCTCACTGTGGCGCATGTCTTGCTCGCCTGCCCACGGTATGCTAGAAAGCGTTCAAGGTATCTCGGCCAGGTCATGCCAACCGTGACGCTGTGTCATCTTCTTGATGATGATTCCCAATGGATCCAGTCCGGCGGTCTCTTTTCCTTCGTCCGTAGCATTGACTTCCCTGTGATATTTTCGCATCAGTAAGTAGTTAACGTTTTGGGCGCAAATTGACCATGCAGTCGTCGCGCCCTTAAGCCCCAACAAACAAACAACAAACAATCTTGTTCACACCAACTAGGGGAAACTCAGGTAAGGTTGGACATGCCAGTCAGACTTCCCAAGGTTTGGGCACTGAACACAAATTGGAATGACAATTTCCCCTCCTATTCATGGACAGACCTACCTATTCATGGCCAGACTGCAAAGTATGACATTTTTGGCATCTTGTTGGTGTGGAACTGTCCTCATTGTGAATTTGGTGTGGCTTTCGAAAAGCTGGCGCTAACTTGGTGTGGTGTGGTGGAAATTAGGAGTGATGCAGTGCATATTTGACTCAGATCAAAGAATAGGCACAGTTCTGGAAATTTTAGTCAGATTTTTGAAAACAGACATTGTAGAGATTCTTGCAGAGAAGGCTCTAAAATGCCTTCCAGAAACCTTTGAATTCATGACCTGTTTGGTGAATGATGGTGGAAACGAGAAATTAAGAAATTGACAAAACTTGTCATACATTTTCTAATTTTATACTGGGTGGCACAGGATAAGCTGCTGTAAGGTAGGCGTTGCTGAAGCCAAGACAAATTCATGATTTTGGTGTTGAAAATGTCAAACAGCATTTGTAAGTATTACATATACAAGTCAGACATGCAAGTCAGACAGCATAAGTATGAACAGTACTAACACAACACTAATAGCATGCAATTATGATGTTTGGAACTGCCTAATATACCAAAATTGTATCCTATATGACTGGGTGCTTGGATTCCTTTGGAGCTGGAGCCAGAATTTCAGAATGTATTACCTATTACAGAACTCACCAGAATGTAATACCTATATGCATATATGTAATGTATTGTATGTATATATGTAATATATTGTATGGTATGTATATATGTAATATATTGTATGTATATATGTAATGTATTACCTATCAATGTTAATTTCTCCACAGGCTGTCTGTAACATTAAATCCATAAATCAGTATCATGGTTCCAATTATCCAATACAATTGAAAAAAATGGAGTAGAAAATTCACAGCAAAACTTGGAGAAAAAAGTTGAAAAACAGTATCCATAGGGTGTGGTTTTCCACCCAAATTTCCCTATGCAAGGACATTGTGGTAATAGTTCAGTAATTCATCTCCCCAGTTAATGGTGTTCTTGAGGTCCGTAATAGAAGAAGAGAGTATTATTACAACACACAGCAAAGTGTACCAGTAATACCAAAGCTATGACGTCACCAAAAACGACACATAATAAAGCCTGACATAACCTTTACAGCAATTACGGTCACAGGGACCCATGTTTAGAATGCTCTGCTTGCATTCGCTCACTGCACTGCAGAACCTACGGGGGGGGGGCTGTGCCCCCCCATACCATATTGTAGACAGTATAACCCACTTTTCAGTCTGTTGCCATCAGCTGACTACTCTTCTTCTCAGGGGTGTAGGAATTAGTATCCTATTCAGTTGGGGGGGGGGGGCTTCAGCCCCCAACTGGGCTTCAGCCCCCCAACTGGGATTCAGCCACCCAACTTGGATGAGGGAGTGGGTCAAATCTGGGGATAAATCTGTATTTTGGGGATTTTGATGTACAATTTTTCCCAGCTCAGCCCCCCCCCCCCCCCCCCCCCCAACTTTTCTGGAGAAGCTACACCCCTGCTTCTTCTAGTAGAGACCTCAAGAACACCATAAACTGGGGAGGTGAATTACTGAACAAATACCAACATTGCTATAGGGTAAACTTCAGTAATGTTGAAGGCGGCAAACACAAAGTCCAAAGAAGTTCATGCTATTGGTGTTGCAAATTTCATACATGAAAGAAGTGCTAACAAAATACTAACTGCCAATAGCATGAAATGTCCACTGTTCAGAAGCATACTACATTCCATGGTTCTACCCGACTAGGAAGATTCATAGTGGAAAATTAATTGCTGACCGGTATTAACCATTGACACAATGGGAGTGGTGTGAATACTTATTGGGGCTGCCTGGTGCAGGCTGGTGCAGATATTTGCTAAGGATGGTGCACTATGTCAATGTCAACAAGCTTATAAGGTATGGCACAGGGGTTGTCACCCTTTGCAGCTTGGATTCACAGAAAAACTGCATGAATGTCCAATTATTATCAGTATGCAGCCAACATAAATATAGTTACCTAATGCTCTGACCAAAAATTCAAAGTGAATTGGTTTAAATCCTGTGCAATCACTGCAATGAAGATCGGTAAATGAATAAGTTCAGTAATCATTCCAGGGCGAGTCCTAAAATGTGGCGGTGTCTGAGACTAAAACGCAGACTAATCTTGATACCTATTTGTAATTACCTTGCTATTTTTTAGGTCATTTTCCTTCAAACTGGTTGATTAGGACTGACTTTCGGCTTCAAAATGAAACCTTTTAAAAAATATGCTCTAACAGTTCTTTCGGTGTAGCATTTGCAGCACATAGTTTCAAAGTAAATTGCATTTACACCAGTAGCGTACCCAGGATTCATTCCAGGAGGGGGCAATTTTTGCTCAGGGGGACATAAAGTACCCCCACAAAAAAACTCACCGGATTTGGCCCACTATATTTTTAAAAGGGCATATTTTCACCATTTTTCTATAAAAAATCAAAAATCATTATTTTTTCGAAATAGGGCCCTTCGGGCCCTATTTCCAAAGGGGCACATACGGCCAAGGGGGCACACACAGACCTTCAGGAGGGGGCAATTGCCCCATTTGCCCCCCCCCCCCCCTTCGGTACGCCTATGATTTACACTAACAATAGTTGTACAGTGTACACATTACAGTGGCTATTTGTAGAAATCCTTGCGCAGAAGATGAATTGTCCAGTTTTTCTGCATCAATGTTTCACATTGACATGATTTGCTATTCAAACTATCAATTTCAGGTTGTTGCACTAACGAAATCATGCACACTTTGCTTACCGGTTGCTGGTTAGTTGTAAAGAAGTTAAAGAAGTTGAGTTGACAAGACTAAAATCTTCCGATTACACAAGCTTGCACGCATCCAATGCCATAAATAGCACGCACAGCCCCATATATAGCGCCAAATGGCTCGTGTCCTTACCTGGTTATAGGGCCTTGATAGCGCCCAGGCACTCGCCGAGCGATTGAAGCCAAGCAAAGGTAAACAAAAGCATGGCCGACGCAACAGCTGATTGCCCGAAATCCATTGTTGGACGCGCGTCGAAGTGCGAAAAGTAGGATGGGTTTCTACTTTTCGCATCGGAACGCAAGCTGACGTGCGTGCGACCTCACATTTAAGCAAAGTAGCTACAATCTGCAGTGCTGTGAGGTGAAATTAGGCTTTCTCTGCCTCTAAAACAAAAAAAGAGATATGTACAACCCAATATTCCGCGAATAATAGCTTTGCCAAGCTGCAAACAAGCTGATTTCTTGCCATCTGGATAGTGACGCACCGCAACGCGTTGAGACGCATCGAGACGCGCGTTCACGCGCGTCTGGCGCGTTCTGACGCGCGTCAGCCGTACGTCAGACGCATCGTGACGGATCGGAACGCAACGCAACGCAACGCATGAAAAACTCACCCGTGTGGGGCGGGCCTAAGCCTCCCTCCGCTCCTGGCCGGCCAACCAAGCGTGGGCTTCCGTGGACGGGCTCGCCCACGGAGGGAGGAAGCCCTCGTACGAAACAGAAATCTGACGCGAGCTCGGTCCCCGTTAGATCGAGCTCCGCCGACGGCAGACTGCACCAAGGTGGTAGCGTGCGTGCCCAGATCCGCTTCGGGGACACAGCACGTGGTGCAGCTGATTACTTCTGAGTAATTCTAGTCAGTTTGTCGTTTTACACTCTTTTAGCATCTCAGTGCTTTTGCGCGGTTTTACTAGGTGCCCATGCTGTGACGCCTTCTACGAATTTATAACTGATTCAGCGCCGAGGGAACCAGTTCTCTTTTTGTGCCCCTGCCTCCTTTTTAAACGCGCTTTAGCGAGATTTTAATCCATTCCCATGCATTTCATCCTGCAGTGGAACTGTAGAGGACTCAAGTCCAACTACCAGGACCTGCAGTCGGTTATACGCTGGCGCAATCCAGTCCTTATTTGTCTCCAGGAGACTAAGTTGGCGCCAGTCGCCACGTGCTCGATTAAGGGCTATGCCGTTCATCGCAAAGACGTGCATTCTGATACAATAGCCCACGGCGGCGTCTTACTAGCGGTGCACCACAGCCTACCCGCTCGACACCTCGCGGTGCGGTCGGGCTTGCAGGCGGTGGCGGTACGAGTGCGCCTGAACCAAGAACTGACAATCTGCTCCCTCTACCTGCCACCCGGCACAGCTCTGCCGGTGGCAGAATTGCGCCAGCTGCTGCAGGAGCTCCCGCCACCAGTCCTGGTAGTGGGTGATTTTAATGCTCACAGTACTGCATGGGGATGCGACTATACTGGCACACGGGGCCGTCTTTTAGAACATTTTATCAACGACGAGTCACTCTGTATTTTAAACACAGGCGAGCGGACTCATTTTACGGTACCCTCCGGTCAAACCTCGGCACTAGATCTGAGCTTGGTAGGCCCTGAGCTGGCACATCTTTTTACCTGGTCTGTTCACGATGACCCACTGGGGAGTGACCACTTTCCAGTGTGGCTCCAGCACCAGAATGCTCCAGTAGCCGACCACCAAGGTGGAACTTGGTCAAGGCGGACTGGGCCGAATTTCATACCTTGCTTGAGACATCGATCTTAACCAGAGTTGAAACATCTGCCATGTCAGCAGAGGATTTTACTTCCACGCTTTTAAACTCTGCTGAGAGATGCATCCCGAGGACATCGGGCCGGCCTAGGCGCACTCCTGTTCCATGGTGGACTGAGGATTGCGGGGAAGCTATCCGATCACGGAAGAGAGCTTTTAAAACGTTTGACCGGAGGAGTACTACCGAAAATCTCGTCGCTTTTAGGAAAGCGAGGGCTTTTGCCCGTCGCACCGTTAAGGAGGCAAAGGCAGTTTCTTGGCGTTCTTACGTGGGCACTTTAAACCGTTTTACACCAACCACTCAAGTCTGGATCCGTATAAAACGTATTGTTGGACGGTACAGCTCTGTTCCTCTGCCTGTTATTCAGGTAGGCGGCCAGGATATTTCCCATCCGAAAGAGGTAGCAAATGGGATTGCTAGAACACTTTACGAGCGCAGTAAAGGAGTGAACAAGGATCCACAGTTTGTGCGACTTAGGGCTCGGTGTGAAGCATCTGATGTCGTTTTTTCTACCTCGCAACAACCGTCATATAACGAACCTTTTTCTATGCTCGAACTGAAGTCAGCAATACACGGTCTAAAAAGTACTGCCGAGGGTCCAGACGGCGTTCATAACGAAATGTTACGCCACCTTCCCGTGTGTGCGTTACAGGCGCTACTCTTGATGTTTAACTCTCTATGGGCAAGAGGAGAGTTCCCGGAGGCATGGCGCGAGGCCATAGTAATTCCTATTTTAAAACCTGGCAAATCTGGATTAGACCCTCTGCACTATCGTCCCATCTCGCTCACATCTTCACTCTGTAAGCTGATGGAGAGAATGGTCAGCAAACGACTTGGTTGGTTTTTAGAACAACAAGGTATATTTGCTAACGCCCAGTGCGGTTTTAGACGCCATCGCAGCACCGTTGATCACATTTTAACACTCGATTCCGTTATTCGCGCCGCATTTGAGAAAAACCGTCACGTGGGAGTGGTCTTTTTCGACATTGAGGCAGCCTATGATACTGCCTGGCGGCATGGCATTCTCTTAAAGCTTTTTAAGCACGGTATTAGAGGCTCCATGGGCACCTTTTTAAAAAAAAATACTTATCCCAGAGACATTTTCGAGTCCGTGTTGGTAACCATGTATCTGACGATTTTCTTCAGATCAACGGAGTTCCTCAAGGCGGCGTTCTAAGCGTCCCGCTTTTTGGCATAATGGTGAACGACATCGGCGATGCGCTATCGCAGTCCATTGGACGGTCGCTTTTCGTCGATGATTTCGCAATATGGTCGTCTGCTTCCAGTACACGTTACATGGAAAGACAGCTTCAGCTGGCTATAGCTACCCTGGAGCGATGGAGTACAGCGAACGGTTTCCGATTTTCAACCGCAAAGACAGTTGCCGTACATTTCTGCCGCCGTCGTCGGCACTGTCCAGATATGGAGATCTTCCTCCATGGACAGCCGGTTCCAGTCCAGCCTGTAGCCAAGTTTCTAGGATTTTCGCTGGACAAAAAGTTATCATACAAGCAACATCTTAAACAACTCCGTGATAAATGTTTTAAGTCGCTGAACATTTTAAAATGTGTTGCACGCACATCGTACGGGGCCGACCGCAACACGCTTTTACTGCTCTATCGCTCCCTTGTACGCTCGAAGCTTGACTACGCATGTTTTGTGTATGACAGCGCCTGCCAGTCTAACAAAAAGCCTTTGGACACAATCCACCACACTGCCGTGCGTATAGCTACTGGAGCTTTCAGAACAACTCCGATTGAGAGCCTGCTTGTAGAGGCTAATGAGCCTCCTTTGTCCCTGCGAAGGCAGCAACTAGGTATGCGCTATGCCATCAAGTTACGACAGTTCCCGACACACCCCACGTACAGCTCCGTCTTTTCAAGCGATACACTAGCTGCATTCCGTACTAGGCCGGAGAGACGCTCTGTTCCTTTCTGTTTGCGAATTGACTCGCTTCTAGCAGATAGTGATTTACGGCCACGCGAGGTCATGCGGGTTGACCATCTTTCAACGCCACCGTGGCAACTGGCATCACCTTTAGTTAACGTGTCCCTCTCCGAGCAAAACAAAGGAGAAGTCCTTCCCGAGTTGTTCAAGTCGAGAGCTCTCGAGCATATTGCATCCTTTACTGACCACACGATCTCTTACACGGATGGCTCTAAGTTTGAGAGGGGCGTTGGCTGTGCGTTTGTTTGTGGTAACGACACTCGAGTTTTTACGTTACCAACAAACGCCTCTGTTTTTACATCAGAACTGGTGGCGATTACTAAGGTCTTGTGTTTTATTGAAGTCAGCAGTAGGGCTTTACACCTCATTTTAACGGACTCTTTGAGCAGTCTTGTGGCGCTAAAAAAGTTGTATCCGTCCAATCCCCTTATACAGGACATCTTAATCCGTCTGACGGCTCTGGATGGCGCAGGTAAACGAGTTACGTTATGCTGGATACCTAGTCACGTCGGCATCAGGGGCAACGAGCTGGCGGATGCCGCTGCAAAGCGCGCTGCACAGAGGCCGTGCACGCGACGCTTTACTCTTCCCGCCAGAGATCTGTACCCGGCCATTGCTACATTTTTACATAGCAGCTGGCAGCGAACATGGGATTGAACGCACAGGAACAAACTAAAAGCTATTAAACCACGACTTTCGGTTTGGCAATCATCCTCACGCAAGACAAGGAGAGAAGAGGTTACACTTTGTAGACTGCGCAATGGGCATACTTACGCAACACATGGCTACTTGGTGTGTGGTAGAGATATGCCGTTGTGTCCTCGTTGTGGTTCTCCGCTGACGGTGAAACATGTCCTGCTAACTTGCCCACAGCTGGAAAACGAACGGCTGAGATTCTTTGGTCTGCGATCTTCCGGACTTACGCTTCGTAGCTTGCTCGGTGACAATTCCAGATTTATTGCAGCAGATAGTCCGTTTGCATTTATTGCTGCCGCTGGCCTCTCCGTTATATATTCAAATTGATAGCTAGTTGAAATCAGTCATGGGCGCCATGTGACCTTCGTTGTCGGAGCGCCCCTAAACCCCAATCAAAAAAAAGAAAAAAAAGAGGTAACAGTTGTGCTGGTCTGTACTGAGGCTTTTGACGACATCATCTGGAAGGGAGATCAGATCTTCTCCTGGCACAGACTTGAAGTTGTGGTTGACTTGAAGTTCTTGAACTTTACTCAGGCTACTGCCGATGGGCCCACTGAAGCCATCTTTGGAATTCGTAGGGCCGTCTAGAGCGATGAGTAAGTGCCTCAAAGGCAGCTCGTTACAGTGGATCATGCAGATACTCCAGTGACATTTGTGGTCCAACATCTGCTCCAGGTGAGTCAGAGAGCCGCCCTTCCAGCCAGTCATAGAGTTGGTCGAGTCACCTCCGATCACGATTACCGATTCCTGACCGCTGTAACTAACGATACAATCATACACTCCTTTGGCTACTTTCTTCGCAGACTTTTCTTCTTTCGTCGCTTCTTCAGGGGTAAAGTGACATATGTACTTTCCTTGGGGCTCTTGTGTGACTGTGATGTGTTCTTCTTTCACTACACGATGGTGAGGCCTTCCAGTTTCTTCATCAACTTCGATCACTTTTGTTTTGTCACGCTTCCCGTCAAAAAAGACTGCCTGGATAGCTTCTTGGGATTCGTCAGGGAGCTGAGATGATGTCATCAGCATTTGTTTAGCTCGCCAGATCTTTTTGGTGTCACAGGCTAAGTAGGCTTTCTCAGGGGGAAGGTGGCCCGCGGTGATGAGATCCTTCAAGAAACCGGTGGCTACGGCAGCTGCAGCTGTACTCGATGTTCCATACCTCAGGCTTGCTGCAGCAGTATTGGAGACCGGTAGGTAGTTATGCTTGCAGGGCTTGTCACTTATCTCCCTGTCACATTTATCTTGCCCTTGCGATACCTCGGCCTCTTCTACAGTAACCTGACCCTGTCTTCCTAGACGATCTGTGTGTAGCATGGTTGGAACTGATCTTGGTCTTATTTGGCTGGATCTGGGATGGACGTCGACTTCTGTTTTCTTCCTGGTTTCTTCCCTCTCCCTGGCCATCTCTTGTCTTCTTGTTTCTTTGGCGTCCTTGGAACCTATCTGGAAACCAGAGTGCTCTGATGTCTTTCTTCTTTGGTTACGCAGCCACTCCAGCTCAAGTTTAGGTTTCTTTGTTGGCCGAGCACAGTCACAAGCAATGTGTACTCTTGCGGCTGTAGCAGCTGGCATTCTGTTTTACGTTCTAGCTCCGACTTATAGCATCTTTTTGAAAACACCTAATTCACTGGCTCTGACTACAGCCTCTGAAACTACCCTAAAAGCAAAACCATCTAATTCACTATAGCACTGTTCCATTTTACCACGACCGTGCGCGTCTCGCGCAGCTGTCACTTCGGCGCCGCGTCGTCGCCGCCGCGCCGCCGCCCCACCACATGTTTAATTATCTAACCGCAGCTGCGCCCGGCACATCACGTGAGCACAGTGACTCACAGAGCGCGTGCACATCACGTGAGGGCACATCACGTGAGGACGCTTGTGGTATATGTAACGTGAGACTGTTGCCGTGCTGCGACACGGGTAGCGACACGCGCAGTAGTGCGGAGTCATCTTCACGTGACGCGCACATCACGTGTCTGACTTCACGTGACGAGGCAGTGCGCACATCACGTGTCCGAGGGTAGACCTTTGGACCAAGCATAAAAGCGGCTGGCTGAGTGTCAGTCGGGAGGTAAGCGGAGTCGGGCACCGACCCTCCAGCTAAGAACATCGCGCTGCTCTGCTTGCCCTCTTGCTCTGTTTGCTCTGGCACTACATAGAAACCGGGTCAGTAACGCCGTCTGTTCTGCACTTGTGACTGGTGAGAATATCAGCCCTGCCGCCGACCACTCTGTTTTACTACCAGACCGGAGGGAAGATCGGAGACGTCACTCACGTCACTCACGTCACTCACGTCACACGCCGTCAGACCGGGCCGTTACACTGGTGCCGTGACCCGGATAGAAGGTCACCCTAGGTCATCTTCAACACTCAGATGACTGAAGAGATCCGCCAGAGAAGCAACAAGAGGACCAGCATCAGCATCAACTTCCAGATCCCGACGCAGCCAGACTCAACCGACATCAGCGACGCTGCCCGTCCCCGCCTAGGTCACCAACAACAACAGAACGGTCAGTGCGAGTGCTGGGATAAGTTTATCCCAGTGCTACACCTACTAGAGTCGGCAGAGGTCATTATCCTCACCGTCTGCCCCTACCATCGAGCCTACTTTGCCCGTCGCCTCCGTCTCCAAGCTTCTCACAGCTGCAAGTGTCATTACAGCCCGGACCTGAAGCGCTGCTCTGACTGTGGTTACTGCCACAGTTGCGGCTGTGACCTCGTCACAACATCCACAGCTGAGTTTCACCGCTGCAGCTGCTTCCTCTGTCTCGCTCGCTGCTGCACATTCGACCCAACACCCGGCGCCATCTTGGGGGCACAGAGAGAACACGCCTACCTCGTCGACAGGCAACTAGCCGCCCGCTGCCCGATCAACGCACCACCCAACCGAGTCGGCCGTCCTGCCTCACTGCCTGCACCGCTAGAGGTATACCGCGCCGTCAATCAGCCACTCGCCACGAGTTTCGCCTGTGGCCAGCTTCTAGGGCCACCCAACACTCCTCTCAACCACCGTCAGCCGACTACGGACGGCAAGACCCTGACAGAAGTCGAAGAACCGTATCGCCCCGTCTGTCTACGGTCTCCCAGAAGGTACCCCAAGTACGCTGCTGACGGTACCTACGTACGAGCACCGCTACATACGCCAGTAGCACCAGCTCGCCCAGTGGTCTCAGAGCCACCACCACTGTGCATCTGTGATCGGCCCTACAACGTCCCCTGCCCATCTGAGACGGCAGAAAGCTGGAGCCCAGCTCCCACACCAACACCAGAGACGCCCGCCAGGACGCCAGCCCAGACGGACGAAGACGACTGGTAGCCGATTCGTCTCTCCACCGAACAGACCAGTTCGCTGCGGGTAAGTGCCTCACCCCAATTTTATCAGAGTCTGATATAGAAAATTTTAAGAGTCAATTTAACGCCAACGTCATAACAATGGATCCAAACGTACTCATAGATATCGCTCAGTCTGTTCGCAGCCTTGGAAACCTATTTACTGTCTCACAAACACTCATGGCCAAGAAAACAGTGTTCGATGGATCAAATGCTGACGCCTTTGCCAAATGGTTGCTGGACATGGACGATATTTACGCATCTGTCTCAAATGACGAATCCCAAACCCTGTGGGCCGCCTCTCAACTCCTTAAGGGATCAGCCCTTAACTTCTTTCGAGACACCCGACCAAGCCTGACAAATTGGCCCCAACTCAGAGACATCATGACCAGCCGTTATGGCCACCTCAATCCTGCCGCCTCCTCAAAGCAAAAACTCCGAAACGCCCTACAGCATGTAAACGAATCCGTCTCCGATTTCGCCGAACGAATCCGACTCCTCTCCTACCAAGCCTATGACCAGGAAAGACTGAGAGAGAAAGAGGTGACTGAGACAGTGACAAATGCCTTCATCAACGGACTCCGAAACCGCCGCCTACAGGAAAGCATCGCGAGAAAAATGCCTTCCTCACTGACAGACGCTTACAAACTTGCTATGAACGAGCAGCAGATGAAGGACCATTTAGCTCTGTACAAAGACAACACCTCCGCCCCTGAACCCATGGACTGTAACGCAATCGACAAAATGGACTCTGTGGAGAAACGACTTGACACAGTGACTGAAACCCTGGCAAATATTTGTCAGGTACTAACGACTCAGGTCCAACCGCAGCAGTCTCCACAACCGCAGCAACCTCCGCCATTCCAAGTCCAGCCGCAGGCCAACCAGCAGTACCAGCATAACCGCATTCCCCCACAGCAGTACCAGCGCCAGCCATATCAGCAGTACCAGCGCCAGCCATATCAGCAGTACCAGCGCCAGCCGTATCAGCAGCACCAGCAGAGTCGTACGCCTCCGCCGCAATTTCGGCAGCAGAGCCGTCAGGGCTACAACCCGCCGCGTCACCCCTTCCCAAACAGACCTCCAATGGGTACTGACCGAGACAATCCACAGGATTATCGCTGGACCTCGGACCACCGGCCCATCTGTCACTTTTGCGGCATTCCGGGACACGTCCAACGGGCGTGTCGTAAGCGAGCGTCAGCCGCAAGCACGGCAGCGCCTCAGCCGCCCCACACTCAGCAGCATCAGGGAAACTAGAGATGCCTCACCCAGGAGAGGAGAAAACGCAGACAGTTTTCGTCCTACAGGTAAGTAAGGATTGCCCGTACATTGACATCCACATTGGCACAAATCAATTTAGAACACTTCTCGACACCGGTGCACAGCTCTCTCTAGTTAGTGAAGAATTTCTCAAACTGTGTGACCCACAATTGGTAAAATCAACTTCAAACTCAACTAACATTACCCTCCGTTCGGCCACTGGTCATTCTTTAGAAGTATCCAAAGTAGTCAGAATCCGCATCACCTTGGGAAAAATCAGAATGTATCACGATTTCGTTGTAGTGAAAGATTTCAAGCATGACATGATTTTGGGGGTCGACTTTCTCACAGCCCGCAAAGCTATATTGGACTTTGACTCACAGATCCTGATCATTGGCAACTCTGTATATCCATTAAAAGCTAAGTCAGGTCAGGAAAAGACAGAGATCAACCTTGTGAGACTTGCGGAGGACGTAGACGTCTTCCCACGTTCAGATGTGCAAATCAAGTGCTTCATTTCCAAGAAGAAGCAGGCAGGAGAAAATTTTGTTGTCTCACAGCTCCCCTCATCCCCTTGTTTTGAAGACGAACCAGGCGTTTTGCTGCCAAACGCGCTGGTCAAACTATCTAAAAACAAGCATATCCCTTGGGCCATTGTGAACGAAACTGGCAGATATATACAGCTCAAAAAAGGCCAAGTTTTGGGCAAAGCAACCAAATATAGAGAGGGTGAACAAAAACCAAACATCTCGTCTGTTACTACAGAAGAGACCAAACAAGAAATCAGTCCTTCTGACGTGCTGGCAACTTTCAATTTAGAACATGTGTCTGACGATCATCGCGAAGCATTGATCAAATTTTTGGAGAACAATTTGGATATTTTTGTGCAGAAAGACGAGGAGCTGACCACAACAAATATCACAGAAATGAGAATCAACACGCAAGATCACCCCCCGTCATATCAGGCCCCGAGACGCCCCCCCTTAGCATACCGTCACATTTTAGAGGAGCAGATACAGGACATGCTCAAGGCTAAAGTGATTAGGCGCAGCAATTCACCTTGGATGTCCCCGATACTTTTGGTTCCAAAGAAAGATGGCTCTATGAGACTTTGTGTAGACTTTCGAAAATTAAACGCTATCACCGTCCGTCCTGCTGCCAGCATTCCATCAGCAGAAGACATATTTTACGCGCTAGGCAAATCGAAGTTTCGAACCAGTTTGGATCTAAAACAAGGATTTTGGCAAATTCCTATCAGGGAAGAGGACAAAGAAAAGACCGCTTTTGGGACAGACGCAGGGGTAATGGAATACAACTGTATGCCCTTTGGATTGAGCGGTGCCCCAGGGGTTTTCCAAAATTGTATAAATGCCGTTTTGGGTGATATTCGACAGTTTGCCCTAGCGTTCGTAGACGACATTATCGTGTTCAGTGAAACATTTGACGACCATATCAAGCACCTCGGAGAAGTGCTGGATCGCTTACGCAAAGCAAACCTGAAACTCAAAATTTCGAAGTGTGAATTCATCAAAAAAGAGCTTAATTACCTTGGGCACATTATCTCTGACAAAGGAATCTCGGTCGACACAGAAAAAGTCTCAGTGATAGAAAATCTCACGCCTCCAGAAAATATCCGTGAAGTCCGCAGTTTTCTTGGTATGACCTCCTACTACAGGAAATACGTTCCAAATTTCAGCAAAGTTGCAAAGCCCCTTACAGCTCTCACCCGGAAAAATGCCCGTTTTCGATGGAATGATGAGGCACAAACCGCTTTCGAGTACCTCAAGCAGTCACTGCTGCAGGCACCCATTTTGGCATTTCCAGACATCTCCAAGCCGTTCAAACTATATACAGATGCCTCTCAATACGCGATGGGTGCAGTATTGATGCAAGAGCACGAAGGTCATGACCGGGTCATTCAATATGTCTCTCATCAATTCTCGGAACAAAAACAGAAGTGGCCAACTATCGAGCGCGAGGCGTTCGCGATTGTTTATAGTCTTGAGAAGCTAAGGCCGATTCTGATCGGCACTGACGTCACTGTTTTTACAGACCACAAACCGCTGAAGCATCTGTTCACAAGTGAGATGAAAAATCCTCGTATTCAGAGATGGGCCATCATTTTGGGAGAATACGCTTGCAAAATAGAGTACATATCAGGCCCCAAAAATGTTGCTGCAGATATGCTATCTAGACTTCACAATACTCCGTTTGCTGGAAATTTACATGATAACGAGCATTTAGACTGGCAAGGTGAAATGACAGACATAAATGTAGTACAGAAACCGCAAATCAATGTTGTTGACAACGCTGCCACAATGTCTGACGAAGAACCAGTTGAAAAAGAAAACAAACCACTAGACTATCACAATTTTGATGAACAAGCTCTAAAACAGGCACAACAGGAAGATGAGGTCACTCAAGTCATCATTACTGAATTGCAGAAGGATACCCCCGATCCTCAAATAGTGTCAACATATTGTTTAGAAAATGGTCTTTTGCATCATCTAGAACGAGGTACCAAAACCAGACCCCATACCCGCATGCAACTCGTCGTTCCACCAATGTATAGAAAGATAGTATTAGAAGGAGCACATGACGGTTATTTAGGAGGCCATTTAGGCATTGAAAAAACAACAGACAAGATTTCCAAATCATATTATTGGTCAACCCTTCTAAAAGATGTGATGCAGTACGTTCAGTCGTGTGAGACATGCCAACGCAAAAAGTTAGCCAAAGAGAGACGACCAATGCAAGATATGCCAATGCCCTCAGCACCAATGGAAATTGTTGGCATTGATACATGTGGTCCATTTCCCGTTTCCGACGCAGGAAACAAGTATGTGTGTACAATTGTTGATCATTTTAGTGGATGGCCGGAAGCCTATGCCATTCCAGACAAATCTGCTAACACGATCGCTCAGCTTCTTCTGAATGAATTCATTCCCCGTCATGGCTGCCCGAGACTAGTTATTAGTGATCAAGGTACCGAATATTGCAATGCATTATTGAACGTTGTTCACAAGGAATTGGGGATTTCACGAATCCGCACGTCAAGTTATCACCCTCAGTCAAACGGGAAAACTGAACGCTTCCACCGTTGCATGAATGAGATGATTCAGAAACAAATTAGTGAAGATCAAACAAAATGGGAGGAAATCCTTCAGCCTTGTTTAGGAGCATATCGGATGAGTAAGAATGAGTCCACAAAGTATTCTCCATACTTTGTGATGTATGGCCGAGATCCCGTGTTGCCAGTTGATACCCTACTCCAGCCCCGTCACCGCTACACTGGAGAGGAGTATGTGCCCGCGATGTTCGAACACCTACACAACGCTTACACACAGGTAACAAACAACATGCAACAGGCAAGGGAACACAACAAGTCGCTCATTTCAAACACCGCTATTCCATCCAACTTCAAACCAGGAGACCTGGTATTCTATTTCGATCCTTCTGTACAACCAGGAAACTCCACAAAACTGACACTTTACTGGAAAAACTACTTCCGTGTCGTATCCAAATTGGGAAAGGAAAACTATTGTATCAAAAACATGCACACGGGCAAAACAAAAATAGTTCATTCAGAAAATCTTCGCCACCGGGACTCAAACGACGTGTGGGACAGGTCGTACAATTCGATCCGCCAGCCTGTCCAGGTGAGTAGAATGCCGGAAGAACAGCCCACTCGTCAACAGCCGCTTCGCGCAGCCCGTCTGCCCTTCAGTGACCAAGCTTGGTACCAGGGATTCGAGCAGCCGGTTCCCGCGATGCAGCTGATGAACAACTCACCACCCGTCTACCGTCCCGAGCAACAGCCCGAAGCTAGTGTAGAGCAGAAAGAAGAGGAAATGGAAGCCCGTCCGCTACGACCTTCAGCAGCAACCGCCAGTCCCGCAGTTTTCTCGCCATATTCACCGGAGTATGATGAGCACGGCCAACTGACACCGCTGACACAGAGGCAGCCGAGGAATACGAGGTATTCGCTCAGGTCGCAGGGTCCAGTCAGTGACCCTGTTGACACAGCTCCTCTAGAAGGTAGGAATACACGGTATTCGCTCAGGTCGCAAGGTCCAGCTGGCCTTGCTGACACAAACGCTCCCTTTGACAGTCACAGGTACAACCCCAACAGACCCAGGTACGTACCAAAGCGACAACGTGACACATCACAAGAGCGGACGAACGACGATGACAAAAGACCAAGGGTCCAGTATGACATGGACTGTTTGTCTACAGGGACAACAGACCCAAATATTGCTCCAACCCGGCAATCATTTGCAAAGGCAGATTCGGCTGATCTTGACGTTTCGCCCGACTGGCACCCAAAGGTCTTGAGTGTTTTGTTGTTTTGTGCAGAGCTTCTGTTTCCAAGCCTCGGCTGACGTGCGATTTCTATGTTGTAGGCGACGAAACATGGCGACGATGATCGCACTCCTTGGCTGGCTCGCCGTGGTGGCCATGGTCCTCCACGCCGAACGAACCCCGACTGACCCAGGGCATCTCTTCATCCCTGTAGGTAAAATCTATCCCAACTCCCGTGGTTATTCCCTAGAACGATTCCGCTCAGTCCGTCCACAGTTACCGCCCGACAGCCCAGAGGAGCCAGCCATGGAAATGCAGGAGTTGTCGTCAATGGTACCGCCGCCGCAGTACATTTCTGTCGCCCATGACGTTGGCCAGGTTTCCCAGTGCGCAGCCCACCCTGCGCAACAGTCTGCCACCTGGCAGCAGCCCGTCGGAGGGGACGCATCACCGCCACGAGGTGGTGCTCCACTCGCTACTCCGACATCTGTCGCGTCGACGCTACCTGGCGCCAGACCGACATCCCGCTTTTCTCCCCTGGTGTGAGGCACACCCGATCGGACTGGACTGATTCCTCAAGTGGACGAATCGGTGCCAAGTCGCCCCGCTGTGGCCGCGCTACCGAGCGCGTGCCCAGTGCTGACGAGTGAATGTGTATGTGTACCCTTGCAACGGCAAGGAGTGTTATGATTCAGTGGGTTTTGGGTTTGTTTATGTGTGTTGGGTGCTGGGTAGCGAGAGTTGTATTAACTCTGTATAACCGTGCGTACGGCTCAGCCGTCTATTTAGCATGGCGGTAGGAGTGGCACGTATCTGTGTGTGCGAGCTTGTATCCTCGAGCCGCGATGCGCCCCTCGGTCCCATTTCTAGTCTTCCTTTGCCCTTCAGGCGCCGGAAGCGAGCATTTTTTTCCCGGCTCAAAATGCTTTGTTCATTAGGAGGGGAGGTAATGTAGCAGCTGGCATTCTGTTTTACGTTCTAGCTCCGACTTATAGCATCTTTTTGAAAACACCTAATTCACTGGCTCTGACTACAGCCTCTGAAACTACCCTAAAAGCAAAACCATCTAATTCACTATAGCACTGTTCCATTTTACCACGACCGTGCGCGTCTCGCGCAGCTGTCACTTCGGCGCCGCGTCGTCGCCGCCGCGCCGCCGCCCCACCACATGTTTAATTATCTAACCGCAGCTGCGCCCGGCACATCACGTGAGCACAGTGACTCACAGAGCGCGTGCACATCACGTGAGGGCACATCACGTGAGGACGCTTGTGGTATATGTAACGTGAGACTGTTGCCGTGCTGCGACACGGGTAGCGACACGCGCAGTAGTGCGGAGTCATCTTCACGTGACGCGCACATCACGTGTCTGACTTCACGTGACGAGGCAGTGCGCACATCACGTGTCCGAGGGTAGACCTTTGGACCAAGCATAAAAGCGGCTGGCTGAGTGTCAGTCGGGAGGTAAGCGGAGTCGGGCACCGACCCTCCAGCTAAGAACATCGCGCTGCTCTGCTTGCCCTCTTGCTCTGTTTGCTCTGGCACTACATAGAAACCGGGTCAGTAACGCCGTCTGTTCTGCACTTGTGACTGGTGAGAATATCAGCCCTGCCGCCGACCACTCTGTTTTACTACCAGACCGGAGGGAAGATCGGAGACGTCACTCACGTCACTCACGTCACTCACGTCACACGCCGTCAGACTGGGCCGTTACACGGCACAGCCAGTGCAGCCGGACTCTTCTTCGCCACATAGTGATATTGTATGCTTGCAGGTGACAATGTCGAAAAGTGTATCAAGTTCTGCAAGTCTCTTCTCCTTGACGTCTGTTTTAACCCTTCCGTTCACAACGTCGATGAAACCATCCCACTTTGTTTGGATCTTTCTCATAATTGATCTCTCCCGCATAACCACTGGAGGAGTGAAGCTGATATTTGCCTTGTGCCACTGAGAGATTACAAGTGGAGCTAGCTCCTTTACCAGCTGGGCCACGGGATAGTTATTTCTTAGCACATCTTCCACGAGTAGTCTCTGTTGCTGCATCAAAATGCCCTTCTGGATAACTGCTCTCAGAGTTGGTACCTCTGAAGTCAGGAATGCTTTGCCTGCTCCCACCAATTCCGATAACTTAGAACCAGAGCCATGTCTGGTTGTGGGCGGCTTTTTTCCGTCAGTTTTCGCTGCCATATCTTGAGTCTTGACTTATGTGTACTCTGAAATAAAGAGACATCAGTTAGACATAGGAAGTATAATGTTTGTTTTTTTTTAATATGAAGGGAGCCATCGGTGTGGAGAACTCTTGGAATTTTGGCAAAACAGTAAATTACCATTTTTGCCCAAGTTTTAGAGTTACTGGTTGACCTTGCACCAATGTCAAATATATTATTCGATTAGTAAGATACAGAGTAAACATATGGGGGAAGTTTTGCGACGCTGTCTAGCACAGTTTTGGCGCAATTCCTGGAAGAGTTCCAGTTTTGTCATGATTTGGCTGATTTTAGGCCACTTTCATGATCTGTGACGTCACCAGTTGAGCAAAAACCAAAAAACCGGAAACCGTTGGACAGTCCAGGATGCAGGCAACACGGTGGTCCTCACCTCATCGCTCTATCTCCATTAGTTTCCAAATGACATGCCTCGATAGGGCGAATTGGTCAGAAAGCCCCGGTAAGCGATGTTTAAGTTTAAAAAAGTGCGAATTTGACCACCCAAATGTCATTTTTCGAAAAAGATGTACTACAAAATGTTGTTTAAAATTCAATTTGGCATAATAAAACCACTTGGCAATTTGGAAATTATCTCCATTAGTTTCCAAATGACATGCCTCGATAGGGCGAATTGGTCAGAAAGCCCCGGTAAGCGATGTTTAAGTTTAAAAAGTGCGAATTTGACCACCCAAATGTCATTTTTCGAAAAAGATGTACTACAAAATGTTGTTTAAAATTCAATTTGGCATAATAAAACCACTTGGCAATTTGGAAATTTTGACTTTCGATGAACGTGACATGACCTAATGTACATCCATACAGGTTTCTGGCGTTTCTTTTGCTCACGAATCTTTTGCAAGAAGACACCGCAGGGCGGCGCTGTGCGCAGCCCAGCGGCCGGGCAGGAGGGCAATGACCTGCCACGCAGGTCCAGAGAGCACCCAAATGGCGCCGAAAGGGCACGAAATAGAACAAAGGCCACGCAGCATCGCATGCAGTACCGGGGGAGAGGGAGACCCAATACGCTCAACCGTGTCGACTCCCCCAAAGCACAATGTAACCAGCACGCTGGAAAGTAAAGGCCATCCGAGAGGGGAAGCGAAGAGCGCAGCGCGCACAGGCCAGCCCAGAAACGGAACAAAACAACACTAACGCCATCGCCATGGCACAATGGCAGCGAACCAGGAATGGTATCTCGAACCACATGGCCTCCAGATCCGCTCACCTGCTAGCACGGGATCAGCAGGCAGACACCAGAAACACGGTGACGATCCGATCCGCATGGGCACCAGGACCACGGTGACAAGCAGAGGCGAGAGTGAATAACCGAGATACGTATTGCGTCCGTATTTTGGGCGCACTGAATGCCGGCGGCCGCTTTACCGCTTAAGGCGTTGTAGATGGCGCTTGCGCTCGCCGCGGAGAAAGATCATTGGTTCCCAAGTGCACCAATGCTGTATTTTGACAGACCGTGGGGACAAACAGCTTGCATGGGGTCCATTGGCTGCAGCATAGCATTTCGAATAGTTTCAATCAGTGCATCACCGTCCGCGTCCGTTGAGTTGGTCTTGTTTAGGTTCCGCATTCAAATAGGCAAGCACCATGATTAAGTAGCAGCTATTGGCTTTGCTGGCGTATCCTTTTGGCTTATCAGCAAAGGGAAACAGCCAGTCATTTGCCGTTGGATGTAGGCAGGTTTCGTTCGACGAGTCGCTGCACGTGGGCGAGCTCCTCTCATTGACAGGAGGTGGCAGCTCGTCCTCGGAGGGGGAGGAGGCACTAAGATATTCCGTGGCATCGGTAATACCATCGGGATCCTGCTCGCTTCCCCCATTGGAGGATTGCTGAAACTTATTTCACATCAGGTCGTTCCACTGTCACAGGGTTACTCGACCATCGAACAAGATCAGACAGTTGTCAAATCAACCTAAATACGACTAAAAAAGAAGAAAAAAGGTTACACAAATATTTACAATGGATGAATCATGCACGTAGCAAGTCACGAATCTTGGTCCTGAACGGTGGCATAGCCAGGCCAGAGTGCCCATTGGCGATCACGAGTCGGTTATACAGTTCAGCAGCTCGGTACACAAATCGTCGTTTCCCATGATTGTTTCTGACACGGGACAAGCTTAGATGGTGAGACTGCCTAGTGTCACGGCGCACATGCTCGCGGTTGTATGTGATGCACGAACGCAACAAGTCAGGTTTTCCGTAAGTGAGTATACCGTGCAGCAGACAAAGTTCAAAATACGACACCATGTCAGACGCACCCAACCATCTGAGATCTCCGATGACATCGGAAATATGGTCATACTTTCGCCTCCCGGAAATGACCATGGCTGAGAAGTTAAACACTCTCTGCAACTTAGTAATGTTCGTGCGGTTAGCGTTCCCGTAGACTTGTACACAATACCGTACATGGGAAAGGACCAGGCCGTCAACTATCCTTGGTAGTACACTCAATGGAATGATATGTCTGATGTGCATGAGTCCGATAAGGATGCCGAAACAGCGGTTGATGATGTGGTCTATGTGCGCCGCCCAAAAGAGTTCAGAGTCCATGACTACCCCTAGGTTTTTTCACGGACTTGGAGAAAGGCAGGAGCTGGCCCATGAACTTGATCTGTGGAGGATCCCTGATCTGGACCAGCTGGCGACGGTCACCGCACAGGAGAAGCTCTGTCTTGCTGGCGTTCACCATCATACTATGCTGGAGGAACCAGGTGCACAGCATATCGAGAAGATTCTCCAGCGCCAGCTTCTGGTAGCCTGCTGCGGGGGCCAATGATTGCCACCTGGGAATCATCGGCATAGCGGACCAAGGAGGTGCGGAAGCCGCTGATGCTGGAGGGGATGTAGCAGCTGATGTTGTTGCTGATGACGTTGAACAGCAGTGGCCCCAGGCAGCTGCCCTGATGTACCGGATTCACTGTGGATAGAAATTGCATGGCGATTTTCCAACCCCGCCAGCATTTGTTGCATCGCTGTGTGGCGTGCGTTCCCTCGAAGTGGCAAGACCGACCTTTCCAAAGAAACTCGTGATCTGTCTCTGAATTTTCGTCATTTTAGGAGTTGTTGCTACCGCGGCAACAGACAATGCGGCTTCAAGCAAAAAGCGTACCGTCCTTCATCCCTGCTATGATTCGATCTCTGATCCTTTCATGCTTATCTGCAAAGTTGCAGTGCTCCGCAAGACAATGAGCTGCTCTGATGTAGCTTTCATTTGACTCTGTTGGTCCTTGAACTCTTACTTCAAAAGCATGACGCTCAACAATCACATTCCTTTTTGGAGTGAAGTACTGATCAAAGCATGAAACTGCCTCCTCAAAATTCCTGTCAGAGAACCCCTCAATGCTGAGAATGACATGCTCTGCTTCTGGGCTCATTGCATACACTAGCGAGCTGACTTGGGTTTCCTCATCATCTATATTCAGTTTGGATGCTTGTCTGTACCTTTTAAAGCGATCGCGCCAGAATGGCCATTGGTCTGGCATGGTAAAGTCAAATGGTTCTGGCGGAGAAAACCCAGACATGTTGTACGCACCGTTTCTTTTGTACAGTTGATTACTTGCTTGTCGGCTTCTTTATCGGTTATCTACACAGATCTTGGTCAGCTTGATCTTCTCAAAGAAGAAATATCAAATCATCCTACCGGGTGCGCCATGTTTCGGTACGCTTCGTCGGACTTGCCACGTGCACAAAGGCCACGTCCCGAGCTACAACTGTATTTGACACAGGCGCCGAACGCCGAGGGCAAATCAGCTGATCCGTTGAGGACGGACCAGTCAGTAACTGGTCCAGGTGGCGCTAACATCACTTACATACAGGGGTGTAACTTTGGAAATGACATTGGGGATGCAAATCGTAGGGGGGGGCCTCCTGGCAAGTTGTCAGGGGGGGCCTCCTGACAAGTTGTCATAGGGGGCCTCCCCCAGTTCCTCTCCCCTGATATGCCTGCAAGCCGACGTTAAGAAACGTATGTGTTGCCACTCACGCCAGGTGAGTGGTTAAGGGCGCCGTTTAATTTTATTTCACTTTCATTAGCAGCGCATGTGTAGGTTGATGTGCGTAGGTACACTTAGTTGTATGGCACCGCTGTATTTTATTGTCCCATAACAATATTTTACGTAAAGTATTTTAGATACCATAATTTTTGCAGCGCGCACTGTAGTAGCTATCTGAATAGATCATTTAATATCAAAATCACACATCAAACGGTAAGGCCTGAATTGACGTCCAACAATTCAACAGTAATGCAAATAATTCCAATTTCATTAACTAGTATGGCCATTAGAAATGCGCCCAAATGATTGTAGTCTGAATAGTTAGGTACTGGAATAAATCTACACGAGGAATACTAATGTGAAGAATGCTTGCTTTAATGATTTACGACTTTGAAGAACTTCTTAACGATAAACGCACTATAAGTGTGCCTTTTTCCGAACTCTCCGATTCGACTGCATTTATTTTCCGACCCAGAGCGCGAGGAAGTAAAGAATGTACACGCGAGAGATTGATTATATTCACGCGAGAGAAACGAGCAGCAAACACCATCCTGAGGGATGAGGGGAATAGCAACCAGGGAACATAAACCAAGAGGGCAATGATACTCAATACACTTGCAACAGAACTGATTCTCACAGAGTTTATCAATCGTGTGCAAGCGTAGATGTGTGTTTATGTACAGGTTTGTTTCTAACACATATCATTCTCCTACCCAGTATTAACCTAATTTTAGGTAAAAGTACAAACTACATCACAATTTCAACCGAAGACACTCCTGCTCGTCACGAAAATTATCATTTCAGCACCAATCAAACGGCCAAGGTGTGACTGCGAGCTCTACACACAGGTGCTCTGCTGCCTTGGCACCCAGCTAACACTGCCGTTGCCACAATGTTACATCATAACGTTCGCAAAACGTCATCACAATGTTCGCACGTTCATTTAGGCGAGTATGACTCTAATTGAGGACAGATATTAACGTGGCCGCTTTTCAGATTGCTGGTGTAAGACATAGGGACACATTGAGGTTCATGTTAACGCATTCATGCCTTGAGGCTATGTCCTGGCGGTAATGTGTAAGGAATAGGAGGTTTTTGACATGCAACTTGATACTAACCCGCACCCCCCCCCCCCCCCCCCCCCGACACCCCTATCCATTTAATAGGCGCCAAACACATGTGCACGAGAGGGAGACTCTTTGATAAAATCGCCTATGAGCTTCTCGCGGTCCAGACGCATCGCTTGCTGCGCATACGTTGCGAGGACTGCCCCGTGGTTTAGCCGCTCCTGGGAGAGGGTGGTGCGGAGCCACGACTTCAGCCTCCGCAGCATGCTGAAGCTCCGCTCCGCTGTGCAGGACGTGGCTGGCGCCGTCAGAAGGAGCTTCACCAGAACGGTGCACTCCTCTAGCAGGGTGCGCCTCTCTCCTTTGCCCTCAATCAGCAGATCCACCACGTCCTGCACCGAACACAGGCGCGTACCCCGCGCCTGACAGATGTCGTGGAGCATCGTTGTGTGGAGCTGCAGTCGCGATGCGTTGAGTCCATAAAACTCGGCTGTTGCGCAGATGGCTTGTTGGTCGCCTGTGAGCAGGGCCCGCTCACCGGCTGCCAGGATGTGGTCATCTGATCTGGAGCCCTCACTGTACCTACAGCAGATGGCCCGGTCCAACCGATCGACAGCCTCCAGGTACAGCCGCTTGAAGTGGTCTTGCGGTGTCTTTGGGTGTGTTGGCTCGCTTCCGCTGTCCAGCCTGCGTGGCGGGCGCACCTGCCGCCTCAGTCTGGGCTCCTCCAGCTCCAGCCTGGCAGCCTCGGCCACCGTCTTCTCCCAGAACTCGCCGTGCCGTTGACGCTGCCCGGCAATGGCTTCCGAGAGCCCTTTGAGCAGGGCCAGGTTCGCTGCGACGGTCTGCCGCGATCCCTGAACGGCCCGCATGACCGGAGTCGTCATCCTCAGCAGATGTAGGGCGAGGTTGACGCCGTAGAAGAAAGAGAAGTCGCTCATGCGGCTGGCGAAGCCGTTAGCCTTGGACTTTGCCTCAGGTCGAGCGGTCCTGTCTGCGGCGAGTACCAGCAGGCTGTCCCGCAGCGGGTTGTAGTTCGACATGATGGACTCCAAGGCCCCCTCGCTACACGTCCAGCGAGTAGGGCACAGTGGCCGGAGAGCGGTCGAGGACCCCATGCTCGCTAAGTTTACCAGTCGCTTTGGAGAGTCTCGATAGAATGTGATGAGATTGGATGCCGCATGAATAGCGTCCCGCAGCTCAGGGATACCATCAAGGCAGTCCTTCACGACCAGATTGAGGCGGTGCGCAGTACAGTGCACGTAAATGGCACGGGGCTCCAGCTCCTTGATGCGCGCCTGCACCCCTGTGAAAGACGCGAGACGCGAACTGTTGTACCATATTTGTACAAACTGCTTCCATAGCTAATGCTACTGATCCAGATGAAATGGGTAAGGAGCGAATCCATGGGCGGCCATCGGGGTCATCGCCGCCCCCCCCCCCCCCTAACGAATGAAATCGGACAAAATGTAAACCACATTCACCGACTTTGAAGTAGATTTAAGTAACATTAACTTAATGTTTTTAAAGCAGTTTGTAATGCACATGCAAGCTAAATCTTATGATTATTTTGGAATTCGCACTACGAATAGATTCCCAATACCTTCCGAAGTGATCTACAAATTTGAAAAGTAAAGTTTTGAAACAAACTAGATGCATTTATAAAAGTCATTGCAAATTTTACTTTTTAGTAACACGTCGTTTGATTTGAAAGCCACCTCATGCCATTGACATACCCTGGAATTCGCCAGCCATGTTGCTTGCACCATCATAGCACTGCCCCCGCAGGCCGCTGATGGGCAGCTGAAGACGCTGCAGAGCGTCTTGGATGAGACTGGCCAGCGCCTGTCCGGTTGTGGATTCGGTACTGTAGAGACCGAGGAACAACTCCTCCGCCGTGAGGTTCTCGGTGATGTACCGGACACAGATTGAAACTTGCTCCTTCTGGGAAGCGTCCGTGGTCTCGTCCACGATGATGGCGAAGACTTCCGCTCGGGCAACCTCGGCGCTGAGCTGTCGCAGGAGGGTGTGGGCCAGCTGTCTCTGAATCTGACGCTGTATCTCTGATGATAGGAACATCTGCTGTCGATTTTGTTGTCGCTCCAGCCACTTGGCCAACTGAGGACTCTCCAGAGCCATAGTGCGCAAAAGCTGGCGCAAGTTGCCCGTGTCTTGATCCCGACGTCGAAGGGGAAGACCTTGCGCTGAGAGAAGGATGATGGCGTGGAAGATGTGGCGCAGGGCTACCCGGTTGTGTTGTTGCTCCCTCTGTTTGCCCGTTAGCAGCAGCATCGCGGTCGAGCTGGGAGATCCTGCCTGTGCCAGCCTCTTCACCGCCTCCCTGTGGCAGTTGGTGTCTTCATGTCTGATGAACTTCAATGTGGCGTTTCTCCACGAATCAAAACCACGACATATGAATGCTCCATCGCGCTTTGTTATTCCACCCAGCAGGCCACGCTGTTCAGCCTCTGCACAGTTAGCACAGGTAGCCATCCGCCGGACTCTGTCGTACTGGAGCCATGCGAACCGTTTCCGCCAGTGAGGCTTGTACGAGCCGGCCTGAGCAGGACGGGAGCGCCGAGGACGGGGCTCTGGAAACGCAGAATTACATTTTTGGAATTGGGTTGGATACATTTCATTGATATCAAGCGGCAATCATGGTTCCGGTTCCGACTTTAAAGGCTTTACATCTCTCAATAAAGGTGACGTAGTTTGTATTTTGTATTCAAAATCATAGTAATACCGAGAAGAATCTACGTGTAGGAAAAAGGCATTTATAAGCGGACATATCTACGCTACAGACAAATGATCACCTAATTCTATAATGTATTATGTAAGTGGACTCATCCCAGTTCCTAACTACTCAGACTTCAGCTCATAGGGCAGATTATTAATGTGCATACGAATATATAACTTTAATACATGCGCCGTTTCGACGTATGCATGTTAAATGCGTCATCCAAGTGACATATACTTGGTGGTATCTGTTCATATCACTCGCAATGATCACATCTTTTATGAATGCCTCGTTAGACTGATGCATGCCATTCGATGTAACTAATAGGATGGTTAACCAGTGGCGGCTCGTCATATGAGGCAACTGAGGCCGGGCCTCACCTATTATTTAGGAAGAATGTGCTTTGAAATATTCATTGGTTGCCATAGAAAAAAGATGTGCGAGTGATTTCCATTCTGCACATCGCAGTACATTTTATTATGGCATATCACCGAAATTCTCCGGCTCTTCCATCACCCGCCAGTACGTTTGCCATACTACAGCAAACCACTACGAGCCGACTGAGGCCCGGCCGGCCTGCCGCCTCACCGCCTCCGCCCGTTCAGCCCAGCTACTGAGGCACCAGCGGGCGAACGCCGCTCAACCGACGCTGCCGCGCTGTGCCGACCAATGGTAGCCATCTGAGGCCCGGATGTTTTAAGCCTCAAAGCGATTATTCGGCTCCTAGGCGCCACATTTTTGTTTGAAAACTATCATCTGTTATCCATATTATGTTGTATTATCGTACCGCAGTCTGCTAGCGTCGGCGGCGGGCAGACCGTTGCCGGCCGAGTAAAGCGGCAACTTTTGAATCCCCTGCAACCGTGTGACGATGTTTCCATCGAACTGCGGTGTTCTTTAGATAAGTGAATATTCATCACCATAAGGATACAGGACATTCTTCAATATTACATGAGATATAACTTAATTTTGGCGTTATAATTCGTTACGGGTATGTGATGCTCCAGCAAATATCGCAGCGCGCGGCTTCATGTTTTTTTTCTTCGTTTTTTTGGGGGGGGAGGGGAGGGGACGGGTTCCCGCCCACCCCGTAGTCTGGCCTATAGCCATATGCCGCCGCGGGTGGGGAGGGGAACCACCCCCCTTCGGGGCGGGGAACCGAATGACTTGCGCCAGTAGCCAGACTCGAACCCGGAACTGGATTCCGAGTCCAACGCTCTACCAACTGAGCCACCCGGCCCCCCGGCTGCATGGTCCCAGGCCCGGCTGAGGCCGCCGCCAGTCCGGCCTCCAGAGGCTGGCGCAAATGCGCATGCGTAATACGATCTGCTCGAAGGCTCAGATTCCAATGCTGCCGCGAGGTGTCAGCCCAGGCACTAGATGGCGCCAGGTGCAACTTTTTGTTAAAAGCTGCCGGTTTTCTTTGCGTAGAGAACTGTGGCTGTAATCTGTATATAGTAGAGCTATGATTGAAAGCAAAGTCTTTGATATAATTTCCGAACTAAAGAGTTAAGATTTTGGCACCGCCGGATTCAATGGAGACCAAAAGGACACTCCCAAACGCCTGAAATCGGCCGTAAATTGGCTTACGTTCTGACATGATTTGAGAGAAAACCTAAGTAACTTGAACGGCTTATTTCATATTTGTTTCAGAATCTTAGGAACGTCATGAAAAGTGTGGGGGTGAAACTTCGATCTCGTCTTGAGTGAACCCCAACCCCCTATGCAAAATGTATTTGCGTAGGTATTTGAGCTCCTCTCGTCTTGATCTACATTTTACTGACCCAAATTTTCCTTATTAGACAAAAATAAAGATCTTATCAATAATTCTGAACAAATAGTGGGAGCATGGCCCCCGCCCCCGTTCTTACGCCTGTGATTTGTTAAGTTTGTTAACTAAACTCGCAAGTCGCAGCTGCTCCTCCGTTGCAACTTCTGGACTTGGGCCTCAGGTACTTTGAGGACCACGAGCCGCCACTGTGGTTAACCCGTTCGCCCGTTAACTCGTTAATGATTGAATGCAAAATTGAATGATTGAAGGATTTGATGCACTCACACCATGAGGATAGAGAGCGCTTGTGACGACAGCCGACAAGCAACCACCGATGTTCTGTGCCCTCTATATGAACTGACCGTCCACGGTGTCCTCGTCGCCACTGTTGGGCGGAGCAGCGCTCGACGCTAGGCGGCCGCTGGTCACGGTCGGCTCAGGAGCGGCGGCAGCCGGTCCGGGGCAGGACGGGAGAGGATCTGTCAAGGACAGTTTGAAATCAGTGAGATGAACGTATTGGATGCATTCACACCATGAGGATAGAGAGCGCTTGTGACGACAGCCGACAAGCAACCACCGATGTTCTGTGCCCTCTATATGAACTGACCGTCCACGGTGTCCTCGTCGCCACTGTTGGGCGGAGCAGCGCTCGACGCTAGGCGGCCGCTGGTCACGGTCGGCTCAGGAGCGGCGGCAGCCGGTCCGGGGCAGGACGGGAGAGGATCTGTCAAGGACAGTTTGAAATCAGTCAGATGAACGGATTGGATGTATTCACACCATGAGGATAGAGAGCGCTTGTGACGACAGCCAACAAGCAACCACCGATGTTCTGTGCCCTCTATATGAACTGACCGTCCACGGTGTCCTCGTCGCCACTGTTGGGCGGAGCAGCGCTCGACGCTAGGCGGCCGCTGGTCACGGTCGGCTCAGGAGCGGCGGCAGCCGGTCCGGGGCAGGACGGGAGAGGATCTGTCAAGGACAGTTTGAAATCAGTGAGATGAACGTATTGGATGCATTCACACCATGAGGATAGAGAGCGCTTGTGACGACAGCCAACAAGCAACCACCGATGTTCTGTGCCCTCTATATGAACTGACCGTCCACGGTGTCCTCGTCGCCACTGTTGGGCGGAGCAGCGCTCGACGCTAGGCGGCCGCTGGTCACGGTCGGCTCAGGAGCGGCGGCAGCCGGTCCGGGGCAGGACGGGAGAGGATCTGTCAAGGACAGTTTGAAATCAGTGAGATGAACGGATTGGATGTATTCACACCATGAGGATAGAGAGCGCTTGTGACGACAGCCAACAAGCAACCACCGATGTTCTGTGCCCTCTATATGAACTGACCGTCCACGGTGTCCTCGTCGCCACTGTTGGGCGGAGCAGCGCTCGACGCTAGGCGGCCGCTGGTCACGGTCGGCTCAGGAGCGGCGGCAGCCGGTCCGGGGCAGGACGGGAGAGGATCTGTCAAGGACAGTTTGAAATCAGTGAGATGAACGTATTGGATGCATTCACACCATGAGGATAGAGAGCGCTTGTGACGACAGCCAACAAGCAACCACCGATGTTCTGTGCCCTCTATATGAACTGACCGTCCACGGTGTCCTCGTCGCCACTGTTGGGCGGAGCAGCGCTCGACGCTAGGCGGCCGCTGGTCACGGTCGGCTCAGGAGCGGCGGCAGCCGGTACGGGGCAGGACGGGAGAGGATCTGTCAAGGACAGTTTGAAATCAGTGAGATGAACGGATTGGATGCATTCACACCATGAGGATAGAGAGCGCTTGTGACGACAGCCGACAAGCAACCACCGATGTTCTGTGCCCTCTATATGAACTGACCGTCCTCGGTGTCCTCGTCGCCACTGTTGGGCGGAGCAGCGCTCGACGCTAGGCGGCCGCTGGTCACGGTCGGCTCAGGAGCGGCGGCAGCCGGTCCGGGGCAGGACGGGAGAGGATCTGTCAAGGACAGTTTGAAATCAGTGAGATGAACGGATTGGATGCATTCACATCATGAGAATGCCGAGAATGGAAAAGTGAAGTGGCTTTAATGGATGACCTACGAACTGTTTCTGTTCACTGGTATGTCTTTGTGATATGAACTAATGGTTCATAGACTTTTGTCCATGCAAAATGTAATATCAGTAAAGCCTCTGCAAAATGCCCGCAAGAACGTGCAACTTTGAGTATTACCAATCAAAGCAAAATAGACAATGAGGTTGACATTTATGCATGAACTAACCATCAGCAGAACGTCTGCCACATGCAAAATGGTGCAGTTTCTGGCATTTCGCAGCCTGAGCGGCCAGCTCTTTTTCTTTTTTTCGTCTCCGTTTTTGGGAGCCACTTGCGTTTCTCCACATCGTGTTAACAAGTGGATGTCACCTGCGAATCAAGGGAGTGAATTACCCAATACTATGCTAATGCTTCCATAAATGTGCTCGTGTTGACCTTGCAGTGAGATGGAAGATACAGTGGAGCAACTGTTAACCTGTTTGACACATCAAATCGTGTGAAAACATGATGCCTGGTCCTGGATATCAAGGAAATGGAATGGAAGTCATAACATAAATAATATTGACTAGGTGCTTGCATTCAGCTTAGATAGGCACCAACCGGTGTGGTTTCCAATTTAGTCTAGATAAAAAGTTTCAAAGTTATTGCTGGCATTGCCAAATTGGGAGTGGAGGAGGCAGGCTGAAACTTGGTGGTAAGCATAGCACACGTGTGTGTTTGTTATCAGCACAGGAACATGACACCATTTCTGATGCAGTGCCAACTGCCGGCCCTGCTTCAAAGGCACATATACAGCCCCATAGGGCATATGATACTTGTCAAGTGCCACTTATGACTCACTGTCCTCAATGCACCATCACACTGCTTGCATCAGGATATTTGCACTTCACACTATTTACACAGGAAACAAAGAAACACAAATCAAAATAATGCATGTCACAGGACAACCGGACCTAAAACTATTACATGATTAGCCATTAGGTAGTGTATAACTACAGCAGATCCTAATCAAGAGGGTGGCCTATCCGACCTCAAGATGTGGGTCGAGGAGTCCATCCGATGCCTTCAAAACTGGTTCGAAGCTAACAGCCTAGAAATGAATCCGGACAAGACTGACTTTGCTCTTATTGGTACAAAATCCTCCCTCAAAATGGCGAACAATTTCAGCATAAACGTCTCTGGCTCGATCGTCATCCCATCCCCTACCATCAAAGTGTTGGGAGTCTTCCTCGACCAGCACCTCAACTGGGATCCTCATGTATCCGTGGTGGTGCGGAGGTGCAATGCCATCACCGCATCTCTGTATAAAATCTGCCATCACCTCACTCCTGACGTCCTTAAACTCCTCGTCCAAACACACGTTTTTCCTCATATCCTTTACTGCCTCTCCGCCTGGGGAGGGGCTGCCCAGTGCCGTCTGCATCGCGTTCAGAGGTGCCTGAACTTTGCCGCTCGGCTCGTCACCGGCGTGCGACGTAGTGACCATATTTCGCCAGCTCTCGCGTCTCTCGGGTGGGAGAGAGTAGAGGTACTGGTCGCCCGACACGACTGTACCAACGTGCACAAAGCCCTGATTAGTCAACAGTGGCATAGGGCGCTGCGTAACATGTTTACCAAGCGGTCTGACGTATCGGCCAGGAGCACTAGGGCTGCCGACGCCGGAGACCTTCATCTCGCAAAATGTAGACTGAATCAGACCCAGAAGGGTTTCTCGCACCGAGCAGTCCGCACGTGGAATGCGCTGCCACCAGCCGTGAAAGCCGCTCCGTCCAGGCGCGCATTTGTAGCCGCATTGGCAATAACCGAGTGCGTGACGTGAGCGAGTGCCACCAAATAGCCCGGCAAGCTATTTTCCCATCAGTGCCTACTGCCTATGCAAACTGTATTGTGTCGTGTACTACAAATGTCCTTACCACATGTACAGGAACCGTAATAGCCACGTTGTGGATGGTCTCCTAAATAAGTGAAATGAAATGAAATGAGGTACCGATCCTGACCGCCAAGGTACTAAGCTATGGAAAACATCATTTTTATCCGATCAGCGACTTGGGTGCACTATATTTAAAAGGAAGGACAGAAGGTCAATTTCCACTCGAAGAACAGACACACATTACAGTTCAAACTTCAAACTTTATCAAGCTTTTATCCTAACCTCACCTCACCTCACCTCACCTCACCTCACCTCACCTAACCCTTGGAGCCAGTTTTTTTAAGAAGTCCATCGGCCGAAATCCTCAATATGTTTTGACGTTTCGGTGATTTTAACTAAGTCATTTACGGTGACGAAGTTAGTCATTTTGGTGACGGGATTAATTTATTCCCGTTTTTGTTTGTGAAGTAAAATGCCTGCGATTTGTTCAGCTGACAAGGTACCTACTGAGATCCTAGTGGATGTTTTGGTTTACCCCAAAAAATGCACAATGCATTGCGCGGCATGTACTGATTTATATATTTGTTCTTACAATATTTAAGTTTTGCTAATTTTTGTAAAATAAATTAAACAATTTTCAAAACAAACTTTTTAACACGCGCCCTGGAGGGCCTCTGATAATTACACGCCCTGGAGGGGGGGGGGCGGATTTCGCCCCCCCCCCCCCTACGATCTCGAAAACCACGCAACGTAGCGACAAGCGAAAAACGACGTTAGATAGCTCGAAACAAGCTCTTTCGAAAGTATTTCGTTCATTTTTTTTCTCAGGCCAATATTGAGGTCACCAGAGGTCATCAAGGGTCAGATTTTCAAGTTTTCAAGATTTCGCTTCTAACACCCCCAAATATCTCGGGAACTATGATAGTTAGCAGCAAACGGAAAAAAGCAATCGAAAGCCCTTGAAAAATGCAATCGACTTAGGTGTCCTCAGATTTGAGCTCAGGTCAATAGTTTAGGCTCCAGAGGTCATCAAATGTCAAAAAGGTGATTTTTTGCAAAACTGTTTTTCGCAAATAACTTTGTACCTAATAAAGATAAAGCAAAAGTGTTTACGCCATTGCGTTTGTCTCGTCAAGGCGCTTCGAATCATATTAATGGTGATCGGGTTAGGTCAACTGAGAAATTTGACCTCAGGTCAAGGTCAAGTGGTGACCCAAGTTGGTCATGTTGCATATTGGGAGACGTGTCTCGACGAGACAAACACATTGGTACCATTTTATCTTCTCTATCTTCATTATGTCGATAGTTATTGACAAAACAGTGTTGGCGGTCGCGAAATTGACCTGACCTTAGGTCACCGATATTAGAAATCCGAGATCAACAAATTGTTGGTATCTATGACCTTATGAAGCCCTGCAATATTGAAACTGATCGGCGTAAAACTGTGGCTGTGGTACTACTGCAAACGTTTTGGAGTTGAGGTCATCACGTGACCTGATCTGGTGACCTGACCTGAGATGACCCGAGGCCAAAATTTTTACATAATGTGGGAAGTTCTTTTCTAAACAGGTGTGCAAAAAACGGCGGCGCTGCGCGCCGCCGTTTTTGCGCTATCCTCGAAAAACCGGAGGGGTGGGCGGATTTCGCCCCCCCCTCCAGGGCGCGTGTTAATATTAAATAATATTTCCTAGATGGCACTGCTCAAGGACAGTTCGCCTCTTAGGTCAGCCGAGATAACTAGACCAAATGGTCTAAATCAAGGCCGTACAAGAGGCGTGTATTTTTAGTAAGTGCGATACTGCAGTGCGATATTTTTAACCACCAATTTGTGTGAAATAGAGATATTGTATCGAAAGAAAAGCCATCACAGCCTTAACCCTCGCCAGTGCAGGGGGGGTGGATGCCACCCCCCCCCCCCCCCCCCTCGGTTTTTCGGGAATAACTCGCGTAAATATCAACCGATTGCGATGAAACTTTCAGTACCCTACTTTTGAACAATTTTACACATATTCTGAAAATTTTGAACTTGTAGGTCACATGACCCGTGACCTATGACCTGTTTTCAAGGTCATGTCAGGCGCAACTGGCGACCCGTAGTATTGATCCTTGTAACTTGTGCAGTTTCCGATTGTTTGTTGTTCAGGAGCATATGCACAGGTGTTTTCAGGTGACAGTTGTGGTTTCCATTGAGATTGTGACCTCGATTGACCTTTTCAGAGGTCAACCGAGGTCACTGACCTCCGATGACCTCATATTACTTGTTTGGCTTCTGGCAGTTTCTAGGACATTTTGTGACGCTGATTTCAAATATGGGATCCATTTTACATAATTATATGTTCCACTGGGGTCATGCGCCCCCACAGGTCAACCGAGGTCACTGACCTCAAATGACCTGACATGACCTTTTTGGAATTTGGCAGTTTCTAGGACGTTTTGTGACGCTGATTTCAAATTTGGCACCCATTTTGCATAATTATATGCTCATTCGCGATTCTAGCTCGACTAAATTCAATTTATACGCATTTACAATTTGGTTGACTTTTGGGTCATTGACATGACCTCAGAGGTCATCTAATGACCTCAGAGGTCATCTAATGACCTAGGACCTTAAAATCGGGTGTCAATGGCTTCCTCTCGTGACAAGCAACACGCTCGTTGTTGAATCGAAGCTCTAGCTCAATTAGGGGCGAAACGCTAGGGGGGTTGTACCCCCCCCCCCCCCCCCCCCCCCTGCACGGTCACGCACTGATCGGACGCTGCACGGGCGAGGGTTAAGGCTCTGTAGCCCAGTGGCCTGAATTGTATGCAGGGGCCGGTTCAAATCCTGGCGACGGCTTTTAGCTTTTTAGTCATTATGGCTACGATCGAATCTTAGGTTTCGTCCCGATCGGACTTAATGGCTGCGAGCGAATCGTAGGTTTCGTCCCGATCGGACTTAATGGCTAAGAGCGAATCTTAGGTTTCGTGCCGATCGGACTTAACCCGGCATTGACTGGGGTCTCAGCAGAACGCCAATGACTGGGGGGGGGGCGTTAAACGCCCCCCCCCCCCCCTGGTTATCTTCCGAACCAATAATCACAGCGAGACGCGCAAGGCGGCAAACGAAAGCTCTCAATGAGACGAATCTAAAGCATGGTCAAAAATTTCAAAGTCAGGTCAAATGTCAGGTCACGGTCAGGTCAAAGGTCAAAATCGGCGTATTTGAGTTTATGGGCCATACTTTCCATCCAAAGCCTTCGATTGCGACCAGTTTCACCCAAAGTGCTGCCAAAGGTATGATACATATCCCGCATGAGCTAAAGTGAGATTGTTGGCCAAGTTCAAGGTCAAGGTCAGGTCACAAAAGGTCACTATGCTCAAAATATCTACGAAAGTCATGCAACACATGTTTTATGAGTTATTTTCCACGTATAATTCGATAGTGACAGTCATTTTACCACCTGACTTCATTTACGTGAAGTAAATGTCAATTTCAGGTCAAGTTCAGGTCACCGAAGGTCAACATTTTTAATTGATAAATCTAAACAACAAAGGCATGTTGCTGGACCAGTTTTGCCTCAGAAATACAGTGGTGGCATTTATTTGTCTGTATCTAGTCAATAAAAGCCAAAAAACGCAATTTCAAAATATGACGTCATGAGTTACCCATACTTTAGATGTCATAAGTCAGCCAAAAATGGAGATATCAGATTGAAATTTAGTATAGTAGTTGCCTAAGTATGGTTCTCTGACATATCTTCCGGTTTTTTGAATATTTTTGAAAATTTTGATTTTGTGATAATTTTCCCCAAAAAAACGTTTTTTGAGTTTTTGGGGGTCAAAAACTAAAATTTTCAAAAATCTGAGATAGCCAGTTGGTAGCCGTTGCCATTTGCTATCTTTTGGCGTTTTTCGATTGCATTTTGCTTCAAATGTGGCATTTGTACAGCCTGGCAAAGTTTAGCTGATTTTGGTGCAAAACTCGAGTGTAGTGACGTCACTAAATTCGCTATAACTCGAACAAATTTCGACAATTTTTTTCATTTTTGCACACAAGACGTAAAAATGATGTATAAGAAGGTACCCGAAGTTTCACGTTGATAGCGCTATTAGTTTTCCAGCTATTGCGAAAATTCATCAGGGGGGGACGTTAAACGCCCCCCCCCCCCCCCCCCAGTCAATGGCGGGTTAATGGCTACGAGCATAGGCGTAGGAACAGGGGGGAGGGGGGGGGCAGCCCCCCCCCCCCCCCCAACATTTTGGATTTTAACATTACGCCTATGGGCGTTGCATGGAAAGAATATACTTCAGAATGCCTCCGCCCCCCCCAACTTGAACATAGTTCCTGCGCCCCTGGCTACGAGTGAATCTTAGGTTTCGTCCCGATCGGACTGAATGGCGGGGTTAGGTTAGGTTAGGTTGTGGGTATGCGTGCTCAATGATAAATGGATGGTTTTGTCCTGGATAGTCGGTTGGGAATTTGGATACTGGAAACTGGGTTAGACGCGGTAAAACAGTGGTAAAAAGAAGGAGAATCAAAAGGGTCGCTCGGTCGGACGATACTTAGTCTTCACAAACACTTAGGTTACGACTTGGCTTTATTTACAGCCTCAACAACGTGCCCAGACGGGGTGGCCGGAAGAAGAATGGGGGGGAGCAACAATGCCAAATATGCAAACAGAAAACATTTTAAGATACGACACAAATTAAATGGTACACAAGTGAACAACGAACGGCGAACTAATAATGTAAAAATGCGCGACAATAAAATAACGATACACAAATAAGCAGGTCAATTTACGTTGTACCAAAAGGCATACAAAAAGAGATTGAGGTTAACACGTAGAGATA
Organism: Chirona hameri; assembly: GCA_036785665.1. Classification (NCBI taxonomy): domain Eukaryota; kingdom Metazoa; phylum Arthropoda; class Thecostraca; order Balanomorpha; family Balanidae; genus Chirona; species Chirona hameri. Next base: position 50,001 of record JAXIVJ010000358.1, on the reverse strand, counting down.
TAAACAAAAAGACTTGTGTTGACAATCAGCGGATTGTCGTCCGTCAGTAACGGCAGCTGTGGCGCGCCGTCGTTAACTGTGGCGCGCCGGCCTAGCAAGAAAGTAAACAAAGAGAGAGTGGACGCCGCAATTAAATCAAAAAGGCACGGCACCACAAGGTTAGGTTAGATTAGTTGTATCCTGTCTGGTCCATGGGGATCGTCAAAACGCTGGTTTTTGGTAATCGCTGGTTAAAAAATAGCGCACTGCAGTATCGCACTTACTAAAAAATACACGCGTACAAGAGGGAGTAGGGCCTGAACGAGCCATGAGGTCAGAAACCATAGGAGTCGAGCTGTCGTCTTCGTTGCTGTAAACTTACCTGGGTCACCAAATGACCTTGACCTGAGCCCCTGAGGTCAAATTTTGAAGTTGACCTAACCAGGTCACAATTGATGTGTCGAAGCGCCTTGACGAGAAAAACATATTGGTGTTAAAATTATTGCTTTATGTTTAACCGATAAAACGTTATTAAGGATTGTTTGGGGAAAATGCCCTCGTGACTTTTGGTGACCTCTGGAGTCTAAACTATTGACCTGAGCTAAAATTTGAGGACATAAATTGGGACTCCATTTTTCAAGAGCCTTCGACTGCTGTTCTCTGTTCGTTCTTAGCTATCATAGTTACCGAGATATTTGGGGGTGTTCGAAGCGAAGTCCTAACACTGGAAAATCTGACTTTTGATGACCTCTGGTGACCTCGATATTAACCTAAGTCAAATAATACATGCAGTAACTTCGAATGTCCTTGTCAAGAGTTTTTGAACGCCTTTTCCGCGTCTTTCTAGCCCTTTCAGTTTTTGAGTTAGTGGGCGTGGGTTAATTTTGACCCCCCCCCCCCCCCCCACACACACACACACCAGGGCGAAGTTGTCCAGAGGCCCACCGGGACGCGGGTTAAGCACAGAAGGGCCTCCCGCAAGCACAGAGGGCCTCCTTTGTGTTCTGACGGGACCTCCTTTAAGCTTAGAGGGGCCTCCCTTAACCACAGAGGGCCTCTTTTAAGCACAGAGGGGTCTCCTTCAAGCACAGGGGGTCTCCTTCAAGCACAGGGGGCCTCTTTTAAGCACAGGGGGCCTCTTTTAAGCACAAAGGGGCCTCCTTCAAGCACAGGGGGCCTCATTTAAGCACAGGGGGCCTCCTTTAAGCACAGGGGGCCTCCTTCAAGCACAGGGGGCCTCTTTTAAGCACAAAGGGGCCTCCTTCAAGCACAGGGGGCCTCCTTTAAGCACAGGGGGCCTTCTTTAAGAACAGAGGGACCTCCTTCAAGCACAGGGGGCTTCTTTTAAGCACAGGGGCCCTCCTTTAAGCGCAAAGGGGATCCTCTAAGCACAGAGGGGCCTCCTTTAAGAACAGAGGGACCTCCTCCAAGCACAGGGGGGCCTCCTTTAAGCGCGGAGGGGCCTCCTTCAAGCACAGAGGGGCCTCCGTCAAGCACAGGGGGCGTCCTTCAAGCACAGGGCGCCTCCTTTAAGCACAGGGGCCTCCTTTAAGAACAGAGGGGCCTCCTTCAAGCACAGGGGGCCTCCTTTAAGCGCAGAGGGGCCTCCTTCAAGCACAGGGGGCCTCCTTTAAACACAGGGGGCCTCTTTTAAGCAGAGGGACCTCCTTCAATCACAGGGGGCCTCCTTTAAGCACAGAGGGGCCTCCTTTAAGCGCAGAGGGGCCTCCTTTAAGCGCAAAGGGGCACCCTCTAAGCACAGGGGGGCTTCCTTTAAGAACAGAGGGGCCTCCTTCAAGCACAGGGGGCCTCCTTTAAGCGCGGAGGGGCCTCCTTCAAGCACAGATGGGCCTCCGTCAAGCACAGGGGGTCTCCTTCAAGCACAGGGGGGCCTCCTTTAAGCGCAGAGGGGCCCCCTTCAAGCACAGGGGGCCTCCTTTAAACACAGGGGGGCCTCCTTTAAACACAGGGGGCCTCCTTTAAGCACAGAGGGGCCTCCTTTAAGCACAGGGGGCCTCCTTCAAGCACAGGGGGCCTCCTTCAATCACAGGGGGGCCTCCTTTAAGCACAGAGGAGCCTCCTTTAAGCATAGGGGGCCTCCTTTAAGCACAGGGGGGCCTCTTAAGCACAGGGGAGCCTCCTGTAAGCTCAAAGGGGCATCCTTCAAGCACAGAAGGGCCTCCTGTCCTCCTGTAGGGGCCTCTTTTTCGTAAGGGGGCCTCCTTATCAAAGAAACATTGGGGATGCAAAAGGAACATTGGGGATGCAAAATTCAACATTGGGGGTGCAAGTGCATCCTCAAAAGTATACAAAGTTTCACCCCTGCTTACATAGATGGTGCCACGAACATAACATAATGCGTATTTCAGTCACCGATACAGGGTATAAGCCATTGACCTATATAAGACTAGACGGGCCACTGCCATTGGTCCCGTGGCCGGCGGGCCGTTCCCGTTCTGCGACACTAGCGCCACCACGCGAGAGGGGCTTGTAGTTAACAGCGTAATGTTAATCCTATGGCGGAAGGTCTATCTTTGAGAGCGCCTGGGTAAAAAACGGTAAATGTCAGCTACTTGAAACTTTCGAAGCTTACTTACTGCATTAATTATAAGTAGGCATGCCAGGACAAATCATGGCTGGAGGCAATGAAATCGATTTTACAGGCTGACTTGTGAAGGCCGATCTGCCGTTTTAAGGCCTGGGCCGCAGTGTGTACGTCATGGAACGCTGGGCTCATTCCGGCGATTAACGAGTTAGGAAACCAAGGCATGCTCTTGAAGCCGAGTGAACAGTTTAAGTAAATATTTAATATAATGATGGCCGTAACATAATGACTACCCTAGAGAAAAAACCATTAGGAATTTCTAATGGTCTGATGGTCGATGGGAATTGGAACACTTCTGATGGTATCTAATGGTTTCTGATGGTCTAATGGTTTCTGATGGTTTCTGATGGTCTAATGGTCTCTAATGGTCTCTAATGGTTTCTAGTGGTATGTGATGGCCTCTAATGGTATCTGATGGTCTCTAATGGTTTCTGATGGTCTCTAATGGTTTCTGATGGTCTCTAATGGTATCTGATGGTCTCTAATGGTATCTGATGGTCTCTAATGGTCCAGGATGCTATCTGATGTTTTTTGCTGGCCTCTGATGGTCGCTGTGGGTGGCCAGGGGCTCTTCCTTGCTGGTGGTTCGAGGCCTACTTCGCTTCTTGCTGCAATGTATGCGTGGTTAAATGTGCAACTGCTGAAATACAGGGATATCAAAATGGATTGATGTGATTCTGCCACATTGATTGTTATCCATCCATCACTGCAATTCATGTTTGATCATACTTATATGTTGTGCTGCATGCATAATAGCGAGTAAAGGCACCATGACTCATTTCAGCTATACCCATGCTTATCATCATATTGGTTGCAAGGCCCTGGCAATTTCGACTGTCCAGAAAAAGTTATGTTTCAGGTGAACGGACATGCTGTATTGGGCGACAGATGAAACACATATCTCCTTCGCACAGTAAGCTGACTAAGCTCAGCTCACTTTTCTCGGCCCCTCCGCTGCTTTCTCGAGATATCTTGTATCTTCTCGTTTATATATTTCGGCACCTTCTTCACTGCCTGTGCCGCGGCCTCCTCGTCACCCCCCTTTCTTACAATGAAGCTGGTGAGCTCATCTGAAAACAATAAATTCAACTCTGATCAACTGATCAGTGTTGGACGAGAGTTTGTTGGCATTCTCATTGTAGGTGTAAATGCTACTACAGCATGAAAATACTATGGTGTGATCAATAAAGGCCGCCTTATTAGCAAATGTTATTTAATTTTTAAATGTCTGTTGGCTTAATTGTGTAACCTTTTGCCTTATCAGATAAAAATATTGGAATATTATTTACATCCTAAGAATGAATTTCTTATTAAGATATAAGATATATGATGTATATATAATATATACAATATAAATATAAGATAAGATAGAATACTGACATGATATGATGATTAATTAAGAGATATGGCACACCTCTATCGTGATATTGTCGGTGTTCAACACAACATTGGGGTTGGAGGTGATCAGGCACTCCAAAGAGGTACAGTTGCAACCCTGCCCCCTGGATTAAATGAATGTGATTAGATGGTCCGATTTATTGTTGGCTTTGCATACCTTTTATGTACTTCAGCTTCTTGGGCGTCAGTGGTGGCTTCGCAGCAGACTGGAAGCGGTTCGACTTGCCCCCCGTGACAGAGCGGGAGGCCAGCAACTCCGTGCCCCACATGGCCACAGCCAGGGACTTGACGAAGCGTGACTCGTTGGGCTGCTCCCTGATGTGTCCCATTACATCCTGCCTCAGGTTTGGGCTGTACTGTGGAAATCAACGCCAAGGTCAAACAGGTCAAAGTAGTGACCTAAGTTCACACATAAGACCTCGGATGACCTTTCATGACCTTGGCACATGGCGGGTCATTTATAATCAATTCGTACGTGCCGAATTCAAACCTGACATTCGTTTTGCTCTAAACAATGACGCGGGGCTCAGGACAGCTGCTGTAAAGTTAGAATTATCACGGCTGAAATGAGCTACGGAAACGGCCCATGGCCCTGATGACCTTGCGTGACCCTGACCCTAGGGCAACTGTATATAGTTTCTAGATATCCATAAACATCAATGATGCTGCCTGGAATGCAAAAGAACACTCCAGAAAGCAACGAAACTCGTCCAGATACGATCGATAGTAGCAAACCCGCCGCTTTCTTCCGAATATGCCCTGACATATTATGACGTTTTAACTCCCTGACCTGTCACCTCAGAGGGTCAATTTTTTAGGACGTTTCAAATTGATCAACGAGAGGGTACTGCAAGTTTCGTGGTGATCCGACGCGTTTTACGCAAGTTAATCACGAAAAACCATGGGGGGTCTGTTCGACCCCTCTCCACAAGTGCGAGAGTTTACATTCACTTGTGTTGGTGGCTTACCTCTTCCGTAGGCTCCGAGTTGAACAGCTCAGGGCTCTGCTGATCCCCTCGTCTATCTGGATTAGGAGTGACTGCAGACAGACTGACACTCTGCTGGTTTGAGCCACCAGCTGCGGGAAGCCTTGTGTCTGAGCTGCCACGTCGCTCCTGGGATGAGTGCTCCAGATTGGGAGCTGAGATGGCGTGCCTTGGTGACTCCATCGACTCATCCCACTTCACCCTTTCTGTGTGATAAATAACACCAGTTGTTAATGCAGAGTAAATGTAAGTTATGAGTAAATTACCCTAATTAATTGAGGTGAATTAAGAAATCTGATATGTATATCAATTGTGCTCAATCTGAAAGGCTCACAATAAAATCTTCTTTGGCTATGTCAGTTGCTGGTTATCATTACACAAAAATCCTATTAGTGGCAGTACAACAATATGGTATTTTTGGTTTTGGGACAGTAGCACTTGTCTGAATACAATCAAACAATATGTATTGGCCTTATCGATTTACCTTCAATGCATTTGATGACCTTGGTTTGCAGTCTATAGTTGAGTATCTGCAGTGCCTTGATTTCAATCTTTGCCTTCCTCAGCTCTTCTTTCCTCTCATCTTCCTTTGCCCGCAGGTCCTTGAGTTCCTCTTCCTGCTGATGGCACCTAGCTTTGTACCTTAAAAATGAAATAATTAGTGAATGGGTAATTCATGTATGAGCAGGCACGAAAGTTGTGGTGTCGCAAACAGCGTTAAGAGTTGGTTTTGAGTTAGTGGTCAGTCACAATTTTGTTCTAAAAACAAGCAAAGAGTTGAAAACATGAGTCAACATCCACAACAAACAGTGAACAGTGATTAGGGTGTCCCTAACAGCTTTTTCTTTGGCGGTGCAAAGTGGCGATCTTATAAAACTGGTCACTGGTGACTGGTTTCTGATTGGGCGAACATGGGTCAGGGTCACTGGTTTCTGGCTGTATGCCTCATTATATTCATGAGAACAATTTCCTCATCTCACACATGGACCATCCATAGATGAAATTCACAATAAATGATGATTTAATGTGTGAAACAATTAACAAATCAACTGAACAGCTCTATAGAGCTGTTCAGTTGATTGCTACGATTATTTCCTATAGGAAATAAATAAATGAAAATGAGGCTTTTGCATGCAAAAGCATCTGACTTGCCTGTCTCTCTGCTGGACCACTTCTCTGTGGTACTTGTCAGGCACAGTGCACTCTCCTCCAGATGTTTCAACATCGTCATCAGACCAGGAGCCACCACAAGCAGTCCTCCTGTAGTTCTCCACGATTTTTTCTAACCGGGCATGCTCAGCCTGACCAGGCTGCTCCTTCCGAGTTTGGCCCCGGGCCGGATCGGAGCAGACAGTCCGAGAAACCTGGATAACAGTAAAATTAAGAGACATGAATATACTAAAATAGAAAAAGGTTTCATGACCAATGGCAACTAGCCTAGATGACTGGGACTCCTATCATGAACTATATGCACTTTTTGCAGAAAAATAATCCCCACTTCTTAGGTAGGTACAATGAGGGTAAGAAAGTGTCTTCCCACCTACAGCACAGAATGTCATACATGCTTGGCGAGAGCACATTTTCTGCCCTCAATACACTTGTGACTGGCATTTAACTATCCTGAATATTCTGACACAAAATTTAAGCATGTTTCAAGGCAATCAAGTGGATCTGGGCTCTTTAGATTTAAATTGAGCACTTATGTTTTATCACTTTGTTTACTTATGACAGTTCATCAAATGGAAAAATTTACCTCAAACTGGGTTTCATCATCATCACTTGATGTCACATCAGTCACATCACGCAGTTTGGGAACAGTGATCCTCTTGGCATTGATCGCTGCCTCCAGTTCTTGCTTCGTGCCTGGGAAGGGGGTTGTGACATTCAAATAAAAGCATTCACTTATTACACATTTTGCCTGGAGCATGAGCAGCCTCAATGTTTCAAGTTGTTAGGTTGAATACAATATGCATACAATCTATTATTGAAATGTTTTGCAAGGTGCAGGTTTTTGACTGCCAAAATGCCACCATATGGATAGATTAAGTGTTGATTGGCTGCCAAACTTTGCTATGCAGTAAATTTTTTAAGTGAAACAAGCTTGTCATGCTCATATGCCAGATATGTATTTGGCAGGGACCAAAATATTTCATTTGGTATGTAAATTGAGATTGACAGATCCTGAGTCACATTCATAAAATGCTGCAAGCAAATTCCTCAATAGCTGTGGCACATGCATCACTTGTCAGTATTAGGCAGTCAGCACACAAGCTTCCGTGTTACAATAAGTTGACTGACAAGGCAAGGTTTAGAAATCCCACAGGACCCTCAAATCTCAATACTTGTAACTCATGGAATTGTATAGAGAAGCAGATCTAACTTAGACAGACAACACAACAGGCTAAATAACTGCATGATGTTATATATTATTTTTCAGTGATGTTTGAGTGAACTCAAAACAGACAAAGGCAGGTGGACACATGTATGGGGGCCGGGAACCATGGGGTTGCTGACCTTGCCTTGTCAGCTTATTTTAATATGGCAGCTTGTGTGAGCCCTATACATAATACAGAATACAAAAATACTTACGTCCCATTCTCAAGACTTGTGCAGCATAACGCCGTGCCTCTTCAGTCTCGATTTCATCATGTATTCCTCTCCACAGCACCCTTACAGGGCGACCTGGATTGAAATCACCGACATCTTTTGGATGGAAGTCTTTAATATCTTTCACTTCCACGATCTTCTTCACACTATCTCTTGAAAAGCAAACGTATGCAAGCATGTTTTGAACTTCTAACTCCACGCAAAATTATCTTTTCGCTACGATCGTCACGATTATATATCTAGTACCATATATAGCTATTACCCAATGCCGTATCAGAGCTAGTACCTAAACAAAGGCCAAGAGGCCAAGGCCAAAAACGCGGCGCGCCGTAAATGAATGTGAAGGACGCGTTGCTATTGGTCAATATTTCAAATGTATCAAGAACAATTCTTAAATTCCAATCAAATTTTACGGGAAATGCTAATAATGAAATTCAACAGCACAAAAGATTAAGTTTGACAGTTTAAGTAAATATCTAAATCACTAAATTCCACTTAATTTTTCAATTGTATACCACTTAAATAAAAACTTTTTCGATATGAAACGTCCAAATGTCTGCGTCAATTATGCCGCACCAAGGCCCTAAAAACATGCCGCAAACGGAAGATGTCTGTTATAGTGGTTGGTGCGAGGCAACGTTTTGAGTGATATGTCTTTTTGGTGGAAATAATTACTTTTTTTTTCTGAATATTGAGCATCAATCCTACGTTCGATTACTTGTTGTTTTGGTTCAAAGTTGTCAGCGTTGACGCATCGCGTAAGATCAAGATGGACCAGAGTCAACCCAAGAGATACAGGCAGTTCCTTGAGCCTGGTTCCCAGGATGAAATTCCAAGGAATACTCAATGGCGGTACTCGACAGGTGGTACCCGAGGAACTCAAAATATGAACGCCATCCCACAGGTTGAAAATTATGTGGCTCTGGAATGTTTGGATGGTGCAGAAAGGTTAGTTTGTTCACTTGATTTCTTACAACGTTGCTTTGAGCATGATTGATGTGATGAAGAAAAGAAATAATAAACAGAATGTTGCAGGTCGAAGGTCTTTTCGGAATATCTTTTGAAATATATTTTCGGAAGATATTTCGAAAAAGTGTTTTCCGAAATATATTTTAAGGTTGAAACATCTTTCAGGAAAAGATATTTTGATCATGTTTGTAACATTTTGCTGCAAATTTACAACTGACACTTTTTGTTGTGAATTTACTTCTCACAGTTGTACCAGTTTTTTGGAACATTGTTATGCAAGCTCCAGTTCAGGAAGTTTTGGCTACAGTGTCTTGGCTGTTGTTGGATATGGTGTTTAGCTTGGCATCATTATTTCATTTCAGTTTGCCAACATCACAATCTGGTGATAATTGTGCACCAGCTGAACAACCTGAAATATCATCAGAAGATCCAGACATCCTTGGTGCTGAGCAGAGTTCAGGAGATGAAACAGATGGATCAGGAAGTGAGCAGTCTGATGGTGAAGATCATGCACATTGGTTCTCAGCTTCAGAGGTATGCATTAAGTGTAACTTGAGAAAGCTGTATGGATTTTCATGTCAGGGTTGGAATATTACATGAAGGTGACTGACATCACTGTTACATTAGGCAAAACAAAGCGCACCAGTGATTCTCCAATTGGTGTAATATTTCTGACATTGTTATATGGAAATTCATACATTTTTTGATATATGATAGATTCACTGTCAAAAAGTAATTGACTGTGGTGACTATAAACTAAGAGCTATCACCATAAATCATGTAGCATATAAAAGGCCATTCAGGCACATTTTCTTTGCGTACACACATAGGTTCATATTTCATATATCATCTGTTCTTTGTTGTCATCCCCCCTAGGATCTGAGGTTGATGCCACTAAAAAGGACTACCTTCAGCCTTATTCAACAGCTGTTGGCTGTTTGGGTCCCATATGGGAATAGGGACAAATAATTTACCCTATATTTAGTGCTGTGGGCAGTGGTAGCAATGCAATATTTTGGAGGTAGATATAGTTGATTGCACAATGCACTGATAGGACCTTCCTGAGCACTGACCAGACCTTTGTGAGAGTAACTGGGGCATTGATCTCATCTGACATTGAGTTAAATTGTAGTGTAATCCATGCATGTATTGTGATTGCAGGTCTGGGAGGAGTACATTGGTGAAGATGGCGGTGTCAAACTGGCGACAATGGGAGCAGTGACTAAAGCAGAAGCTGTTCTACTCATCCTGGTGTTCTTCTACACTCATGGACTACCACTGAATGCTCTGAGTGACCTAGTGACTCTCATCAACAACCTATTTGGATTTGAAGCTGTTCCACGGTCTGTGCACAAGCTGCGTAGATTGGTTTCTGACTTTTCTTCCACTGCTGACTTTAACTTTTTCTGTCCAGCATGTTCAACATTACTGTGTACAACAAAGAAAGGATCTGATGGCGGTCGTAAGCTTTGGTGTAGTAAGTGTGAGATGTGGTGTCCAGCATCCGTTGGCAAGGGTGACAACTACTTTGTGACTTTGTCCATTGCTGAACAGCTGAAACGCATCTTGAAAAAATATGGGTCGTATGTTAATTTCGCACCTAATATCGGCGGTCGACTCTCAGACATTCGAGATGGCACGATGCTTCGATCCATGGTCACAAAGTTAGGGTCATCGATACTTTCTCTGCTATTCAGTACGGACGGAAGTCCTGTTTTCAAGTCTAGTCGGTTGTCTCTGTGGCCAATAGTCACATTTCTGAACGAACTGCCCCCGAAGCTCCGGTTCAAGGTCCCAATTCTAGCCGGCATTTGGTGTAATGCTGGGCCAGTGCCAATGGCCCTATACTTTGAGTCCTTTGTCACAGAATTGGGCAAACTTAAGACACAGAGCATCACCTGGCTTCATGGTGGAAGCGAAGTAGTATCTCAGGTGTTCGCTGTCTGTTCCTGCCCAGATACGCTGGGGAGATCTTCGCTGCAAAATCACATTAGGTTTAATGGTTTTTATGGGTGCTCCTGGTGCCTGCATCCAGGCAGGTTTTTGTTCAACCAGGTCAGGTACCCGACCCTGGACACAGAAAGTGCTCCAAGGCGTGATGAATCCTTGCGAACTGACGCTGTGAAGGCATTGCGCAGTGGTACGACTGTGAACGGTGTCAAGGGGCCCTCATGTCTTTTCAACCTCCCTCACTTTGACCAGGTGCTTGGATTCGTTCCTGACTATATGCATTGTGTTTGCTTAGGAGTCGTTAAGATGGTGGCAGAGATGTGGTTTTCATCCAAGAATCACGCGGAAAAGTTTTACATCGGTCAAAAGAGGCATATGTCAGTCATCTGTAACCGTCTGGCAACCATCAAACCCCCAAACGCCATCACTCGCCTTCCGCGTCCCATCACCGTCAGAAAAGACTGGAAAGCTTCTGAATGGCGGGCATGGTTGTTGTTTTACTGCATCCCCTCCCTCACTGGCATCCTCGAAAGTCGCTACCTCGCTCACTTTTCGCTACTTTCCTCCGCCGTGTACCTCCTCTTACAGGACTATCACGGGAGATGACATCAGCAAGGCTGACGCCATGCTATTCGAATTCGTAGTGACATGCGAGATCCTGTACGGCCAAAAAGTCATGACGTCGAATATGCACCAGCTTCTGCACTTAGCAGAAAGCGTCAGGTGTTGGGGCCCCCTCTGGGCACATTCGGCGTTCCCATTCGAGGATTGGAATGGGCGGCTAGTGAAGCTTGTCCACGGTACGAGGTCGGTGGCACACCAAATACTTCAGCGCTTCTCCATGCTTCAGACAATAGAAGCTATTAGAGATAGCGTCGAGGTGTCTCCTCACGTCAACGCTTTCTGTACCAACGCGCTGGGCCCCAAGCACCGGAACAGTGGTGTGACGTCGAGTGGCGGCACGACAGGGTTGGGTAGCGGGACACTCGGGCCTCTCACTGAAGCTCAAAAACGGGCGACAGCCAATGTTCTGCCGGACAGTGGAGACAGTGGCACCTTCTTTACACGCGTGGTGCACAACGGCATACTTTTCTGCACGTCTGGTCGATTGGGGAAAAGAGCGGACTGTTTTGCAGCACTGGAGGGGGGAGAGTGCCTGGAACTAACCTCATTGGTTCTGATTCACGCCGGTAGCGAGGACGTATTTCTTGCCCTCGGCAAGATCCTTCGCCCATGTCCTGCCACTGAAGACTCAGTGATACCTAACCATGTGCGGATGCTTGTGTCAGACGAAAACTGCAACCTGGTGGCCATCAGAACCACGCGCTTGAAGGGCAAATGCATAGCAGTACCTCATAGAAGTGACTGGCTTGCAGTGAGTGTGATCCCTAGCGTGGCTTGGGGCGACTAAATGACGGGTTCTGTCAGTTCATTGTTCAAATTTCCATTGCGTTGGTGTATGAAATATGAATACATACGAACTGCCTGTAACTTTGTGTTTGAAAACCAAGGGCGGATCCAGGATGGCGTTTTGGGGGGGCAACTTGGAAGAAAAAAATGTTGAGCGGGGGGGGGAGGGGGGAGAGCATGTCAGTTTCCCTTCCGTGCTCGTCCTTTTCTGAAGCAAAATTTTGTTGAGCGGGGGGGGGGCGTGGAGAGGATGTGTTTTCCTTCTGTCTAATCGTGTTTTTCGGAACATACTGACAACACAGCATGAGTTTTTTACATGTCATCTGAATCCATCGTGGAGCTGGGGGTTTCTTCATAAGTATATGACTACATTTCCGTTTTCACGGTTGAGCCGGTGCGTATATACCATTACTGGGTTGAAGGCGGCCCAAGGTCGCTGCGCCGGCAGCAGAGGCGGATATCCGCTGCTGCCACTATACCATCATATGTCACTGCCTCACATACTATATAGACCATCATCACCATTAGCGACCATCAGGTGCCACTGGTTCGCACATGAAGGCCCTCAGGAACCATTAGAGACCATTAGGTGCCACTGACACACACTAGAGACCATCAGAAACCATTAGGTGCCACTGGCTCACACACTAGAGACCATCAGAAACCATTAGAGACCATCAGGTGCCACTAGCCCACACACTGGAGACCATTAGAGACCATCAGATGCCACTAGCCCACACACTAGAGACCATCAGAAACCATTAGAAACCATTAGCCCACACACTAGACCATCAGAAACCATTAGGAACCATCAAAGACCACTAGAGACCATCAGAATTGTCTAATGGTCTCTAGTGGTTTTTTCTCTAGGGTAATGAGAGTCCTGACTGACCCGCTTAAGTGCATAAAACAATGGGCTTGAAATTGCTCTCCGCAGTCCCATTACTGCAAGCTTCTATGCTTTTGGGGCAGAGTATTTGCTGGAAATTGCATTCAAATCTAGGCTCTCGCCTTCTCACACAATGAACAAGCCATAGCCTGTATTGACTTCCGTTTTGTCCATTATGAATACAAAATAAATCCGTGTGGATGTACGTGGATTTGTTACGGTTCCACATAATTAACGACACCGTTGGTCTTTGGGCATTTTACGTCGCACATCCCAGCATAAACGGAAGATTGATACATACAAAGGTGTATATATACACTAGATACATTATACATACACACATCAAGACACATAATACATAATAATAAATACATAAATACAGACACAACGATATTGCACATGACACTGTCTGATCAGCAACACAAGCACGTTATATCACGATATAACAAATGATGCACTATGATAGCATCATAAGCACAATGGTAGCGATCATTTCGCCGTAACACGCAAACAAAACACGTGAACGCGATAGTGACGATCTGTTGTCACAATGGTACAACGCACGATGCCACGCCCACAATGCCCGCTGAACGGCACCCCGACACATAAGCACAACCTACTGGTGTGCGAAAAGCACCTGCTTTTGCAGACTGTGCCGAATGTGGGTACGCTGCAGGCCAGAGAGAGTGGCGTTTTTGCCATAGGCATAGAGACGGACACGCAGGTACCGTGCAACAATCTGTTTCACCAAGGTGACAGCATGACTCTCATCGGCACGTGGAGCGAACATGTGGTCTTGCTGGCCCGGGAACAGTTCGTGACTGCGCTCGGTCATGAAGTGCGCCAATGCACTGCACTGAATTCGCAATGACAGGTTGGTAAGCACCATTCCATCGCACCTCCTCAATAAAGTCAGGTGGCGCTCCGCCGACGCCACCACGGCGTATGTCGATGCCGACGGTACGAGCAGGCCACCGTTGTCTCGTACATTGATGAGATGCACGACGTCTTGCGACAGCGTGTCGTCCGGGTTGGACAGGAGCGCACCGATGCACTCGGCGCACCTGATCCCGCCAGCCTCCAGCAACTTCCGGCAGACGTAGCCAGCGATGTAGCTGACACAGTTGTCGACGAACGCTGATTCCCTGGTTTCCGTCACCAGAAGATGCTGGACAACTGCCGGCATCGGTTCGCCTCCGATGATCGTCAGCCGCTGTCGCGCAGGTCGACGGATCTGGAGCAGGCCGTCATCTTCATCGTCTTCGTCCTGTCCGATGCAGTTTCCGGTGGCTGAAGGACTGATGAAGTTGTGCAGCGTCAGCCGTCGCATGGCTTGCTGCAGCTGGACCACGTTCGGGTTGTTGTTGTACCCGCCCATGCGGCGGATTCGGCCGAACAGCAGCTCCAGGTGATCTTGCGACATCTTGTATGGCAAGACGTACTGAAAGCCCTGTTCCTTCAGCAGCATTGCACTGACGTCCATGACGGACTGTGCTGCGAGACAGAGGCCCAGGATGGGCGTGAATCGTCGCGTCTGCAGAACTGCTTGTCCAGATGACGTCCGGAGTCTGAACAGCGTGGAGCTGAAGTCGGCCAGGATCTGCTGTCGGATCCTGCCGGGCATTAACAAAGGTCAGCACAATCAAAATTAGAAGGTGACAGCACGGAGTGTGAACATACCGGAGCGCCTGCTATTGGTATCGTATGTTACCTTGACGATTTGACGATAGAGCTGCTACTTGATCATATCAATAAATCATACAGGCATTGCTACTGATAGCATTAGCATTGCAATCAGATCCGTTCAACCATCTATCCATTTAACAAATTATACCCTTTCGTGTAAAATTATTGTTTTGTTTTAGCTGTTCAGCAATAGCATCACCTGGAATATAGCATCACACTTGAGATATCAGCATTCTAGCTGATACTTAACCCTATTAGTGGCAGGGGGGCAGATTCTGCCCACCCCTCAGGTTTTTCGCAGGTATTTCCCGAACGGCTAAGAGCAGACCCACTAAATTTTGTGACTTTTCCTAGAATTGAATTCCGCATATGGAGTCAAAATTTTGAGTTCCTAACCTTAACAGAGGCGGTTCCAGGGCCCAGTTTTTGGAGGATTTTTTCTGTGACATTTGGCGATAATACGGAGATGCGATCTTCACGGCTTCTTCCTAACTGCCTGAAGTATAAAGGAGTTACATAGGTTTACGGTGATTGAAACAAGTGCAAATTAGTTGATTTTAGTGAACTATAATACATATTGCACGGCAGAGGCGGTTTCAGGGGCTTGAAAAGGGGAGGTTTACAGAAAGTTATTTTCTTTATATTTTGCCTCCCTTTTTCACTAACCTGGCACCGCCTATGGATGCAAATATGCTTTATAACTGTTGTGTCCGATGTCACAATAGCCCACCATTTCATTTATCGAAAAAAGAGTAAAAAGACGGTTTTATAAGGTTTTTATTTTACCCCAAAATTTAGTGACCTGAAACCGCCTATCATTTTTGAATTTTCAAAAGTCACCGTCATATATCAATCCCAATTTCAATCTCTATCCATCCCCATTAGTTGCGTTGAAATCGGTTGATAAACATGACAGCTGTGTTGGATCACATATACCTCTAATATTTGTAGTTTTTGCCCCCCTGTTGCCCCCCTATCATTTTTTTTGTTTGTTATTTTTTAGAAATGTAGATCGTGTTAAGGGGCATCAAACGCCGTTTGATTTGTGAAAATCGGACGGGTAGATCTCGAGATCTCCGGGGGGCGGAATCCGCCCCCCCCCCCCCCCCCCCTGCCACTAATAAGGGTAGCCAGGAGCCTGCCACTAATAGGGTTAACATGTTCAACTTACGCCAAGTTGCTGGATGTTGTTGGTGCTTTGAAGCCCTTTCCGTAAGGGCTACTGCTGTTCAAGTAGTCAAATGTCTGATCTATGAGTAGAATGAAGCGGGCCGTCGCTCCAGCTCCGATGAAGTCGGCGTGACCCGATTCCTCAAGGTAAAGCAGAGCTTTGCCGACGGAGCTGCTGAAGAGCTGAGCTGCGAGCTTCACCTTCATTTTGTTTCTCTCGTACTGCACGTGTAAGCGAGAGAGTTAGTTGGCCGCCCGGATTCCCTCGTTCTGCTGTAGGTTGTACAGCGCCTGAGGGGACAATGCATAAAATGTTATCGATTTAATACATTTTTATAAGGGAACATGTTGCGGTGGGCCAAGGCAAAACTTGTATAGTATATCACAGCAAAAAATTAATTATTTTATTGGAAGAAACCATTCTAAATTTGAATCAAGGTGACCTGCAAACCTTCATACCAAGCATGCATACGTTTTCTGTATTGTAACGCTATTGTTAAACACATTTCCTTTCCCAAAACATCAGCATGTTCAATCCCATTTCCAGGTAGTATTTATCACCATCTCAATGACTCTCACCTGAATATATCTCCAGGATATTTCTTCGCCATCCAGATGCAGTGTCTTGTACTCGCCAAGCAGATTTCGTAGCAGTTTTAGCATATGGACCACATCCAGCAGAACATACACCTTCTCTTTTGTTGCCGGATGAAGGAAGTAATTCTCGCTGATGGGGAGTTGAGCATGCTTTGGCTGCAGATGTTCAACCCCTAGGTGGCTGAACATGCTCAGGTTAGCCGGCAGTCCATCAGCCACGAACGCCCGCACTTTCAGGCCTGCGTCGCTCAGAGCACAAAGCACGGTTTTGGCGAGCTCTGCCTGAGTTGTGCTGGACACGTGGTCTGTGAGAAAGTACGCCACAGGATGTCGCCAGGCACCTTTCAGGCCGACAGCCATGAACACCAATGCATTTGTGGCCAGTCTCGACTCTTCCACGTCACCCGCACCAAGATCAACGTGTCCGACAAACTTGTCCTTACTCTGAGAGTATACTTTGGCTTTGCGGATAGCCATCTCGTCAATCATCAGAGAGCAGTTTGGGTCAATTGTTTTGCTTGTGACCTGGGAGCAAAGCGTCTGCAGGACCTCATGCAGCACGCCTACTTCACAGCCGACGCTTCGCGTCCACTCCCGCAGCGACGTTGCACCTGGCAGAGAGAAGTTTTTTGCCAGATACCGATACGCCCTCGGCGAGTAGTAGTGGAAAGTGAGACAAAGCTTTTTTATCTCCTCGGAGTATCGTTGTCCTCCACGTTTCCGTCCCCCGTTCACCACTTCGTTTGAAAATAGTTCGGACACCATCGGATTTTCGAATCGTGAACGGATGGCCTCGAGAAGCTCACTCTCAATGATCTTACTTTCCTTCAAAGCATCCAGCGTGCTTTTGAGGCACTTGAGGCGCTTGTCGCGCCTCTTCAACTTTTGCTGGAGCTTCTTCTTTTCATAGCGCAGTTTGCGCACCCTCTCATTCACTTTCTTCAGTGGGCTTGATACGCACCTCTCTGCTGCATTGACGTAACTGTGATCATGACTAACTGGAGTGACCAGCACAGGCTGGTGCTCAGGAGCGACCAGCACAGGCTGGTACTCTGGAGCGGCCAGCACAGGCTGGTGCCCAGGAGCGACCAGCACAGGCTGGTGCTCAGGAAAGACCAGCACAGGCTGGTGCTCAGGAGCGACCAGCACATGCTGGTACTCTGGAGCAACCAGCACAGGCTGCTGCTCACGAGTTGACTGGAGAGCCATCTCAGAACAATGTTGCTGCTCAGACAACAGGCGTCTAACACGTTTAGGTCTTGACGTAGGGCACACCGTCCCAGAACGCTTTTCAGGGCTCTTCTTTGGAGAGGATTGCACTTTCTTTGAAAATGCAAACCATGATGGGATGATTCCCTCACGAAGCTTGCGTCGGTCAGGGTGTGACACAAAGTCAGCCTCAAAGAAGTGATCACTGCATAAAACAGAACTTTGAGTAGGTTTCCAAGCCCTTTGCCGAGGTCCTATGCGCCTTGTTGCATTAACCCACTTCTTCGTCAGCTTCTCATCATGAGGGTATCTGAAATGAAAGCCAGAACAAATCTTAGAAATATATTCATATTCATTCACCATTTTCCACATCACAACCAAAAACTAATACCATCATTTCTCTTGTTACTTTTGGTGAAAGTGGAATACCTACTGAAATATCTGGAGAAATTATTTGGTTAAATCTTACTTATATATTATTTGGTTAAATATTACTTAAGGCATTTTTGTCACTGATACGTTTTATCATTTTCCAATACATTTTATACATAATTTTTGCCATTCACAATTTGCTTCAATGATAGTTAAAAATGTATCAATTGTACTTCATAAATCTTGCAATTAGATGGACATTTTGTGCTGATAAATAACCATTGCCCAGGAACGTAGGAACGTCACGAAAAGTGGGGGGGGGGCAGTGAAACTGTGATCTCGTTTTGAGAGTACCCCAACCCCCCTATGGAAGATTTCTTTTCAGATTTGGGCTGCTCTCGTCTTGGCGAACCTTTTGCCATCAAACACTTTTCTCACCAAGCAAAAATAAAGATTTTAGCCCCCAAAAATGGCCGAAAAGTGAGGGGGCCATGCCCCCCCCCCCCCCCTGTTCCTACGTATATGCCATTGCCCTTCATATATCTACCACTATATTTTGAACAACAAACTTCAGCATTTGTATCAGATCACACCAACAAACTTGTCCGCAATGAGCCAGCTTGAGGCAAAGACACTTAGACACCCACTCAATTTTGAACCACTAGACACCAATGGAAATTAAATTACTTGCATAACAATATTAGATGATCAAAATAATTGCCAATATATACCAATCACCATTTCTAATATAAAATCACTTCAAAGGAAGGGAAATGCAACTTAGACAACCATACATTCACAGTAGTCAAAATGGTATATAATGTAAAATACAGCCTTGTATGAGAGCCTTATGATGTAATATGTTAATTTGTATTTCATCAAGAACAACTTGTATTTGACAACGCTAAATGGTTATCATATAGGAAACCACAAACTCAGGTAATACACCACACATTTTGCTTGGGAACCCCTATCGACAATTATGGCGCAACACCCTATATAAATTTATAAGTCAATTTATGTATGTTCGAAGAATAATAAGGCTTACTTGTGAAAGGATAATTTGTCTCCATGTCTTGGTACATCTCCATGCCTCTTGTTGCAACCGAAAGCTGAACAACTCTTGGTCATTTTCGCCAATCACCAAACCACCAAACTCCGCCGAATAGGACTTTCAATGTTAAACGTTTGCCGCGGAAGGGTGGCGATCCCCTCTTACAGCACCGTCGGGGAACATTAGGAAAAGTCCAGAAGTCTGTCTAGACTTGTTATAGGTCAATGGTATAAGCACATTAGACATGCTCTGCTCTGGCTATCATATACAGTTTTGGCTGTAATTTGGACAATTGCCCAATGCCCAATTCAGTTTGTTTACAAGCTTGTTTTTTTTAATAAAAAGGCTAGGTTTGTTTTGGTATGTTCTTTATGCACCGCAAATGTCAAAATATAGTTTGGGCCATAATCCAATTTTGCTTCAAAATTGTATGCAGTCATGTAATCGATTTTCATTTATATACCAAAATATACATAACACAGGTTATACATCAACACAGGTAAATTCATTCATTGAGGATTTGAGTACGAAGCAACATGAAGATGAACACCTATTAAGGATCAAGGATGGCTTAAGCCCAGACTGGTTATTGATTTGACACTAATTGAATCTATTGGAACCGTTCAATAAAAATGCCTTGAATAACAAATAATTGATTCACCACCAGATCTTTTGATTTGTGATGGAATCAAAGTCCGCATTAAATGAAGGCTGATTGAATCAAAATATGTAACGATTCTTAACGATCCATGTACACTGGTAAATTGTGCAAATACAGTGGCTACATTCATTTATATTGAAATAGTATTGTTGTACCAATGTTTGAATGATCATATATATGTGTTTCCATTTTTACTGATTTGACATAAATTCACCATATGTATTTAATTGTTATAGCAACCGTGAATCGATTAAAATATTTGTTTGTAAGCTGACAACAAAAGACTAAGACACAAGACAATTAGAGCCTTGGTCCCAAGAGGTTATGGTTCTTAACCCATAAACGAAACAACAACATGATACAGATTCCATCAAGGTTGACCATTCATGCTGCCAGTGTCCAAGTGTAGCTTGCCGGCCCAGTCCCCAGCTATTGACGGTGATGAAGCTTGGAAATCCCCGAAGTGAAGGTCTTCAGGGTTGTCCTCGCTCGTATGATAATAGCAGCATTTAAAATAATAATGTATGCTAATTTGTGTATATCTTCTCAGTTCTCCTGACAATTGTTATGCTCTTCAGCCATTTGCACCCACAGACTAAACAAAATAATTATTTACACTCAAAGTTTTCATGGAACAAAACTTCCAAGTTCAGAAAAATGGAGAAAAGGGATACTTTTCTGACACAGCAGGGCAGCCCTGCTGATGAATCTCCTCGGGTCGTTCCGTCTGCGGTCGAGCAGTGGCACCAGCTGCAACGCCAGTGACGCCGACTTCGTCGTTGCCGAACTCGCGACTGAGAATCTCTAGCTCTTCGCAGCAAATCAGCACCAGTCGGTCCGTGCTGACGGCAGGCGCGGCT
This sequence comes from Chirona hameri, assembly GCA_036785665.1. Lineage (NCBI taxonomy): Eukaryota > Metazoa > Arthropoda > Thecostraca > Balanomorpha > Balanidae > Chirona > Chirona hameri. The sequence continues at coordinate 29,599 of JAXIVJ010000358.1, read as the reverse complement.
GGTTCGCTGATAGATTCGGCGCCGATGGCGGCGCTGGACAGCAGCCAATCTCTGGCGATGCAGCAGTTAACCAGCTGACGCATTGTGACGCAAATGTCGTCGTCATCGGCGGCGTGTCGCCCGTCGTTCTGCTCCCGGTGCCGGTTTTCGACGGCGATGATGGCGCGGTCCACCACGTATTCCTCTATGATCCGCCAGAGATCGCGTTCACTGGCCTCCGTCGTGTCGGCGCCTTCACCGCCGCACGTCTGCCTGAACCCGGCCCACAGTGTGGTGTGTCAGCCGCGTCGAAACCCGGCTGCAGCCAGTTGCATAACGGGTTGAAACGCAACACTTTGTCGGCACGCGCGTGGACGTCGTCGACGAGTAGGACACGGGAGACCGGCCGGCTGGCACAGCGCGTTCGGCTCGAACAGACGTCCCTGCAGCTCGGCAATATTGTCGTTCGAGAACGGCACTCACTGGGCGCCGACGAACCGGTAGAATGGCCGCTTCTGTCGTAGGTTGTACGTGCAAGTCATGCTGCGCTCCATCAAGTAACGCGCCTGCAGAATCGTCTGCATGTTGACCATCGCCTCCGTGGACGTGTTGTCTATTTTCTTCTGCACCATCATGATGAACGGCAGTGTCTCGAAGTTGTACCACGTAAAACGCTCTGCATGGACTGGCGCCTTCATAGGAAAGCAGATCGAGCCGTGCTTACTGAAGGGAATCTTGTTGGCTTGCAGACGCATGACGTTGAGCATCAGATGAAGCGGCCGCAGCACCATCGTCTCAGCGCGGGTCCACGTGTTGACAAAGAGACGATAGGCCTCGTTCGAATACACTTCGGTTGAGACGATATTCTGCGCAGAGTGCATGCAGATGTGAGTCGGCGCGACGTCGGCGAGCTCGTCATCACCGTCTGCTGATTGGCCTGCGTCGTGATCGGCCACCTCGCGCAACGCACTGTGGTCGCCACGCACGTTCGTCTCCTCGGAAAAACGCTGTGGCGCGTCGCGAAAGTTGTCGGCGTCGTCATGGCCGCCAGCCGCGGCCAAACTAATGGCCGCCATCAGAGGGCGCGATACAATGTTGTTGCCAACGTCACCGTCATGCGACGGCGAGCACGCAGTGCATATCCCCCAGGCGTCGCGGTCCGTCAGACGCGTGCCGTTGGCGCCGTGAAACTGGCGATCGAGTGTGACTGTGCAATGGCTGCGCGCCTGCAACAGCGCCGAATTGGCCAGCGCATCCGAAACGATACCGTCCCGTGAAAGGTCAGTCATGCGGCCGCGCTCGGTGAACGGCGACCAGTCCAGCCGGCCGCTCGGCTATCGTTGCGATAGTGATACGTCCCCATGACCTGTTTCCTCAGTGTGATCTGACTCGTCCATTAGGCGCAAAGAACGCAGCTGAATCGCTGGCGGCGGAAGGTGGTCCGTCGCCGCCTGTGTGTACATGCCTACCCAGGTGGACGGCTTATCCTGTGCGGTGCAGGCCACAAAGTCGGGCGGAGTGTCGCACGAGATGCCAACCAGCCTATCGCAAGTGAATCGCACCACACGCTGTCTGTCGGCGTACGTGTAGCGTCCTAGCGGGTACTTGGCTGCCGCCGACGCGTCCAACACGCGGACTGTGCCACATTCGACACACGCACGCAAGTAGAACGCAGCTAACTCGCCAGTGTCGACAACGGTGACGCTCGCCGTGATGGTTGTGCGCTGTGGAGACACCTGGGCCACAGGTCTACGGTTACGCCGTAACCCCCGGCCGGACGCGTTCGCGCGATTGACAAACAACACGTTGTACTGCAGGCGAGCGGCAGTGCCGCGGTCTTGGTGACATTGCGGGCCGGCATAGGGCTCAACCTGTTGTGTGTACCTAGAGTGGTCTTCGCGCAGCGTACCATGCACATCGCTCAACAGCAACTAAAAGTGCTCCTCTGTGAGTGTTTCTGTCCACGGATCGGTCTGGAACGCAGCCCAGCGATGGTCGTCGTACCGAGAGGCAAACATGTTTTTGAAAGTCAACAGGCGGAAGTATCTACCACCCCTGACCGTAGTAGTCCAGCTGGAGCAGGTTTGACCGGTCCTCCCAGGTTTGCGGACCCTTGTGAGGCTGCAGGCCCTCCTGTTCTACACGACGGGGATCTATAGCGTAGTATAGGTCCACCTGACGCAGTATTTCAAAGAAACGCTTTCATCGTTCAACACCGCGGTGAAGGTGCGACCAGACTCGGTTTCGGACGACATCCTTAAAACGAAGCCAAGAGTAAAATTTGTACCGCAGCTGGCCGCTGCGCAACGGAGCACCGAAACCGCGCCGCAAAAGGTCGCATAGATTAGTGCGCCGACTCTCCACAGTCAGAGATGTGATCAGTACAGTCATCCTGTTACGGTACGACCACGGCCCGTCCAAGCTGCATTCTGATGCGTCGCTCAGGTCTGTCTGAACGCTTTCGATAATGATGCTGTGAGGGCAGCTTCTGATACGCTCATCAATCATAGAGCGCGCCAGTGTCGCTACCCCGTCCACACCCGCCCGGCTCGTTTCATCCCCAGTGGTGCAAACAGGAATAGATGACGCGCACTGGCCTCCGTCACGGGTGACTGCAGACTCTTCAGTCGATCCCGGCTCAATGCGAGCGATTCTCGGCCGCGCCCCGCAACCTGTTTCAGGGATCCGGGTAGAACCAACTGCGGAAGTTACTGACTCCCTGACTGAATCAGCGTCGTCCTCAAGAACTGGTTCATTGCATTCCAACACGGGAGATTGCTGGTACCGAATCATCCCAACACATATAATTTGGTACGTCACGTTTCCGCTTTTTTGGGCGGCCGCGGCGTCCTTTTTTGGGCCCCCGTAGCATATGTGGCTGGCAACTGGCATGACTCCCCATCGTCATCAGCAGCTGATGCAGGGAGGTTTAATGGTACATCTGAGGCAGGCATATCGCCTAGTTTCCCATCTCGGCCGCAGCAGTTGGGCACCTGTTAACGCGGTCGATCGCCCACACCACGTACACTGGCCCGGTAGTAACACCTGTTGATGGTACTTGCTCCCTGACCCACCGGCGTCCTCAAGAACTGGCGCAGTGAATTCCGTCACGGGAGCAATTGCTGGTACCGAATCATTCCTACACATGGGATTTTGTACGACACGTTTCCGCTTTTTCGGGCGGCCACCGCGTCCCTTTACTGTCTGATGGGGATCAGCATCGACAAATAGGCGTCTCTTAGCAGGTGGCTTACCAGTCGCGCGGCTTTCATCTGTAACCGCTAGCTGGGATACCGGGTAGAGTGACTGGAAATGAATTTGGGGCACGTAGCCAAGCACAATGTGTGCATCGGCAGGTGGTCCGCCACTGCTTATATTTGTGTACTGATGCTGTGCTGTGTTCTGATCCGATATAGCCAAATGTCTACACCGAGTAGTGTTGCCGTTAATTGCACAACGATGTTCTCAGCGAATTCGCCGGGTCGTTTTTGACACTAAGGAAAGCGTCGAACTCGACCTCTCCTGAACAACAGATACGCGGATCCAGATGTACGCGTCTGTACGCGTTCGATGATGGAATCTACTGCAGCCTCTCTCAGTGTCAGGTGATCAGCTAAGACACCCGATTCAGTGATATTTTGCTGTATGAGCCGACTCACCTCAGGTCTGTTGTGCACCTGATCAATGATTGCCCGGTCAAAGCAGTTACCGTCGACGGGGGCGACTGCGCGGTAAGTTGCTGACCGAGGGAGGAGGCTGTAGCCACCAGCTGTTTGACCGTTTGCTCCATCTGGTCGCCGGCTGCGTGGGTCGTCGTGGTCGACTGAACAGGGCCGGCCCGACAGGTTGCTCGTTCGGGTCGAACGGCGCTAACGCGAGTGGAGGAATGTCGGTCGCCATCTTCCTAGTGTCCTCATCGCCAAATGTGGCATTCTGCGTAAACGTTCTCTGGATGATTATTGGAGATCCCACTCACGTGGCTCGTCCCATAGGAAACCAATGTTTATTTTGCAGGGAGGGTTCACACACCAAACATTTGGTATCGCTCGTGGGCCCTGATGGGACGCATATACTTGATACTTTGGGGTTGATGGCTGACAAATGAACATTACAGTTGTGTCCCACCTGTGACTCGCTGCAGAAGACTGTCTGCTCATCAGTCGCTATATTATCGCCGACATGACGTGAGTCCTCGTTACAACACTCTCGACCCTCCAGCGTGTTCTTCAAAAACAAAGCCCTCTCCATGCTCCCGAAAACCCTCACTCACGGAAGTGACGTCACAAATAACAAACTGACGTCATAATAATAAAGAAACGAAATCACTAATGTATCGCCACACCACCACACCACCGTTTAAATGAAAGCTCACTCCGACAATCCCACCAAACACGTGGCCTATCGAACTTAGCCTACTGATACTTGACGGTGTGAACCTGTCCGGCGCGCGTACTGACCGCGCGCTGCGGCAGCGCCTCTGACAAGAAACTGGAGTGGTGCTCCGGATGGGATGTGTAAAGTTTTGAACACACGAGACTCACCCGACTGAGCCACATCAGCGTCAGGCCCTCCTGCCGCATTCAACGTGTAGACGGAGTCGTCCTCCTGGTGTGTGTGTGGGGGGGGGGGGGGTGGCATTGGCGGTCCTCTGCAGCGACCGCGGCTACAGCCCCGTGGGCGCCGCGGGCTGCAGTGGAACGGCTTGAAGATCGAGCTGCAGCCGGCGGGCGGTACCCACCAGCAGCACCGGACGAAGCGGCATCTCGACGACGCTGGCAGCCCCTACAGCGAAATGGTTCTGACCACCACACACACACGGCACGCTTTTCCCCAGACCGGACACCTGAGTCCGCACGAACGGGTGAACCCGTGCACAACAGCGACATACACGCCGGCCGGTAGTAGCGTGCTACTGGGCTGGTGACACGGCGTTGACGGTCGCGGCATCTACGTCTCGCTGCAGGTTCCGTGACACGGCGCTGACGGTCTCGGCGGGCTCAGCGCCGGTGGGACGGCGGCAGAGCATGGCACAGTACCAGCTGTCAGACGCGTCACCGCCGGCGGCACGGCTGTCCCTTTTGTTGTGAATGTGTATGACTATGGCGCGCTTCTAACTGGACGAAACCGTTTCAGTGACGAGGCTGGTATTTATTATCTGTATAATAATTTTGCCAATAACCGGAAAGCAATGCTTTAAAATATGCACATGGATGTCGCCTTCCACACCCTAGTCTTTGTTCGGCATAGAGAACAAGGTGCGTTGCACCTGTTATAAGGTGACTGGGACTATATTCAGATCCCCAGTGTTCACACGTGGGAGACGGACATTCAACTCCTCGCGGTTAGACTGTTGATATTGAGTGATGACTAGATCTCGCGTCTCTGTACCTACTGAAGTAAAGTAGCTTTTCATCTCGTCTGGCGTCAGGTTCTCAGGTTGGGTGGGCGGGCCGGGCTTGGGAGCTATTACTGGCTGCCGCTGCCGGAACAATGAAGAGGAGGGTGTGCTGTTGATTCGCTCGTTAATGCTATCCCGCGTGTCCCTACGTATGGCCCGTTTGATCTGCGCATTAAGTCGATGGTAAGCCGCTCTGTCAGTCCCTGCCCTACTTGGTGTGTGGTAGAGATATGCCGTTGTGTCCTCGTTGTGGTTCTCCGCTGACGGTGAAACATGTCCTGCTAACTTGCCCACAGCTGGAAAACGAACGGCTGAGATTCTTTGGTCTGCGATCTTCCGGACTTACGCTTCGTAGCTTGCTCGGTGACAATTCCAGATTTATTGCAGCAGATAGTCTGTTTGCATTTATTGCTGCCGCTGGCCTCTCCGTTGTATATTCAAATTGATAGCTAGTTGAAATCAGTCATGGGCGCCATGTGACCTTCGTTGTCGGAGCGCCCCTAAACCCCAATCATCATCATCATGTCAGTCCCTGCCCTAGCCTGCCTGCGTTGACTCATTACGTCCAGACTCATTACGTCCAGACTCATTACGTCCAGACTCATTACGTCCAGACTCATTACGTCCAGTGCATCATCGTTAATCGGCGGTGGATCAGGATTACGCACGCGGTATCTGCGTATGGGGGCGTGGGCGTCGAGTATGCGGTTCATTTCAGCTGGGAAACAATTCCACTGATCCTCACAGGTGTCCTCCCGCCTGATAACTGCACGCCAATCCACATCACTGACAGCAGACACTAGCGCCACTTTGTCCAACCTGCGCCAATTGCGACCTGTGCGATACATGGGTGCGATACGTGGAGCGAGGTATGGCAGTGGTAATCGTTACACGGTGATGGTGGCATGTGTAATTACAAGGTTGAATCGAACACAGGCGGATTAGGTCCCTGGCCCAGCGCGTCAGACATCAGAACCACATCAAGCACAGACCTGGTGTCACCGCGGTGAAAGGTGGGCTTCTACACCAGGTTGCCTAGTCTGTATCTCTCTAGCTCCAGGAGACGCTGATAGGCTGCTGGATTCGTCTGAGCATCGGCGTTTAGGTCTCCAGGCAATATAATACCCTTGGAAGGATGAGTAGAGCTGACGGACTGCAGCTCGTTGCTTGTTTAACTTGACGTTGAGCCAGAGAGACTCGTGGTTCACGTACGGGTGAAGGGTCATCGGCGGACATCGGGCGGAGGCCGGAGATCACCACATCTTTTCGGCACTCCACCATCTTGAATGAATCGTGCTCGGAACCATTGTGGTAATGTGGGACGATACAAATTTATAATTTTCTATAGTATCGTTTGGTCCCACACTGTTGGAAAAGTATATGTAACGAAACATTTCGTATCATTAATTGAATGCTGAAGCATCAGGGAAACATCAGTTATATCTATGCTAAGTTATAGTGAGACACCACCCGTAACCAAAATTTGAAACAAAACATATTTTCCATGTATAAATCACGTCCCAGAAGAACACCTGTTTTGTCGTGTACACGAGCGTAGTGTTGTGGAAGCTCTCGAGCCGTCCGGTATACATTTCAATCACGAGCTGGTGCGTACTTTCCTTACAATCCACGGGCATGTATGCATATTAATTCACGCGTGTCTTCACGTCGCTTTGCAAACGATGTTCACTAGCAATTGTGGTTAGACACAATTAATACAACTATATTGACAACCTGGAACAATGGTATTCATTACAAAACAAGCTTGCAAAATGTGTTGACCCAAAGGAGCACTGTTCCGCGCGCCGGACGACGGCAACAGTGAGAGACAATGAGAAACAACATCATTCACGGACGCCGATACTTATATGTACCAAATATCCTTTACTAGTTTCAGACTATATGCAGTATGAAATGGGTCAAGCAACGAACAGCACCAATGAACTGCGTAGATGGTTATAGTAGCCTCACCTGTGCCGTACTAGGTACGGTAGTTTTCGGCGCAGCTTGTCGCTGAACACCACCTCTCTCAGCGCGTTGCAGGCTGAGCTGCCGTAGGTGAGAAGAGGTAGCTGGTCAGCTGGATGTTTCTGCTCGTGCTGGCACGCGTTCAGTGGCGTTTCGTGCACTCCGCACACATGGTGGGTGCATAATACGGCGCACCGACTGGTGCATCTTAGTCAAATATTACCGAAATACATATATGAAATACATATCAATTCTTACATTTCAAATACATTTCTATAATTGAATGTGCGGATATCACTTTGGTGACCGAAAATGAGTCATTTATTTTCAAAGTAAAAAAGAGTAAATATTTGTTACGCTAAACATGAATGATCTATGATCTACGGGGAGCAGTTCCACCCCCCCCCCCCCCCCCCCCCCCCCCACCCCCCTCCCCCCACTCAAGAAGTTGGGGGAAAACATGGTTTTGCCCCCCCCCCCATCAATTTGTAAGAGTGCCGCCCAAAAGTCACTAAAACGCTGCATTTAAGCTCTCAGCATCCCCTTTCTTTTGAAAACGAAACTATGCACCAAAACACATGCCGACGAAGCGTTGCAGATACTTACGGTGGCAGCTCACTAATCATCAAACGCTGTGTCTGACATACAAAGTGAGATGCCGCGGGGAACCGGAGTCACTGGCCGCCGGCTTTTGTGGCGGAGGTATACGACCGACCAACACGGCGGGACCATGAGCTCTACGTGCCTAGGTCCCGCACCGAGATGGGCAGAAGGCGATGCCGGGCGCCTGTCTTATTCAACACTGTCCCGCCTGAGCTTTTGTGACTCCCTACGCCTCTGTTCGGCCCTCACCTGAGGCGACACTTGCTGGCGGCTACACCTCGCCCCGACTGAACTGCTATCTATACCCAACGCTACGCTCTGCCCCCCCCCCCCCGTGCGCTTTTCTGTTCGCATCTTTACTGCGCCTGTACCGTATCTACGATGCCGTTGCTTTACACCTTTTGTCTTTGTTTGTTTGACATTGTTTTTTGTTTTGATTTGTTGTGGGGTTGTAATAGCCACAAGCCGATTGTGGATGACTCCAATACACGTCTGTCTGCCTAGTATAGTTCACATGACACACTAGTGAAGTACATCGCTGCTATCGATATGCTCTGAAAAACACATTTATAAACGATAAAGTTGAAGAAAATATATAATCGATAATCGCATTCCTAATCCGTAGTCCGGTTGTCAATATTTGCGTTCCTGACTGATGTTTGAGAACCAGTTATGTTTGACAGCCAGGAGGGTCTCTCTCCACACGCGGCTGGAGTGTCTGGCGTTTGGCGGACTGCCTAAAAGCATCATCTGGGTCTTCCCTGCGTTAACTTTCAATCCATTTGCTCTGAACCAGATATCAAGGGAAGATAAAGTTTGCTCCATGCACATGATAAGGTTCTGGAACTCGGATTTTTTTCCACTTATCAGAATTTGAGTATCGTCTGCATACTGGACTACTGTGGCATCTTCCGTGAATAGGTTGAGGTCTTTAGAAAAGATGCTATAAAGCAGGGGGCCGAGCGATGAACCTTTAAAAACACCAACATTGTTAGGTAGGGAAAGCGACTTTTTAGTCAGACCTGCATTGTCCGTAATGCTTACACTCTGGGTGTGATGTTTTAAGTAGGCCGAAAACCACGAGGTGTCAATGCCGTAGGCTCGTAATTTGGAGAGTAGCTTAGAGTGGTCGATCACATCAAAGCATTTACTAAGATCAAGCAGGCAGAGTAGTGATAACTCGCCTCGGTCGTTCGCGGCAAGAATTTGATCGGATACAGATATCAGTGCCGTCTCAGTTGAATATCGGGGTCGAAATCCGTGCTGGGTGGGTGACAGGAGGTGGTTGCTAGACATGTAATGGTACAGTTTAATGTTCCTTTGAGTCACACAAGAGCTGTTGTGAAATTAAGGGATCTACATCGCCTAGGTTTCGGTAAAGGAGGGACAATTGGGACAACATGCTGATTCCACACCCAAAAACGGACGCTTTAAGGATGCAGCTTTGTGCCATACTGCGTGGCAGGAGTGCCTAGACAGAATAACCATACATACAGGCCAACACCACAAGACATGATAATCTTGAGACCGATCGAAAATCCTTTCCACTGTGGAAAAGTCGAAACTAGACGCTTTATCTCGGTCGGTGAATTCATGCCACTAGGCGAGACGTATGTGCCATTCTTAAAAGACCTGCAATATTATGAGTTTCATCCCAAGAAATGGACGGAGGCAAAGCAAGAAAAGTTATGCAGTTTCACATAACACCACTCATCATAAAAACGAACTGCGCGGGTTGAGTTCAGATCTTCATACTCACATGAATGGTGTTTCTTGTACGATGCGTCCGTCATATAATCCACCGATAATTTGGCTGGCCTCGCTAAACTGGGTTTCATCGTCCTGTGTCTGAAGACGCACTGTCTCTGGCACCAGAACAGATTGCTTGATGCGTAACGTGCTGCCATGAGGTGGCAGATCGTCTCCCTCGCAAATCTATATAGCCGGCAACTTCCTGGTCATAATACACGACGGAGAACATGACGTCACGCAACTGCGCATGTTGCATGCGTATGGAGGCCACCATGTCCGCGTATGTGGAACCACCCACCTTCTTCCGAGTACCGTTGTGTTCGAGAATGAACGCCATGATGCCCTGCAAACAGAACATGTAGAAAGGCATTACAAAAATGTCCTACTGATGTACACGTTTACATACAATTAATGCAAATACGTGCATGAACCCGCGCCCCGGTCTTCGCCCTGATAGGGTGGGGTGGGGTGGAGGTTTACGTTTAGAACGCTCCGCTCGCGTTCTCTTGCTGCGCTGTGGCCTTACAGAGCGGGGGGAGGCTGTCGCCCCCGGACCGGACCGGACCCGACCCCCGACCCCCTCCCCCTCCCCTCCCCCAGACCATCTCGTAGACAACTAGTTACAGTATTTACTAAGCTGGGGCCTCAACGGACACTGGCCGTGACAGAGTCTGGCGGGCAGCCTGTTGTGACGGGAAAAGTTGTACTAACATAATCGAATTGGTTAGGCAAATAACGTTTACGGTAGAATTAATCGGTTACGCAAATAAATTATTCTCAAAGGCATCTGGTAGTTATACCATATTACTGAATACGTTGATTTGGTAGCATCGGTGATGAAACCAGCTGTTTCGGTGATGAAAGCAGCGTTTCAGTGTAGATTTAGTTATTTTGGTTGCATTTGGTTTCGGTGATATGTTCAGCTATTTCGGTGATCAGATTAGTCATTTCGGTGACTGGATCAAATTATTCTCTTACCCTATTTTCAATTACGTTACCATATTCAACATTTCCAGGTACAATTAGCATAATAAGCATATTTTTTTTATTTAAACCAAGGTGGGCGATTTCCTTTAAGAAATAATGACTAGCACACGACTTCCAGTTAAACAAAGCCATACTACAGCATTGATCACTTAATGTGGAAGCGTGTTGCTAATGCATGCTATTTAAGAAACATTATGCTACTGCTTACTCGTTCATGACCGTCACGTCCCGTCACGCTACTGGTTGCGGAATATGGCTTTTAAGTACCACAAAGCGTTCTCCGTGAATCAAGTAGATACCTACCAAGCGGCTGATAATCAGCAAGTTCACTGAAATCTACCGCCACTGTTCGCGTGTCTTCAACAACTCTGTAGGCCTGGAGTGAGATCTCAAAGTCAGCAACTTTCAGCACTTGACCGACTGGTCTGCAGAGGTTCACACTTTCCCAGACAAGGAAGTGAGTAATCAGCAAGAGCTCTGCACAATCTCCTTCCCGCCGTATGATGACGTCACCTTTTTGGTATACAGTGCCCCCATTGCGCACACGTTTTGCTGCCACCAACTCAGACATGCTGGAAATATGGGTTTGTGTGGACATGAGAGTTCCTTGTTATTTCGTGAACGTGAACGCTTTCCCACATAGGTCATCACCACCTCACGGGATCTGTTACATATTACAACGACAAGTCAAGACAAGTCTGGGCCACACTGATGGCTGCAAATTGCAAAAAAAAAACTCTTAAAATTCAATAGATGATTTTGAGGTCATTCCATGGACACAGATCAAGCACAAGCGCCCAATTCGTGGACAAGTGGGCGGAGCTTAGCTTGTCAACGAATTTGGCGCTTGTGCGTGTATATTGGCTTATGGCCGACTGAAAAAGCAATCAGGTCTTACCGTGTTCGTAATGCAATAATTTCGTTGACAATTTCGAGTTGGTCCCTGAATTTTATAGACCTCAGGGCCCAGGGTCATGGACATGGTCCTGTTTATTAGTTTATTCCCGAACTAAAATAGACTAAGGAGACCAGTGGCGGCGGATCGTATTTTCGGATGGGGCAAAGAAACCCAAGGGCCCCCTCGGCCAAAGGGCCCACCAAAAACAAAATTGACGCCAAATGGTATCTCCGGATTTTGGCCACTATATTTTGCAGGGCCCTAAATGGTCGCCAAAAAACGTCGGACAGGCCATGTTGAAGTCGCAGGCCTTCTGAGGGCCCCCTCAGGCCTACCGAAGGTCCCCTCAGGCCGACTGAGGGCCTTATGTCGGCCTTAGAAAGCCCCTCACTGACTGGGGGCACATCGGGGCCCTGGGTCATTGTATCGGTCAAAAAGAGAAAATCCAACCAACTTCTTAGAGCCGCTAGAATATGCCTTAACCAACTTCTCTTACAGATTTATGGATGGGGGGAAGCAAATCATATGTCCCGCCAACTTCTTGAGTGGGTGTCAGCTGCCCCCCCCCCCCCCCCCTATCCCCCGCCACTGAAGGATACTTCATAATCAGGTCAGGTAACCAACCTCAAAGCAAGTTTAATGTAGTACCACTGCCACAGTTCTTGGCCGATAGCGGTTTTAAACTTTAATATTTAATTAGGCCATAGGTACCTACCTGCAATTCGTATCTCTCATATTTTCTATAACGGTGACATAATGTCAGGTCGATCACGTGACCTCCCATTATGGCAATGTGACAAATTGCAAATGTTCCCTATTCAAAGAATACGCATCAAATCAGGTCAATTCGGTCAGGATCATGTGATTATAGGTCATTCTTGATGACCCAAGTATAATGTTTGCTGTGACCCTTACAAGGTCTGAGGTAACCAGCGAATAGCTTTTGATCGAATCAAGATAGGTACAGATGTGAGACCGCTACTACTGTGCCGATCGAAAAGTATTAACGATCTGAATCTAACGAATGCTTAAGATTTTGATTTTTCCTGCAAGTAAAAAAAAATCCTGCATGATTACCCTGCACGTTTCTCCAAGGTCCTGCAAGATTTTGATACGCCTTTCGTACACGAATTTGTGATGGCTGGTCCTACATGATCCTGCAGGATGGCTTGCACAGAATCGCAAAAGTATCCTACATAGTCCTACACGCAGCGTTAAAACACATCAAAATCTAGCGGTGTTTCTTGTAGGATTTTGTCGGATCTACTCCACGATCTAGCAAGATGTCCTGCAAGATCTAGCGGGATGTCCTGCAGGATCTAGCCGCATGTTCTGCAGGTCCGTGCAGGATAGATGCGTTGTGTCCTACATGTCGGATTTCCGTCGGATTTCAACCTACTCGCCCCACCCTTCAGGCTGGGCAGACCAGGCGGGCCAGGGCAGGGTAAGGTAGTGCTGGGAAAGGCAGGCGGGGCAGGGAAGGCAGCACAGGGCAAGGTAAACAGATAATAGAGCGGGGAGCTCAAGGTGGTTAGCCACAAACTCTAGTTGTTGATTGTCGAGGTAAGGACCTGGGCGAGTCACGAGATATTTCCGAAGGAACATCCCTGAAGACAGTGCACACTCACGATATAATGCATTAAACGTATATGCAGTGTCTGCGAGTGAGAGGTCAGATCACAGCTGCCGCTGCCATGCCGCACCCGGCGCTACAGGGTTGCAGCTACCGCTGCCGGGGCCCTGTTTCACCAAGTGAATATATTCATGCCGTACTTCCGAAAAGTACGGCATCCGAAGTATGACAGTAATACTATTATGTTTCACCACGGTAATATATTACTTGCCGTAGGGAATATATTCGAAGAGAAATATTCGCGCATGCACTGAGCCGCGCGCTGATTGACTAGCGTGCGGCACTATATTTTCCGTCTGCAGACGTAAATAACGGAAAATATATGCTTATCTATATTTTTTATATATATATCAATATTTTGATATTGATTTATATCTTCATTTACATATAATTACATGGTTTTCAAAGGATTTGTACTTATATTTATATTTTCTTGGAATGATTCACGCGGCGCCGGCATTCCAAGGCCGACAATGTAAACAAACAATCTCGTCGCCGGCTTTACCGTGCCTGGTGTAATTGCATGGCTGTTAGTTACTACCTATGAAACTTAAGTGGTTTCCTGTTGTTTTTTATGATTGACGTTAAAATTTAGATTGTTTTATTCGCTAAGGTAATTGTTAAGCGAATGCCTTCAGCGCCAGAGCAAGAGTCAATCGCCGGTGACTTTGCAAGTGGAGAAGTTCACGTTCGCCATTGTGCGACACGAACGCGGACCGACTTGCCATCAGTCCGAAGTACGGCCTTGGTCCGAAGTATGAAAACAAAAGGCTATGAAGATAAACTGCGGAAAACATTTGCTGAAGAAACAGCGTGGTGGCGTCGGGTAACAAGCTGTGTAGTGTGGAGATATGCGTGTGTTTTATTTTTACTATGACTGCGACAGCAGTCATAGTAAAGATTTAAAAAAAACAGGATAGCAGATCGAAACAAAAATCATATTCGAGCGAGATGCTGAGCGTTTTTGTAACTTGAAAATAAATATTCTTTGAAGATATCTTCCGTGTGTATCATGCTCTGACAAATATGTGTTGGTGACCGCAGCCTGTCGCGATTAGCACATCAATTAAGATACAATTTTCTTGTGAGTTTTGTGGCAGACGCACACTATTCTCCGCAATATTTCGTTTCCAACATTGTATTGGAATAATTGAGAGCTAGGTAGCTAGGAAAACGTTGTTTTCATTTGATGATTCTGCTCCCATGGAAATGTAGGCTCATCAGGTTGATTTGGATTGTTTATTAAATAAGCAACCAGACCACGGTTGCTGTGATAGCGTAAGTGATAGAGCGCTGGGACTTACATCCGGTGGTCGAGGGTTCGAGTCTCGTCCGCTCCGCTTTTTTAGATATGCGGTTAAATACATACAGAGTGAAAGACAAACTTGTATTACGACCAACATACGAAATGCCGTCCTGTCTATATCTACCGTCCTTTCCATGCAATTTCTTAGTAAGTATATCTCGCCTAAATAGTTATCCGCAGACAAATCTCCCCGCAGGGGCATCGGCTTCGGCCGGTGTAAGGGGAGTAGCGCCCCCTCGGGTCCCAGCCAACCCCTCCCTCCATCCCCCCTCACACTCACCCCCCGGCCCAGTCCCAGTCCATTTTTGCAACCCCCGTAACAAGTCCCGAACCTCTCCCCCTCCCCACTCAGTTTACTGGGTGTCCCCGTTGAAGTTGAAGGCGTTTGACGGTCGGGTGCTAGTCGCCCGACCTGAACAGGCTTCTTGCGTCTATCATGGATATTGTCCTAGCATTAACTATGATGTGACAGGGGACGCCTGGCTTTTTACATTGGCAAGGCTTTTCTGCGACTGGGCGCGTCGACCCGTACCCTGGGATGAAGGGGTCCTGGAGGCTGAGCCACCTGCCGCGCGGGCTAGTCGTGGTAGCGTGGCAACACTCCTCTTTGGCCTGGATTTCCGGAAGGGCGGGGACACTCAGTGAGGCGCTGCACTGATAAGCTTTCGCGTCGGGGCTGCTGCCGCGGGTCGTGGCTTGGCTGTCTCGCTGCCGCAGGGCGGGTGCATGCACTTGTCTGGCGGCTGCGGGGTGGCTTTGCCGCTGCACCGGGTGGCGTCCCGGCTTAAGGCGTCAAGGGAGGAGGCGGCGTCTAAACGGCGGGGGTGGTGAGTCTCTCTCTCCCCTCTGGGAGGGCGTCGTCGAGCCCCGTACAGCCCAGTCCCCAGCCCTCGGCCTTGTAGCGGCGCCGTGGCGGAGCGTCGGCTGGGACTGGACAGAGACCAATGCAATTCTCCATGGATACCAATCTCGAACCCACCCTGCTCTCTTCGGACCACACGGACCACCTACCTCCCGCTCGAACCAGACCAGATACAGTTTCTCGATTTTTGTTGATCAGCTTCGGAGAGGGTGCACAGTCAGACACGCTCAACCCTTTTCATCTCCACAGAGCCATCTCCCGGTTTGGAGAAGCTACACGGGTAGTGAAACGGTCAGACGGGAAGGTGGAAGTGGCGATGAAGACTTCTGAGAGCGCACGGAAGTTGCTCAGCGCGGATACCGTTTCTATCCAAACAAAGAATGGTACCAGAACGATTCCGATCACAGCCCGCCCCCACCCGACCAAGGGTTTTTCAACGGGTGTGATAACGGTGCCGGACCTGGGTGACGTGGAGGAGGAGGAGATCCTGGAGGAGCTACGGGACCAAGGGGTCCAGAAAGTCCGCCGATTTCAGCGCAGAGAGAACGGCAACGCTGTCAACTCAGACACGTTGGTCCTGTCTTTCTCCCAGGAGGAACTCCCAGAGAGAGTCCGCATCGCCTGGCGATCCGTCCGCGTGCGACAATACGTACCCAACCCGGTCCGATGCTACAAATGCCAAGCATACGGGCACATGGCCAGTTCCTGTAAGGGTAAGGAACGCTGTGCCCGATGTTCGGTACTCGGCCACAACTCATCCAAGTGCGAGGCCCCAAAGCCAAAATGTACCTGTGGAGGCGAACACGAAGTGTGGTCGCGGGAGTGCCCCAGACTCGAGGCGGAAAAAAAGAAAGTAAAAGACAGGGTCACTGGCAGCGCAAAGAGGGCAGCTGCGCCGCCACACTCGGGCAACCCTATTTCGTCTGCCGGACACCAGTCGCAGACTGTTCCGACAACTACCCCGTACCGAAACGCCCTCACGGGAGAGCAGCGCCAGCCACCAGAGACCCCTGCTCCATGCCCGCCGCCGGTGACCATTACACCAGAAACAAGGATGAAGGACTGCATGGAGCTATCTTTGCAGCAGTTCTTTGCTCTCCTGAGCGGTTACAACAGCCCCGCACAGTCGCTCAAAACCACAGTCACACAAACAAGAGACTTTGGTGTCCAATGCAACATCCAAAACACAGCAACCAAGCATGTACAGACGGACCTGTTTGCTGAGCAGCTTGTTCCTCTACTTGAGGTAGATATCTCCGGGGATATCATCACCGCCGAGGAAGGCGACACAGGAGGAATATCCACTGAACCATCTTGTAAACGGCCCCGGGAGGACTCTCCCGCTCAACCACCTGTGTCGAAACCGACCCTCCCCCGGTCAGTCGAGACGAGCGATGCCTCCTCCCATCCCCCGGAGACACCAACAACCACCAAGCGCGCACGTGTCGCTTCCGATCGCGACTCGACGTCGATCTCCGTTGCGCAGGGGCGGTCTGCTGACGCCGGAATGGAGGCTATAGACGCTGACGTCCTCTCATCCGTGCCAATACACGGATCAGGAGCCACGGGAGAAGTAGCCAGATCGACGCTCCAGATCCACATAGGACCTCCGGACAGACCAGTCACGCCGACGGCGGGAAACCACCAGGAAAGCCCTGTCACCACACCGTCTAGCCAAGACCGTGGCAGACAGCGGATAAGCTGGTCAGGGGATAGCTCATCCCTGATGCGTCCACCCGCGCTGCCCCCACCGCCAACGTCCACCAGTGGACGATTCGGCTCAGTGTCCCCTCTGGGTTTCTTTTCCCCAGTTCAGTCGCCGTCGGAACTGTCGAGGCTAGGTGACGCAGCCGTTCGCTCGCGCTCCGCGCAGAGATCTGGTCGGTGGCCTGAGAGCTCTGCCTCCAGAGAGAGAATCCCTGGGAGGCGCTCCTCTTACAGCAACAGCAATGACAATGTATAAGTCTAGTCAAGTTTTAACCTTTTATCTCTCCCTCTTAGCTATGACTTCCGTATTGCAGTGGAACTTGCGTGGCTTCAGAGCCAACCACGCCGATCTCCAGGCATTGGCAGCGGCCAAGACGCCAGCTGTGATAGCCTTGCAGGAGACGAAGCTCAGAGCTGAAAACTCATGCAACCTGCACCACTACAAATCGTATCGATACGATCTCCCTTCTGCCACGATAGCACACGGAGGTACCGCACTTATGGTCCATTATAGCGTCCCTCGCACTCTTACCGTCTGCGCACCGACCTCCAGGCTTCTGCAGCGACAGTGGACTTCAAACGCTTCAAGGTCACAATAGTTTCACTTTACATCCCTCCCGGTGGAAGCCTGCCTGCGGATTCACTCCAGGATTTAATACGGCAGCTCCCGAACAACTTTCTCGTCCTTGGCGACTTCAACTCTTACAGCACCGTATGGGGCTGCTCTCGCACCAATAGGCGTGGCAGGCACCTTGAGGAGATCATACACAGAAACAATGTATGCTTACTGAACAACGGCTCCCCAACACACATAACTATGCCGTCGGGATCAACATCGGCGATAGATCTATCCCTCAGTTCCGCAACTGTCGCCGATCGATTCCGGTGGCGAACCCACATGACACCGTGTGGTAGTGACCACTTTCCCATCTGGCTGTGCTCTGACATACCCCACCCTGGGGTGAGGACACCGCAGTGGAATCTGTGGAAGGCAGACTGGACGAGTTTTGCAGCCGACTGCAATTTAGACTTTGACTTTGCAGGTTCATCGACTGACACAATGAACGACCAGATCTGCGCTGCGATAATAGTATCGGCAACCAAGTCCATCCCAAAGACATCGCCTCTCCCGAAGCGCATCCCGGTTCCATGGTGGTCCGAGGAATGTCGCCTTGCGATCCGGGAAAGACGACGTCATTTTAGAACATTCGAACGACACCCCACAACCCAGAACCTGATACACTTCCGCAAAGCGAGAGCTTTCGCGCGAAGAACAGTCCGAGAAGCCAAGCGCATTTCCTGGACTACTTACATCAGCACAATTAATCGGTTCACCCCCCTGGGCTCTGTCTGGCGGCGCATGCATCGGATTTCTGGTCGCGGCACCCCATTGCAATCACCAATTCTCATTCTGCCGAATAGCATCACTATTTCGAACCCCTTGGAAGTAGCCAACGTCATAGGAGAGAAGTGGGCCGAACGCTGGAAGCTGGGCACCACTCACCCGACTTTCATCCGGCATAAGCGAGCGAGCGAGTTATCACCCATCGACTTTTCATGCTCGGACTCGCCGGCTTTTAATGACCTTCTTACTTTTGACGAGCTTGAAAGGGCCATAGGACGTCTGAGGAGCACAGCTGCTGGACCTGATTCGATACCTAATGACATGCTCCAGAAGCTCAGCACACGATCACTTCACGCCTTGCTGGCGTTTTATAACCACGTCTGGACCTCTCACGAGTTCCCGGCTAAATGGAGAGAGGCAATTGTCGTGCCAATTTTAAAACAAGGCAAAGACGGAGGTGATCCTTTACATTATAGACCCATTGCACTCACCTCATGCCTATGTAAGCTTTTGGAAACCATAGTAAACCGTAGGTTGGTGTGGTACCTAGAGAGCATCGGTTTCTTCTCCAGCGCTCAGTGCGGGTTTAGGAAGAACAGATGCACCACAGATCACTTGGTATCCATGGACACGGCGGTTCGCCGGTCATTCGCGTGCAAGCAGCACACATTTGCCGTGCTATTTGACATTGAAAAGGCTTATGATACCGCATGGCGCCATGCGATTCTACGTAAGCTACGTGGCGCCGGAGTCCGAGGTCACATGGGACATTTAGTTGCAAATTTCATCAAAGAACGTACTTTTCGAGTGAGAGTGGGCACATCGTTATCCGACAGTTTTACACAGGGAAGTGGAGTTCCACAGGGGAGTGTTTTAAGTGTGACTATGTTCGGAGTTCTTATCAATGATGTTTGCAACTCTCTTCCACCAACAGTCCACCGCTCGCTTTTTGTCGATGATTTCGCCATTTGGGTGTCGACGTCCACTTCCGTGTCGGCTCAGAGGCAGCTGCAGATATGCATCGACGGTCTGGCCAGGTGGAGTCTTTTAAATGGCTTCAAGTTCTCGACGGGGAAGTCTGTTTGTCTTCACTTCTGCCGGCGTACGCGATATTGTCCGGACATTGTTCTGCGCCTCTACGGACAACGTATCCCCGTGAAGGATCAGGCGAAGTTCCTTGGGGTCACCTTTGACAGACGCTTGTCATACGTTCCCCATATCGCGCAACTGAAGGACAAATGCACACAGCGTATGAACATTCTGAAGGTAACTTCCCGCATGTCTTACGGTGCTGACAGGACCACGCTTTTACGACTGTATCATGCTCTAGTCAGATCCGTGTTAGACTACGCATCCATTGTGTACGACGGAGCGCTGAACAGCACGAAGCAATCCCTCGATAGCGTACACCATGCGTGTGTGCGATTAGCCACTGGCGCTTTCCGGACCTCACGCAGAGCCAGCCTTCTTGTGGATGCAGAGGAAACTCCACTAGATCTGAGACGGAAGCGCCTCGCCCTCATTTACGTATGTAAAATCAAGCAGGACCCAGACCACCCCACGTATGACTGGATCTTCGACCATTCACTGGTCCATCTGTTCTCAACAACTCGTCAGAGCTCCTCCCGAGCCCTGTGTTCTCGCGCGCACAGCTGGATGCAGAACACTGGCATTGACCTCGATAGCTTGGCCACACGACGCACCT
Source organism: Chirona hameri (assembly GCA_036785665.1). NCBI lineage: Eukaryota > Metazoa > Arthropoda > Thecostraca > Balanomorpha > Balanidae > Chirona > Chirona hameri. The sequence continues at coordinate 9,456 of JAXIVJ010000358.1, read as the reverse complement.
GTCGTGTAGAGCCATGGCGCCTAACAGGGCTTTGCTGTGACCTTAGCCTCTTGCAACACCCAAAGTCGACCACTATGCCGAACGAACTGAAGCAGTGTGCGCTGGAAAAGCTTGACTCATATGGTGGGTTCCGGAGATATTTTACTGACGGATCGAAGGGCGCTGAGGGCGTGGGCTGCGCTTTCGTCAGCGGGACGACCAGTAGACGTTTTAAGCTGCCAGACGCAGCATCAGTATTTACCTCTGAACTGTACGCTATCTACCAGGTTTTAAAGCACATTCGCCGTCATAGTCACAACTTTTGTCTTATAGTTACTGACTCAGCCAGCTCAGTGATGGCACTCCGTAACCAGCTGATCTCCTCATCGCTAGTCACACAGATTTTAGAACTGCTGACCAGCATCCACTCGGATGGTGGAGAAGTGAAATTGTTATGGGTGCCTAGTCACGTGGGCGTTGAGGGCAACGAGAGAGCCGACGAAGCTGCCAAAGCTGCCTCGCGCTCCTCGCGTATTCGTTCGCTGAAGATGGAGGCCGACGATATGAAGCCAGCTATAAACCACACCGTACTCGCTGAATGGCAAGATAGGTGGCATAACGAGACAGACTGCGCTCTTAGACGCCTACGCCCTAATATCGGAAAGTGGGAGTCGAGCAGCAGGCGAAGCAGAATGGAGGAAGTGGCGCTAGCTAGACTCCGCATCGGCCACTGTTACGCTACTCACAGTTACCACCTGACCAGCTCGGAGCCGCCGGTATGCGGCTACTGCAACGCTCCACTGAGCGTGAAACACGTGTTATCTCCCAACGATATCTGCCAACAGTTAAGACTTATAAAATCACGTTTTTTCCGAATGCATCGCTCGACGACGTGCTAGGGGACAGTGCAGAAGTCAGCATCAAACAAGTTCTCTCTTACCTACAGAAGATCCGTTTTAACATTGTGTACAACCCCCACGTCTGACTGCGCTGAAGTAGCGTAGACTGGATGGGCGCTTGATAGCCTCAACGCGCTGAAGCGCCCCCAAAAAACCCCAATCACACACACACACACACACACACACACACACACACACACACACACACCGCAGACAAATCTGCATCACCGTTTGAACGTGGTTGAAAACGCGTTTTCTACTAATAGGCCCAACATGGCCTCACCAGCTTCTACTTCACCTTCCATTCTCCAGAACAACGATGCTCAAAACAGATGCCAGCAAAAACACCAACAGGAACAGTTGAAAATGCAAAAAAAAACGAACGACACTACAATGAATAATAAAACAATAAATATGCCACTAAAATTCGCTGACCAATCTATCCGTCGATGATTCAATAGCAATATAACCCGCACTGAGCTTGACGCTGAGGATCCAAAGTATGCCACTAAAGCTGACATACTTTGAATGTAAGCAAACACGACAATCAGCTGGCTAAAGAAGTAGATCGGCCGGTCGAAATGGAATATATTCCAAAAATGCCGTACTTTGGCTGTCATACTTTGGATGGCATAAGTATTCCAGTACGGCATTTGGTGAAACAGAATATATCATAGTATGACAAAAGTGAATATGTACGGCACCGAAAAGGAATATATTCACTTGGTGAAACAGGGCCCAGGTCGCAGCCACCGCTGCCAGTTGCACTCGGCGCTACAAGGTCGCAGCCACCGCTGTCAGGTAGCACCGGCGCTACAAGGTCGCAGCTACCGCTGCCAGGTCGCAGCCATCACTCAAAAAAATATTGACGAACTACAACCTGGTAAACGAAGCCATGCCAAACGAAAACCTTGCGTTCCAAAATGTTTGTCATTCTACTAACCCAAAACCAGGGAGTACCTGGTAACTAAGGACCAACAAACCCTGCACCAGTTCCCAGCATGACAAGAACAAGCCCAAAACAAGTCAGTGGCCAAGGCACCAGCAGCTGGTACTAACCCATGATTAGGTCGTTTCCTACTGCTCACGATACCTATACCAAGTCAGTACAAGATGTTGAACCCGAATACAAGGGGTTAACTAACCCGATACAAACTTCCCGCCCCGCCCGGCTACCCCCGCCCTCACCCTTCCGTTCCGTTCTCCCCAAACATTTCAAAAGTCATGTTTCACCCGTGCATTTGTATTGTGTTGCACAAGTGTGCATTCAATATTTCACGTAAACACATGCATTTGACACAAACATTTCAGAGCACAGGCGTCAATGCCCCAACATCAGGCATGTGCTACCCCAGAAGCGTTCATCTGGGCTAGGCAGCAGCTCACAGTTGCTTCACAGAGCACAAGCGTCAATGCCCCGAGACCGAGATCAGGCATGTGCTACCCCAGAAACCAGAAACGTTTATCTAGGATACTAGGCGGCTCACAGCACAGACACTAGTCTCCGCGGTCCGTGCACAAGGTCTGCGTCTACGCCGAGGGTAGGTGTTTTTCTATCTCCTGTCGGAGCTGTTTCGATGCCCTGTCTTTTGGAGGATCGTCTTCCACCGCCAAGACATGACACGCTAAGAAGCGCCCCGTGTTGCGGCCGCGGACGTAGCGCAGGGAGAAAACGAACAGCGCCACCGCCCACAGCAGGAGGGCGTCCCCGGTCGTCGACGCCGTGGCTACTGGGACGCCGTCGATGATGACTGCGTTGTCGATAATGACAGCTCCCACGCCGGGGTCATTCGGTGGGAAGAGTTCCACCGCATCTTCCAGTATCCATGCGAGCGACTCGATCTAAAGAGAGACAACACAAATTTAGATAAATTGGGCTGTTAACCGACATCACAGCGTACAGAGGTGTCACGACGAAGACGACAATCTTTATCTGAGAAGCTTAAAAATTATTAATATGGCAACAAATAGGCGTTGCCGACAAGTTGTGTAATATACGCACTGCAGGCAATTGTACTAGTTCATGGGGCCTGCCATGAACTTCCAATATTGTTTTACGATAAAGAAGACGGGGAAAGGTTTTCTCGATAAACCTACAAATTATTTACTCGATACATGAGGAAAGGACACAATCAAACATTATCGTTAAACTGCAACACGTTAAACAAAGCAAGCGTAGCAACAACTCTACAACACTTCTTTGATGTAAGAAATATCAGGTACCTCTAGGAACGATCCTTTTGATCAGTAAAGTAAGTGACAAAGCGACGGTTCAATTTCGCGGACTTTACCCATATCGGAGCAGCCAAGGACTTGCGCGGCGGCCTGCATGGGCAGGCAGCCTCGCACGATCTCCTTTGGTTGATCTTCGGTGAACTGTTGCAGGTAAAACAGCTTGTCTTGATCGCTGATATGCTTGCTTCCAATACGACTCTCGAATGAGTGAATGAAGGAGAAGTACTGGGCAGGATCACCCCGAAACTTCATGACTTCTGTAGGTGGCAACTGGGCCCTCTGTCGTTTGAAGTAGGACTTCCAGGAGTTGAGCTTGATCCCTGTTGTGCTCTTGCTGTCCACAAGCACCTCTGTTTTCCTTGTGTTCATGCTCTTGTTGATTCTTCACTTCTTGGTTTGTTTCGTTGGAACTTCTCCGAGGTTAAAATGCAAGAACATGTGCATTCAATGCCTGCGACGTCTGAGGATGAAGTTGCGCTATAGTGGTCAAAGCATTCTTCACTGATCCAACTATGCTTCCACCACACTGAGTGTATTTTTATGTTGGGCGTCTTCCTCTGCCAACTGTGCCATCAACACACCTTTCTGTTTCTTGAACTCAAACTCCTGGATCAGGTTTTGAAGTTTACACTCCTGAGCAGCTTGATCCATGAGAGCCTCCATCTTGGCAAGAAGACCAGCCTTTCTTGCAGCTGAACGCATCAACTCCTCCTTGGCAGTGTTGTGGAATGAACTTGCCACACTTGACCTGTTGGAACGGCGGGACACCTTGGATCCCTGCTGAGAAACACTATCTTCTGGTCGAACATCTTCTTGAGGCGTGGTCTCATCTTCCTTCTTCTTCACTTCAGTTGATGTATCCTTCCTCCTCAGCTGCTTCACCCAGTCTGGCTCTACCCCTTCCTTTTCCATAGCAACGTGAAGGCGATCAACAAGAACTGCTTTGACTCCCCTAGTGTCCAAGTTGCGACTCTCAAGTTCAACCTTCAACTCAGCAATCCGAAACTCTTGAAGAGCAGCTAACAGTGGTAGGCTCATGGCAAAATGAATGATAATTATAAGAAGGGGAAAATCAGACAGGGAAATGATAAGGAGCCAATGGAACCAATCTGGTAACAACAGCCAAAAACTCTGAATCTGCGAGATCACTCCAAACCGAGCAAAATCCAAATCAAATATGATGCGCAAAGTACACAATATGAACCTAAATCGAATGCAACCTGCCTATCCTAAATGTGCCCTAATGATAGCACAATACCAAACAATACCAAACAATTCTGCCAAATGTGCCACCAAATGGTCCAACCAAATATATCCTATCAGGCTATCACCACGTGGCACACACACAGACAGCCAAAACAATTGAAACCAAATCTGCCTTCCTAAGGCAATTACAGACAACACAATATCAAACAAATCTGCCTACTTGTGACACCCAGGCAGATAGCCAAATAACTATATGCACCAAAACAAATGCCCTTAACTGATACATCTAACCAACACAGCACCAAAAAGGCCTCTTAGGCCCCACCGACGACTGAAACACAAGTTATATCACTGGCTGATCCCAAGAAGCTATGTCAGCACAGCAAATACAATGTGTAATAACAGGCTTTCACTGTAAGCCGACAGTCCAAGTCCAAACTCAGACCCAAAATATGCTTGCACTGCACATCCATCCCTTCAGGCCCTCAACTGTGACAAGCCAGTCCAATTACAACTGCTAGACTGCAACAGTCAGTTTAAACTCCCCAACACACACTGTTCAAACTGTTTGAGTTGTCCAACACACACTGTTTAAACTAAAAATGTCCGAGTTGTTGGAGCTCTCCGAGCAGTTGACTGTTGAAAGGCAGTTGTCAAGTCTATCCGGCAGTTGATACTGTCGAATCTGTGTACACAACCATTTTTGTATGCAAAACTCGGCACTCTTCTGGCTTGCTATATTTCCGCTCCCACATCCATGCAGCTCCAAAGATGACAGCTCTAACCAAGTGCAGATACTGTACATAGCTCCACAGTGCAGCTCTAACCAAGTGCAGATCTGTGCACAGCTCCAGAGAGCAGCTCAATCCAAAGTGCAGGTTTCTGTCAAAAAAAAATAGCTATCGGACTACGAGGTCCTAACACACCTTTTACTAACACATTTCAGTCATTATCACGGTCTAACAAGTCCCTAGATATACATGTGACCCTTATCTCAAGTCCTATTAAGCACACAGAAAAATCAGGCGAATCATATTCCATGTATAACTGTAATATAAACTCACCGACAATATCACTCTGTGGCTTTCTACAAGCTTTCAAAAATAGGCCACCAAGTGCAGCTTGATCCATGAGAGCCTCCATCTTGGCAAGAAGACCAGCCTTTCTTGCCTAACTCACACAAAAACAGAATGATCACGCTGCGCGTCACAAACGCTCCAGCTCATGGGCGGTTCCCACATGGACCGACAGACAACGTAACGGGCGAAAACGAGAGGAAACCGTTGTATAGCGACTTTTATCGAAATGTTGAACATCACTAGATTTGGTAACAACGTCACATTCCAGTGCCGAAGTGGTAACACCGGGAGGAAACCGAACCGGCCGCAAGGCCCCGCCGCCGATCGTAAACAAAGGACACGCCGGTCTGTCGCGAATACCAGGGAGAAGAGTGGGAGGAGGAAGTAGTTCGTTTGATTTGCTATTTTCAATTGATTATATTTGAGGATAGCCACTGAAACGCATACTGGTGACTCAAAATGGACAGCGATGAAGCTCTTTGTATTCTTATGCTCTTGGAATGTGGTGAGGACGAAGTAAGTGGTGAAGGTGAATCGTGTGCAGATGCCAGTGATGTGGAAAATTATGAAGCTGGTCCGTCAAGGAAAATTTGGGTGAGGGAAGAACTTAAGAAGAGGAACCAGCTGGGAGAATTTTCTACTAACTTTGCTGAAGAGACATTAAATGCTGGTGCATTCCATGCAGCCAACAGAATGACCCCAACAAGGTTCGAGGAAATTCTGGCTCTGGTTGGGCATAGACTTGAACGTCAAACCACCACTTTCAGGCAGCCAATCCCACCTGCTGAGAGGCTGGCATTGACCCTGAGGTGAGAACATGATGCACATCTGGACAGTGTCGGGTAACATTTTGCTTTTTGAAAATCAGGTTATTGATTTTGCTTGTAACGGCCAAACTATAAACTATTAAGGTACTCAGTATGTTGTGTGTAATTTATCTAGTTGAACCTTTAAACAAACAGTTCAATAGTGAGGTAGATTATTGTAGAATATCACTTGATACCTTTGTGTTGTTGCATGCAAAACATGCCACATTTGATTGGTTTAAACATCTGTTGTTCCCTAGACACCAAGTTATGTCCTGAATATTAGTTTTAGCTTTCTAGTCCAGCACTCAGACATCACTTGGTATAAAGTGCTTCACAACGCTTTTTGTGATCAATAATAAGTTTTTAGATCAATAAACTTTTTTTTGTGATACAATGTTTGAGACTATTTTACAATTTTATCAATAATTTTCTGCAGGTACCTGGCAAGTGGCCAGAGCCAGCGGGATATAGCCAGGTCATTTCGAGTTGGGCGTGCCACAGCCAGCAAGGTCATCAAGGAGGTCTGCTCTGCACTATGGGAGGAACTGGCACCCATTGAAATGGCCCCACCCACTCAGGACCGCTGGCTGGCCATTGCAGAGGAATTTGGAGAGAGATGGAACTTCCCACATTGCATAGGTATGGAAATGCAAGCCATTTCTATGGTATATACAGGGCCCTTCAAGCCGGCAGGGCCGGGCCGTTCAGGCCGGCGGGGCCGTTCAGGCCGGCAGGGCCGGGCCGTTCAGGCCGGCGGGGCCGTTCAGGCCGGCAGGGCCGGGGCCGTTCAGGCCGGCAGGGCCGGGGCCGTTCAGGCCGGGGCCCTTCAGGCCGACAGGGCCGGGGCCCTTCAGGCAGGGGCCCTTCAGGCCGGCAGGGCTGGGGCCCTTCAGGCCGCCAGGGCCCTTCAGGCCGCCAGGGCCCTTCAGGCTGCCAGGGCCCTTCAGGCCGGCAGGCCCTTCAGGCCGGCATGGCCGGGGCCCTTCAGGTTTGCAGGGCCTGGGCCCTTCAGGCCGGCAGGGCCGGGGCCCTTCAGGTTTGCAGGGCCGGGGCCCTTCAGGTTTGCAGGGCCTGGGCCCTTCAGGCCGGCAGGGCCTGGGCCCTTCAGGCCGGCAGGGCCGGGGCCCTTCAGGCTGGCAGGGCAGGGTCCCTTCAGGCTGGCAGGGCAGGGGCCCTTCAGGCTGGCAGGGCAGGGGCCCTTCAGGCCGGCAGGGCCGGGGCCCTTCAGGCCGGCAGGGCCGGGGCCCTTCAGGCCGGCAGGGCCGGGGCCCTTCAGGCCGGCAGGGCCGGGGCCCTTCAGGCCGGCAGGGCCGGGGCCCTTCAGGCCGGCAGGGCCGGGGCCCTTCAGGCCGGCAGGGCCGGGGCCCTTCAGGCCGGCAGGGCCGGGGCCCTTCAGGCCGGCAGGGCCGGGGCCCTTCAGGCCGGCAGGGCCGGGGCCCTTCAGGCCGGCAGGGCCGGGGCCCTTCAGGCCGGCAGGGCCCTTCAGGCCGGCAGGCCCTTCAGGCCGGCAGGCCCTTCAGGCAGGCAGGCCAGCTAGTCATATTTTTAACCCTGACGGATTGTTTAAAGTACTTTAACGTGTCATTCACACGCAAATAACACAAATAATTTGCTCCAGACAGGTCCTGATGAATTTTCTTGTTTTTTTTTTAAAGTGAAATATAGGGGCCATGGCATTTGATGTGTATGTTGTTGTCTCCATGGCACATGCTATGTTTATTGGAACGCTTGAAGCCACTAGACAGGCTTTAAAAATCCGACTATAACCTTTTTGGCTCGCCCATTCTAGCCAAGTGTTCTGTTTCTTCAGGTAGTGATTGTCTATATATATATATATATATATATATATATATATATATATATATATATATATATATATATAATACACACACACACACACACACACACACACACACACACACACACACACACACACACACACACACACACACACACACACACACACACACACACACAGACACACACACACACAGACACACAGACACACAGACACACAGACACACAACACACAGACACACAGACACACAGACACACACACACACAGACACACAGACACACAGACACACAGACACACAGACACACAGACACACAGACACACAGACACAGACACAGACACACAGACACACAGACACACAGACACACAGACACACAGACACACAGACACACAGACACACAGACACACAGACACACAGACACACAGACACACAGACACACAGACACACAGACACACAGACACAGACACAGACACACAGACACAGACACACACACACACAGACACACACACACAGACACACAGACACACAGACACACACACACACACACACAGACACACACACACACAGACACACACACACACAGACACACACACACACACACAGACACACACACACACACAGACACACACACACACACAGACACACACACACACACACAGACACACACACACACACAGACACACACACACACACACAGACACACACACACACACAGACACACACACACACAGACACACACACACACACAGACACACACACACACACAGACACACACACACACACACAGACACACACACACACACAGACACACACACACACACACACAGACACACACACACACAGACACACACACACACACACAGACACACACACACACACACAGACACACACACACACAGACACACACACACACACAGACACACACACACACACAGACACACACACACACACACACAGACACACACACACACAGACACACACACACACACAGACACACACACACACACACAGACACACACAGACACACACACACACACACACAGACACACACACACACACAGACACACACACACACACAGACACACACACACACACACAGACACACACACACACACAGACACACACACACACACAGACACACACACACACACACACAGACACACACACACACACAGACACACACACACACACAGACACACACACACACACACACACACACAGACACACACACACACACAGACACACACACACAGACACACACACACACACAGACACACACACACACACAGACACACACACACACACACACACACAGACACACACACACACACACACACACAGACACACACACAGACACACACACACAGACACACACACAGACACACACACAGACACACACACAGACACACACACACAGACACACACACAGACACACACACAGACACACACACAG
>JAXIVJ010000357.1:217500-262373 GCA_036785665.1 Chirona hameri | reverse complement strand
CTGTGTTAGCTAATTCCTGTAGCAGGCACCACACATTATACCAGCCCGTTTCGTACGAAACAGATGGGAGACAGAAATCGAAGAAGGCGGATCCAAACAATGCCGAAGAATAGCACCTACTGTGGGCATTTACGTCTGTGTTCTGGAATAGCACGCTGTAATACAGCATAACAACTGTGCCATGTCCCACCTAAGAATGCATGCCGACATTTCTGACAACCGCACGTTTTTCTCGCCCATTATTGAATTCATAAATAAGGCTGACAAGCGGCTCCACGTCCTGTCCAACTCCAGTTTACGAGCCCATTACGAGAAAACACAGGACGACGAACCCAGGTCTGAACTCTTCCAAAGACGATCCAGACGACCAAGACGAAGTGTGGCGATAAACGAAAAACAATACCAAACCGCTTAGTTCACGGAGGATGGTTCCTGACCAGACACTGTCCCTATCCTCTCTCTCGCTCTCTCTTCTTGGTCTGATTGTTTGCATGTCTTATTTCCTAATCACATAAAAATGTGCACATGTTCAAGCTCAAGCATTTTAGCGAAACGAAGGGCATTATTAGAATGCCTGACTGGTGTCCTCTTTGTATCCTCCTCTAAGAGCATAAAGAAAGGCATGAATTGCACTTTGATTGGCGTCTCTCGCGGCCCGTCACGGCTGGTGAGCTCTATGTCTGGATCCATTCCACAGTGATTGGCGGCGATGGCGGTGCAGCCGGCGCCCCCTGCATTGGTGGCCACCCAGCCGCAGCCGACGCGGCATTGTTGACCAGAGTGATCGGACGAGTGATGAAGCGTGAGTGGCCTCAGGTCATCGACACCGACGCTGCAGCTGATCTCGGGCGTTGCCAAGGCGAATATCAACTCCTGATTTGATGATGAAGTTGTGTATGCTTTAACGCAATGTAATATTCTTAAAAATGCAACGGATTGTATTGGAAACATGAAACGTAATAAAGTCTTAAAGGAGCTCAGGAAATCAATAAAGAAACTTCACATCGCCATTAGCTCGGGGAAAATTCACCTCTCGGCGAGCACCTCCATCCACCACCTTCTGTGCCGAAGAAAGTCAGATGTCTCTTTCCTCTGCACCAGGTACTGACGATACAGAGAGCGCCTATGACCACAAAGGTCACATCTTGACCCGGAGGTCGCCGGTGACCGCACTGTCTGCTTCACTGAGGCATGAGGGGATGTCTGTCATTCTCCGGCGACTCACTCGTCCGGTAACAGTGTGACACGCGCCGGGGTACTGGGCCTTTATCGGGTCACGAACTGATCACTGTGCCCCTATCTGGGTGGGGGAGGAGCAGTCGCGCTCGGCTGGCTGTATCCGGGGGTCTGAACGCATGGACAACGTTGAGCCGGTGTGAAACATCACACCGCGCAAATACATCACATTATGACCAGCAAACGCCGTAACTTTTCCACTCATTAGTCCGAAGTTTCTGCAGTAGCTCAAAACGCTCCAATGCCTAACCGGCAGTTAGTTATCTTCATTTTATCCCACGCGATGATTACATGTCAATTATGGCATTGAGTTTTATCTGAAAGACCATTAAGCGCATTGGTACAGTCAATAATTGCTTCCGTTTCCTCCAAGGAGCCAATTATCTTGGATTTTCAAAGCGCCCGACGTCCTAAATGGAGCTCATGGCATAACTTGACATCTGTATGATACTCCGACATTTGTAGGGAATGGCTACTCGTTTATATTGCAGTTCCGTCCGTTCCGTGCCTCCTTATCCCAGAGTACCGGGAGGCTATAAAGCCATTCGACAGAGCTGGCCAATCGCCCGGCTAAGCTGATTGTTTTACCATCCCGAAATATGCAGGATGAGCGGACAGGGTACGATAACCTTACCCTCATAGGTACGATAACCGGGAAAGAGTTGAAAAACGGCGCACTAAATATGGGGTCAATGATCTAGCACTTCTGACTCAATGTGTTTAGTTCCTTTAAGCGCATTATCATGTCTTCAAATACTCCCAACGTTAGTGATAGCCCTGCGTGGTACGTCACCCGTAGTGATACATCGCCCGTTGCGTTCCCGTATTTATCAGAGGACCACATCAAACTAGGCTGCCATTTTCACCAACAAACTTTTTGTTCGCTAATTCACCGTGCCGTCACGTCTCGCTTGCACGTTATTCCGCCACGTCGGCAGCTCCCACGTCATAAGAGTAACCAGCTTCTTCCTCCACACCGTCTAACAAAATCCGGTGGCGCGTCGGCACGTTTCTGGACCGTGACGCGCTCGGCGGGCCGGCGGCCGCCACGGTCACCGCGTGGCGGCATTCACGACTCCGGCGCGGCCGGGGCGGCCCTGCCGGCGTCCCAGATGAATGCCCGGCTCGGATGACGTCCGTTACTCGATGGCGAGATAGCCAGGCCTCCGGTGGTACCTTGTGGCATGCACGACGGGCCGGAGGCAAGGCTGGAGCAGCCGTGAAGCTGTCCGCAGCGCTGAGAAGCTGGTAAAGATTCAGTCTGTTTAGTTACGGTAGTGGCTACGTTATCGTAGCGCTGTCACACAAATGTCACTGTGTGTGTCACGCTATTGTTATACCGTTCACGCAAATGCGTCCTGAAAATCACCTAATCTAAGGAAACTTTACACCACTGGCATATTTTTGCAATACTTTTCATTTCAATTATCATTTGCATTGTGTATTATGTCAATCCGATGATAATAACCCCAGGCCAATTGATCAATTTGTAATTTCCCGAGAGGAGAATTCCTATAGATATGTCCAATGGCTAGGGTCAAGGGAAAATGCAACAGAACATAAGCCAGTGTACCTGAGAGACTGCGACGGAACACAGAACAGTATCCCGAGAGACTGCAGTTGAACACATAACAGTATCATCAGAGACTGCAGTGGAACACAGACACAGTATCCCGAGAGACTGCAGTGGAACACAGAACAGTATCCTCAGAGACTGCAGTGGAACACAGAACAGTATCATCAGAGACTGCAGTGGAATACAGAACAGTATCCTGAGAGACTGCAGTGGAACACAGAACAGTATCCTGAGAGACTGCAGTGTAACACAGAACAGTATGCCGAGACTTCAGTAGAACACAGAACAGTATCCTCAGAGACTGCCAGTATCCCGAGAGATTGCAGTGGAACACAGAACAGTATCCCGAGAGACAGTAGTGGAACACAGCACAGTATCCTGAGAGACTGCAGTGGAACACAAAACAGTATCCTGAGAGACTGCAGTGGAACACAGAACAGTATCCTGAGAGACTGCAGTGGAACACAGAACAGTATCCTGAGAGACTTCAGTGGAACACAGAACAGTATCCTCAGAGACTGCAGTGGAACACAGAACAGTATCCTGAGAGACAGTAGTGGAACACAGAACAGTATCCTCAGAGACTCCAGCGGAACACAGAACAGTATCCTGAGAGACTGCAGTGGAACACAGAACAGTATCCTGAGACTGCAGTGGAACACAGAACAGTATCCTCAGAGACTGCAGTAAAACACAGAACAGTATGCCGAGAGACTGCAGTGGAACACAGAACAGTATCCTGAGAGACTGTAGTGGAACACAGAACAGTATCCTCAGAGACTGCAGTGGAACACAGAACACTATGCCGAGAGACTGCAGTGTAACACAGAACAGTATCCTGAGAGACTGCAGTGGAACACAGAACAGTATCCTGAGACTGCGACGGAACACAGAACAGTATCCTCAGAGACTGCAGTGGAACACAGAACAGTATCCCGAGAGACTGCAGCGGAACACAGAACAGTATCCCGAGAGACTGCAGCGGAACACAGAACAGTATCCTGAGAGACTGCAGTGGAACACAGAACAGAAACCTGAGAGACTGCAGCGGAACACAGAACAGAATCCTCAGAGACTGCAGTGGAACACAGAACAGCATCCTCAGAGACTGCAGCAGAACATAAGTCAGTATCCTTAGGGAACCCGAAGGAGCTCTGACCGGCGCCCTCCAGTGCCCGGACCGACTTTCGACGGCGGATAGCTGGCGGCCGCTCCCGTGCGCCGCCGCCGCCGGCGTTCCCACACCCTGCGTCGTTTTTGTCGCACGCGCGGCCATTACGACGGCGGTGCGCCTCAGGAGTCAGGGGTGAGGCGGCGGCGGCGCGGCGGCTGACAAAGCCTCATTACCCGCGGACTGACGGGCACCGGACGCGCCGCCGCCGCCGCCGCCGCCGCCGGTGGCACGTCAGCCAGCTGGGCGCACTCAGGGGTGTCACCCCTCCGATTCCGGTGACCGCCGGCCGCCGGGTCGGTGGGGGTGGCTGACTGGGGGTATCGCCACCGGCAGCTGTTGGTCCCGCCGTGCTGGTCATGGGTGCGCCGAGTGGGTGATGGTCGCAGTATGATGAGTGGGTGATGGTAGTCTGTCGCAGTATGATGTGGGGTTGATGGTCGTCTGTCGCAGTATACTGAGTGGGTGATGGTAGTCTGTCGCAGTATGCTGAGTGGGTGATGGTAGTCTGTCGCAGTATTCTGAGTGGGTGATGGTAGTCTGTCGCAGTATGCTGAGTGGGTGATGGTCGCAGTATGATGAGTGGGTGATGGTAGTCTGTCGCAGTATGCTGAGTGGGTGATGGTAGTCTGTCGCAGTATTCTGAGTGGGTGATGGTAGTCTGTCGCAGTATGCTGAGTGGGTGATGGTAGTCTGTCGCAGTATTCTGAGTGGGTGATGGTAGTCTGTCGCAGTATGCTGAGTGGGTGATGGTAGTCTGTCGCAGTATGCTGAGTGGGTGATGGTAGTCTGTCGCAGTATGATGAGTGGGTGATGGTAGTCTGTCGCAGTATGCTGAGGGGTTGATGGTAGTCTGTCGCAGTATGCTGAGTGGGTGATGGTAGTCTGTCGCAGTATGCTGAGTGGGTGATGGTAGTCTGTCGCAGTATGCTGAGTGGGTGATGGTCGTCTGTCGCAGTATGCTGAGTGGGTGATGGTCGTCTGTCGCAGTATGCTGCGTGGGTGATGGTCGTCTGTCGCAGTATGCTGTGGGGTTGATGGTAGTCTGTCGCAGTATATGATGTGGGGTTGATGGTCGTCTGTCGCAGTATATGATGTGGGGTTGATGGTTGTCTGTCGCAGTATATGATGTGGGGTTGATGGTCGTCTGTCGCAGTATATGATGTGGGGTTGATGGTCGTCTGTCGCAGTATACTGAGTGGGTGATGGTAGTCTGTCGCAGTATGCTGAGTGGGTGATGGTAGTCTGTCGCAGTATGATGTGGGGTTGATGGTCGTCTGTCGCAGTATTCTGAGGGGTTGATGGTCGTCTGTCGCAGTATGCTGAGTGGGTGATGGTAGTCTGTCGCAGTATGCTGAGTGGGTGATGGTAGTCTGTCGCAGTATGCTGAGTGGGTGATGGTAGTCTGTCGCAGTATGCTGAGTGGGTGATGGTAGTCTGTCGCAGTATACTGAGTGGGTGATGGTCGTCTGTCGCAGTATGCTGAGTGGGTGATGGTCGTCTGTCGCAGTATGCTGAGTGGGTGATGGTAGTCTGTCGCAGTATGCTGAGTGGGTGATGGTAGTCTGTCGCAGTATGCTGAGTGGGTGATGGTCGTCTGTCGCAGTATATGATGTGGGTGATGGTAGTCTGTCGCAGTATGCTGAGTGGGTTGATGGTAGTCTGTCGCAGTATACCGAGTGGGTGATGGTAGTCTGTCGCAGTATGCTGAGTGGGTGATGGTCGTCTGTCGCAGTATGCTGAGGGGTTGATGGTAGTCTGTCGCAGTATTCTGAGGGGTTGATGGTAGTCTGTCGCAGTATTCTGAGTGGGTGATGGTAGTCTGTCGCAGTATGCTGAGTGGGTGATGGTAGTCTGTCGCAGTATTCTGAGTGGGTGATGGTAGTCTGTCGCAGTATTCTGAGTGGGTGATGGTAGTCTGTCGCAGTATGCTGAGTGGGTGATGGTAGTCTGTCGCAGTATACTGAGTGGGTGATGGTAGTCTGTCGCAGTATGCTGAGTGGGTGATGGTCGTCTGTCGCAGTATGATGAGTGGGTGATGGTAGTCTGTCGCAGTATACTGAGTGGGTGATGGTCGTCTGTCGCAGTATGATGAGTGGGTGATGGTAGTCTGTCGCAGTATACTGAGTGGGTGATGGTCGTCTGTCGCAGTATGCTGAGTGGGTGATGGTAGTCTGTCGCAGTATGCTGAGGGGTTGATGGTAGTCCGTCGCAGTATGCTGAGTGGGTGATGGTCGTCTGTCGCAGTATGCTGAGTGGGTGATGGTAGTCTGTCGCAGTATACTGAGTGGGTGATGGTCGTCTGTCGCAGTATGATGAGTGGGTGATGGTAGTCTGTCGCAGTATACTGAGTGGGTGATGGTCGTCTGTCGCAGTATGCTGAGTGGGTGATGGTAGTCTGTCGCAGTATGCTGAGGGGTTGATGGTAGTCTGTCGCAGTATGCTGAGTGGGTGATGGTCGTCTGTCGCAGTATGCTGAGTGGGTGATGGTAGTCTGTCGCAGTATGCTGAGTGGGTGATGGTAGTCTGTCGCAGTATGCTGAGTGGGTGATGGTAGTCTGTCGCAGTATGCTGAGTGGGTGATGGTAGTCTGTCGCAGTATTCTGAGTGGGTGATGGTAGTCTGTCGCAGTATGCTGAGTGGGTGATGGTAGTCTGTCGCAGTATACTGAGTGGGTGATGGTAGTATGTCGCAGTATGCTGAGTGGGTGATGGTAGTCTGTCGCAGTATACTGAGTGGGTGATGGTCGTCTGTCGCAGTATGCTGAGTGGGTGATGGTAGTCTGTCGCAGTATGCTGAGGGGTTGATGGTAGTCTGTCGCAGTATGCTGAGTGGGTGATGGTCGCAGTATACTGAGTGGGTGATGGTCGTCTGTCGCAGTATATGATGTGGGGTTGATGGTAGTCTGTCGCAGTATACTGAGTGGGTGATGGTAGTCTGTCGCAGTATGCTGAGTGGGTGATGGTAGTCTGTCGCAGTATGATGTGGGGTTGATGGTAGTCTGTCGCAGTATTCTGAGTGGGTGATGGTAGTCTGTCGCAGTATGCTGAGTGGGTGATGGTAGTCTGTCGCAGTATGCTGAGTGGGTGATGGTAGTTTGTCGCAGTATGCTGAGTGGGTGATGGTCGCAGTATACTGAGTGGGTGATGGTCGTCTGTCGCAGTATGATGTGGGGTTGATGGTAGTCTGTCGCAGTATGCTGAGTGGGTGATGGTAGTCTGTCGCAGTATGCTGAGTGGGTGATGGTAGTCTGTCGCAGTATGCTGAGTGGGTGATGGTAGTCTGTCGCAGTATGATGTGGGGTTGATGGTAGTCTGTCGCAGTATGCTGAGTGGGTGATGGTAGTCTGTCGCAGTATGCTGAGTGGGTGATGGTAGTCTGTCGCAGTATGCTGAGTGGGTGATGGTAGTCTGTCGCAGTATGCTGAGTGGGTGATGGTAGTCTGTCGCAGTATGCTAAGTGGGTGATGGTAGTCTGTCGCAGTATTCTGAGTGGGTGATGGTCGTCTGTCGCAGTATGCTGAGTGGGTGATGGTCGTCTGTCGCAGTATGCTGAGTGGGTGATGGTAGTCTGTCGCAGTATGCTGAGTGGGTGATGGTCGCAGTATACTGAGTGGGTGATGGTCGTCTGTCGCAGTATGATGTGGGGTTGATGGTAGTCTGTCGCAGTATGCTGAGTGGGTGATGGTAGTCTGTCGCAGTATGCTGAGTGGGTGATGGTAGTCTGTCGCAGTATGCTGAGTGGGTGATGGTAGTCTGTCGCAGTATGATGTGGGGTTGATGGTAGTCTGTCGCAGTATGCTGAGTGGGTGATGGTAGTCTGTCGCAGTATATGATGTGGGTGATGGTAGTCTGTCGCAGTATGCTGTGGGGTTGATGGTCGTATGTCGCAGTACATGATGTGGGGTTGATGGTAGTCTGTCGCAGTATGCTGAGTGGGTGATGGTAGTCTGTCGCAGTATGCTGAGTGGGTGATGGTCGTCTGTCGCAGTATATGATGTGGGGTTGATGGTAGTCTGTCGCAGTATGCTGAGTGGGTGATGGTAGTCTGTCGCAGTATGATGAGTGGGTGATGGTCGTCTGTCGCAGTATGCTGAGTGGGTGATGGTCGTCTGTCGCAGTATGCTGAGTGGGTGATGGTAGTCTGTCGCAGTATGCTGAGTGGGTGATGGTAGTATGTCGCAGTATGCTGAGTGGGTGATGGTCGTCTGTCGCAGTATACTGAGGGGTTGATGGTCGTCTGTCGCAGTATGCTGAGTGGGTGATGGTAGTCTGTCGCAGTATTCTGTGGGGTTGATGGTCGTCTGTCGCAGTATGCTGAGTGGGTGATGGTAGTCTGTCGCAGTATGCTGAGTGGGTGATGGTAGTCTGTCGCAGTATGCTGAGTGGGTGATGGTAGTCTGTCGCAGTATGCTGAGTGGGTGATGGTAGTATGTCGCAGTATGCTGAGTGGGTGATGGTCGTCTGTCGCAGTATGCTGAGTGGGTGATGGTAGTCTGTCGCAGTATGCTGAGTGGGTGATCGTAGTCTGTCGCAGTATGCTGAGTGGGTGATGGTCGTCTGTCGCAGTATGCTGAGTGGGTGATGGTAGTCTGTCGCAGTATGCTGAGTGGGTGATGGTAGTATGTCGCAGTATGCTGAGTGGGTGATGGTCGTCTGTCGCAGTATGCTGAGTGGGTGATGGTCGTCTGTCGCAGTATTCTGAGTGGGTGATGGTAGTCTGTCGCAGTATGATGTGGGGTTGATGGTCGTCTGTCGCAGTATATGATGTGGGGTTGATGGTCGTCTGTCGCAGTATATGATGTGGGGTTGATGGTCGTCTGTCGCAGTATGATGTGGGGTTGATGGTCGTCTGTCGCAGTATACTGAGTGGGTGATGGTCGTCTGTCGCAGTATGCTGAGTGGTTGATGGTCGTCTGTCGCAGTATATGATGTGGGTGATGGTAGTCTGTCGCAGTATGATGTGGGGTTGATGGTCGTCTGTCGCAGTATATGATGTGGGGTTGATGGTCGTCTGTCGCAGTATATGATGTGGGGTTGATGGTCGTCTGTCGCAGTATATGATGTGGGGTTGATGGTCGTCTGTCGCAGTATTCTGAGTGGGTGATGGTCGTCTGTCGCAGTATGATGTGGGGTTGATGGTAGTCTGTCGCAGTATTCTGAGTGGGTGATGGTCGTCTGTCGCAGTATATGATGTGGGGTTGATGGTCGTCTGTCGCAGTATATGATGTGGGGTTGATGGTCGTCTGTCGCAGTATTCTGAGTGGGTGATGGTCGTCTGCCGCAGTATGATGTGGGGTTGATGGTCGTCTGTCGCAGTATTCTGAGTGGGTGATGGTCGTCTGTCGCAGTATATGATGTGGGGTTGATGGTCGTCTGTCGCAGTATATGATGTGGGGTTGATGGTCGTCTGTCGCAGTATTCTGAGTGGGTGATGGTCGTCTGTCGCAGTATGATGTGGGGTTTATGGTAGTCTGTCGCAGTATATGATGTGGGGTTGATGGTCGTCTGTCGCAGTATATGATGTGGGGTTGATGGTCGTCTGTCGCAGTATTCTGAGTGGGTGATGGTCGTCTGTCACAGTATGATGTGGGGTTGATGGTAGTCTGTCGCAGTATTCTGAGTGGGTGATGGTCGTCTGTCGCAGTATATGATGTGGGGTTGATGGTCGTCTGTCGCAGTATATGATGTGGGGTTGATGGTCGTCTGTCGCAGTATTCTGAGTGGGTGATGGTCGTCTGTCGCAGTATGATGTGGGGTTGATGGTCGTCTGTCGCAGTATTCTGAGTGGGTGATGGTCGTCTGTCGCAGTATATGATGTGGGGTTGATGGTCGTCTGTCGCAGTATATGATGTGGGGTTGATGGTCGTCTGTCGCAGTATGATGTGGGGTTGATGGTCGTCTGTCGCAGTATATGATGTGGGGTTGATGGTCGTCTGTCGCAGTATATGATGTGGGGTTGATGGTCGTCTGTCGCAGTATTCTGAGTGGGTGATGGTCGTCTGTCGCAGTATGATGTGGGGTTGATGGTCGTCTGTCGCAGTATTCTGAGTGGGTGATGGTCGTCTGTCGCAGTATGATGTGGGGTTGATGGTCGTCTGTCGCAGTATTCTGAGTGGGTGATGGTCGTCTGTCGCAGTATATGATGTGGGGTTGATGGTCGTCTGTCGCAGTATATGATGTGGGGTTGATGGTCGTCTGTCGCAGTATTCTGAGTGGGTGATGGTCGTCTGTCGCAGTATGATGTGGGGTTGATGGTAGTCTGTCGCAGTATGCTGAGTGGGTGATGGTCGTCTGTCGCAGTATGCTGAGTGGGTGATGGTAGTCTGTCGCAGTATGCTGAGTGGGTGATGGTCGTCTGTCGCAGTATGCTGAGTGGGTGATGGTAGTCTGTCGCAGTATGCTGAGTGGGTGATGGTCGTCTGTCGCAGTATGCTGAGTGGGTGATGGTAGTCTGTCGCAGTATATGATGTGGGGTTGATGGTAGTCTGTCGCAGTATATGATGTGGGGTTGATGGTAGTCTGTCGCAGTATGCTGAGTGGGTCATGGTCGTCTGTCGCAGTATTCTGAGTGGGTGATGGTAGTCTGTCGCAGTATATGATGTGGGGTTGATGGTAGTCTGTCGCAGTATGCTGAGTGGGTGATGGTAGTCTGTCGCAGTATACTGAGGGGTTGATGGTCGTCTGTCGCAGTATGCTGAGTGGGTGATGGTAGACTGTCGCAGTATGCTGAGTGGGTGATGGTAGTCTGTCGCAGTATGCTGAGTGGGTGATGGTAGTCTGTCGCAGTATGCTGAGTGGGTGATGGTAGTCTGTCGCAGTATGCTGAGTGGGTGATGGTAGTCTGTCGCAGTATGCTGAGTGGGTGATAGTCGTCTGTCGCAGTATGCTGAGTGGGTGATGGTAGTCTGTCGCAGTATGCTGAGGGGTTGATGGTAGTCTGTCGCAGTATGCTGAGTGGGTGATGGTAGTCTGTCGCAGTATGCTGAGTGGGTGATGGTAGTCTGTCGCAGTATGCTGAGTGGGTGATGGTAGTCTGTCGCAGTATGCTGAGTGGGTGATAGTCGTCTGTCGCAGTATGCTGAGTGGGTGATGGTAGTCTGTCGCAGTATGCTGAGTGGGTGATAGTCGTCTGTCGCAGTATGCTGAGTGGGTGATGGTAGTCTGTCGCAGTATGCTGAGGGGTTGATGGTAGTCTGTCGCAGTATGCTGAGTGGGTGATGGTAGTCTGTCGCAGTATGATGTGGGGTTGATGGTCGTCTGTCGCAGTATTCTGAGTGGGTGATGGTCGTCTGTCGCAGTATGATGTGGGGTTGATGGTCGTCTGTCGCAGTATTCTGAGTGGGTGATGGTCGTCTGTCGCAGTATATGATGTGGGGTTGATGGTCGTCTGTCGCAGTATATGATGTGGGGTTGATGGTCGTCTGTCGCAGTATTCTGAGTGGGGTTGATGGTAGTCTGTCGCAGTATGCTGAGTGGGTGATGGTCGTCTGTCGCAGTATGCTGAGTGGGTGATGGTCGTCTGTCGCAGTATGCTGAGTGGGTGATGGTAGTCTGTCGCAGTATGCTGAGTGGGTGATGGTCGTCTGTCGCAGTATGCTGAGTGGGTGATGGTAGTCTGTCGCAGTATATGATGTGGGGTTGATGGTAGTCTGTCGCAGTATATGATGTGGGGTTGATGGTAGTCTGTCGCAGTATGCTGAGTGGGTCATGGTCGTCTGTCGCAGTATTCTGAGTGGGTGATGGTAGTCTGTCGCAGTATATGATGTGGGGTTGATGGTAGTCTGTCGCAGTATGCTGAGTGGGTGATGGTAGTCTGTCGCAGTATACTGAGGGGTTGATGGTCGTCTGTCGCAGTATGCTGAGTGGGTGATGGTAGACTGTCGCAGTATGCTGAGTGGGTGATGGTAGTCTGTCGCAGTATGCTGAGTGGGTGATGGTAGTCTGTCGCAGTATGCTGAGTGGGTGATGGTAGTCTGTCGCAGTATGCTGAGTGGGTGATGGTAGTCTGTCGCAGTATGCTGAGTGGGTGATAGTCGTCTGTCGCAGTATGCTGAGTGGGTGATGGTAGTCTGTCGCAGTATGCTGAGGGGTTGATGGTAGTCTGTCGCAGTATGCTGAGTGGGTGATGGTAGTCTGTCGCAGTATGCTGAGTGGGTGATGGTAGTCTGTCGCAGTATGCTGAGTGGGTGATGGTAGTCTGTCGCAGTATGCTGAGTGGGTGATGGTAGTCTGTCGCAGTATGCTGAGTGGGTGATGGTAGTCTGTCGCAGTATGCTGAGTGGGTGATAGTCGTCTGTCGCAGTATGCTGAGTGGGTGATGGTAGTCTGTCGCA
This sequence comes from Chirona hameri, assembly GCA_036785665.1. NCBI lineage: Eukaryota > Metazoa > Arthropoda > Thecostraca > Balanomorpha > Balanidae > Chirona > Chirona hameri. The sequence goes on along the minus strand of JAXIVJ010000357.1, from coordinate 250,055 downwards.
GTATGCTGAGGGGTTGATGGTAGTCTGTCGCAGTATGCTGAGTGGGTGATGGTAGTCTGTCGCAGTATGCTGAGTGGGTGATGGTAGTCTGTCGCAGTATGCTGAGTGGGTGATGGTAGTCTGTCGCAGTATATGATGTGGGGTTGATGGTAGTCTGTCGCAGTATGCTGAGTGGGTGATGGTAGTCTGTCGCAGTATGCTGTGGGGTTGATGGTAGTCTGTCGCAGTATGCTGAGTGGGTGATGGTAGTCTGTCGCAGTATGCTGAGTGGGTGATGGTAGTCTGTCGCAGTATGCTGAGTGGGTGATGGTAGTCTGTCGCAGTATGCTGTGGGGTTGATGGTAGTCTGTCGCAGTATGCTGAGTGGGTGATGGTAGTCTGTCGCAGTATGCTGAGTGGGTGATGGTCGTCTGTCGCAGTATTCTGAGTGGGTGATGGTAGTCTGTCGCAGTATTCTGAGTGGGTGATGGTAGTCTGTCGCAGTATGCTGAGTGGGTGATGGTCGCAGTATACTGAGTGGGTGATGGTCGTCTGTCGCAGTATGCTGAGTGGGTGATGGTAGTCTGTCGCAGTATGCTGAGTGGGTGATGGTAGTCTGTCGCAGTATGCTGAGTGGGTGATGGTAGTCTGTCGCAGTATGCTGAGTGGGTGATGGTAGTCTGTCGCAGTATGATGAGTGGGTGATGGTAGTCTGTCGCAGTATGCTGAGTGGGTGATGGTCGTCTGTCGCAGTATTCTGAGTGGGTGATGGTAGTCTGTCGCAGTATGCTGAGTGGGTGATGGTAGTCTGTCGCAGTATGCTGAGTGGGTGATGGTAGTCTGTCGCAGTATGCTGAGTGGGTGATGGTCGTCTGTCGCAGTATATGATGTGGGGTTGATGGTAGTCTGTCGCAGTATGCTGAGTGGGTGATGGTAGTCTGTCGCAGTATGCTGAGTGGGTGATGGTAGTCTGTCGCAGTATTCTGAGTGGGTGATGGTAGTCTGTCGCAGTATGCTGAGTGGGTGATGGTAGTCTGTCGCAGTATGCTGAGTGGGTGATGGTAGTCTGTCGCAGTATGCTGAGTGGGTGATGGTAGTCTGTCGCAGTATGCTGAGTGGGTGATGGTAGTCTGTCGCAGTATGATGTGGGGTTGATGGTCGTCTGTCGCAGTATGCTGAGTGGGTGATGGTAGTCTGTCGCAGTATGCTGAGTGGGTGATGGTCGTCTGTCGCAGTATGCTGAGTGGGTGATGGTAGTCTGTCGCAGTATATGATGTGGGGTTGATGGTCGTCTGTCGCAGTATGATGTGGGGTTGATGGTCGTCTGTCGCAGTATATGATGTGGGGTTGATGGTCGTCTGTCGCAGTATATGATGTGGGGTTGATGGTCGTCTGTCGCAGTATACTGAGTGGGTGATGGTAGTCTGTCGCAGTATGCTGAGTGGGTGATGGTAGCCTGTCGCAGTATGATGTGGGGTTGATGGTAGTCTGTCGCAGTATGCTGAGTGGGTGATGGTAGTCTGTCGCAGTATGCTGAGTGGGTGATGGTAGTCTGTCGCAGTATTCTGAGTGGGTGATGGTAGTCTGTCGCAGTATGCTGAGTGGGTGATGGTAGTCTGTCGCAGTATGCTGAGTGGGTGATGGTAGTCTGTCGCAGTATGCTGAGTGGGTGATGGTAGTCTGTCGCAGTATATGATGTGGGGTTGATGGTCGTCTGTCGCAGTATGATGTGTGGTTGATGGTCGTCTGTCGCAGTATATGATGTGGGGTTGATGGTAGTCTGTCGCAGTATGATGTGGGGTTGATGGTCGTCTGTCGCAGTATATGATGTGGGGTTGATGGTCGTCTGTCGAAGTATATGATGTGGGGGTGATGGTCGTCTGTCGCAGTATGCTGCGTGGGTGATGGTAGTCTGTCGCAGTATGCTGAGTGGGTGATGGTAGTCTGTCGCAGTATGATGTGGGGTTGATGGTAGTCTGTCGCAGTATGCTGAGTGGGTGATGGTAGTCTGTCGCAGTATGCTGAGTGGGTGATGGTAGTCTGTCGCAGTATGCTGAGTGGGTGATGGTAGTCTGTCGCAGTATGATGTGGGGTTGATGGTCGTCTGTCGCAGTATGCTGAGTGGGTGATGGTAGTCTGTCGCAGTATGCTGAGTGGGTATGTATGTATGTATTAACGTAAACAGACCGTTCCACACGACAGGGTTATTCTTCGGTCTTCCATACATGAACATAAAAATGAGTGAGCTAAAACAGTAAAAACAGTAAAAACAGTAAAAAGTGAGCTAAAACAGTTTGCCCTGTTTTGCCGACATCGTACAATTATTGAGCAAGTGTAAAATCTAATGGGCGACACTGCATTCAGAACACACTGAGATTAAATATGCGCATTGTATGAATGGCTAGCCCTATACAAGAATGTGCGCTTTCCGTGATTGTTTCTAGGTCGAGGCAAGGCTAGATGTTTCGATTGTCGGGTATCACGCTCCAGTATTTCGTAGTTGAACTGGATGCGCGACGCCAACGACGAAGGTTTCGCTCTAGTTATAACCTTATGCAACATGCACAAGTCAGAGTATTTTACTAAATCTAACGCATTTAGCCAACCTAATTCACGCAATACATCAGAGATGTGGTCGTATTTCCTGCGTCCTGATATGACTCGTGCGGCAAAATTTAAGATTTTTTGGATGTTCTTAAGAGACGTCACACTGGCACTGCCATACACTTGTACACAGTATCTCACATGTGATAGCACCAGACAATCGACAATGCGCGGCAACACTTCAGCGGGCAAGGCATGCTTTACATGGCTTAATCCGATCAAAATTCCAAAGCAGCGATCAGTGATGTTTTTTATATGATATTCCCATGACAATGTTTCATCCATCACCACTCCTAAATGTTTGACTTTGTTGGAACATTGAATTTGCTCTCCCATAAAATAAAATAATGGGGGCTGCGCAATACGCTTTAACTGCCTCCTGTCTCCACACAAAATAAATTCAGTTTTTGCCGCATTAACCTTCATGCCATGTTGTTGGAACCACGTTGACATCGTTACTAGCAACTCTTCCATGCTCCTTTGTAGTTCCCCAATTTGATCTCGAGGGCCTGTGACAGCGAGCTGTGTGTCATCGGCATAACGCACCGATGTGACCTTGAAGCCATTGATTTTAGCTGGAATGTGGCATGCGATATCGTTGCTAGCAATGTTGTACAGTAATGGGGTGATGGTCGTCTGTCGCAGTATGCTGAGTGGGTGATGGTAGTCTGTCGCAGTATATGATGTGGGGTTGATGGTCGTCTGTCGCAGTATGATGTGGGGTTGATGGTCGTCTGTCGCAGTATATGATGTGGGGTTGATGGTCGTCTGTCGCAGTATATGATGTGGGGTTGATGGTCGTCTGTCGCAGTATTCTGAGTGGGTGATGGTCGTCTGTCGCAGTATGATGTGGGGTTGATGGTAGTCTGTCGCAGTATGCTGAGTGGGTGATGGTCGTCTGTCGCAGTATGCTGAGTGGGTGATGGTCGTCTGTCGCAGTATTCTGAGTGGGTGATGGTAGTCTGTCGCAGTATTCTGAGTGGGTGATGGTAGTCTGTCGCAGTATGCTGAGTGGGTGATGGTAGTCTGTCGCAGTATGCTGAGTGGGTGATGGTAGTCTGTCGCTGTATGCTGAGTGGGTGATGGTAGTATGTCGCAGTATGCTGTGGGGTTGATGGTAGTCTGTCGCAGTATGCTGAGTGGGTGATGGTAGTCTGTCGCAGTATGCTGTGGGGTTGATGGTAGTCTGTCGCAGTATGCTGAGTGGGTGATGGTCGTCTGTCGCAGTATATGATGTGGGGTTGATGGTAGTCTGTCGCAGTATATGATGTGGGGTTGATGGTCGTCTGTCGCAGTATATGATGTGGGGTTGATGGTCGTCTGTCGCAGTATTCTGAGTGGGTGATGGTCGTCTGTCGCAGTATTCTGAGGGGTTGGGTCGTCTGTCGCAGTATGCTGAGTGGGTGATGGTAGTCTGTCGCAGTATGCTGAGTGGGTGATGGTAGTCTGTCGCAGTATTCTGAGTGGGTGATGGTAGTCTGTCGCAGTATGCTGAGTGGGTGATGGTAGTCTGTCGCAGTATGCTGAGTGGGTGATGGTAGTCTGTCGCAGTATGCTGAGTGGGTGATGGTAGTCTGTCGCAGTATGATGAGTGGGTGATGGTCGTCTGTCGCAGTATGCTGAGTGGGTGATGGTAGTCTGTCGCAGTATGCTGAGTGGGTGATGGTAGTCTGTCGCAGTATGCTGAGTGGGTGATGGTCGTCTGTCGCAGTATGCTGAGTGGGTGATGGTAGTCTGTCGCAGTATGCTGAGTGGGTGATGGTCGTCTGTCGCAGTATGATGTGGGGTTGATGGTCGTCTGTCGCAGTATTCTGAGGGGTTGATGGTCGTCTGTCGCAGTATGCTGAGTGGGTTGATGGTAGTCTGTCGCAGTATGCTGAGTGGGTGATGGTAGTCTGTCGCAGTATGCTGTGGGGTTGATGGTAGTCTGTCGCAGTATGCTGAGTGGGTGATGGTAGTCTGTCGCAGTATGATGAGTGGGTGATGGTAGTCTGTCGCAGTATGCTGAGTGGGTGATGGTCGTCTGTCGCAGTATTCTGAGTGGGTGATGGTAGTCTGTCGCAGTATGCTGAGTGGGTGATGGTAGTCTGTCGCAGTATGCTGAGTGGGTGATGGTAGTCTGTCGTAGTATGCTGAGTGGGTGATGGTAGTCTGTCGCAGTATGCTGAGTGGGTGATGGTAGTCTGTCGCAGTATGCTGAGTGGGTGATGGTAGTATGTCGCAGTATGATGTGGGGTTGATGGTCGTCTGTCGCAGTATGCTGAGTGGGTGATGGTAGTCTGTCGCAGTATGCTGAGTGGGTGATGGTCGTCTGTCGCAGTATATGATGTGGGGTTGATGGTAGTCTGTCGCAGTATGCTGAGTGGGTGATGGTAGTCTGTCGCAGTATGCTGAGTGGGTGATGGTAGTCTGTCGCAGTATTCTGAGTGGGTGATGGTAGTCTGTCGCAGTATGCTGAGTGGGTGATGGTAGTCTGTCGCAGTATGCTGAGTGGGTGATGGTAGTCTGTCGCAGTATGCTGAGTGGGTGATGGTAGTCTGTCGCAGTATGCTGAGTGGGTGATGGTAGTCTGTCGCAGTATGATGTGGGGTTGATGGTCGTCTGTCGCAGTATGCTGAGTGGGTGATGGTAGTCTGTCGCAGTATGCTGAGTGGGTGATGGTCGTCTGTCGCAGTATGCTGAGTGGGTGATGGTAGTCTGTCGCAGTATATGATGTGGGGTTGATGGTCGTCTGTCGCAGTATGATGTGGGGTTGATGGTCGTCTGTCGCAGTATATGATGTGGGGTTGATGGTCGTCTGTCGCAGTATATGATGTGGGGTTGATGGTCGTCTGTCGCAGTATATGATGTGGGGTTGATGGTCGTCTGTCGCAGTATACTGAGTGGGTGATGGTAGTCTGTCGCAGTATGCTGAGTGGGTGATGGTAGTCTGTCGCAGTATGATGTGGGGTTGATGGTAGTCTGTCGCAGTATGCTGAGTGGGTGATGGTAGTCTGTCGCAGTATGCTGAGTGGGTGATGGTAGTCTGTCGCAGTATTCTGAGTGGGTGATGGTAGTCTGTCGCAGTATGCTGAGTGGGTGATGGTAGTCTGTCGCTGTATGCTGAGTGGGTGATGGTAGTCTGTAGCAGTATGCTGAGTGGGTGATGGTAGTCTGTCGCAGTATATGATGTGGGGTTGATGGTCGTCTGTCGCAGTATGATGTGTGGTTGATGGTCGTCTGTCGCAGTATATGATGTGGGGTTGATGGTAGTCTGTCGCAGTATGATGTGGGGTTGATGGTCGTCTGTCGCAGTATATGATGTGGGGTTGATGGTCGTCTGTCGCAGTATATGATGTGGGGGTGATGGTCGTCTGTCGCAGTATGCTGAGTGGGTGATGGTAGTCTGTCGCAGTATGCTGAGTGGGTGATGGTAGTCTGTCGCAGTATGATGTGGGGTTGATGGTAGTCTGTCGCAGTATGCTGAGTGGGTGATGGTAGTCTGTCGCAGTATGCTGAGTGGGTGATGGTAGTCTGTCGCAGTATGCTGAGTGGGTGATGGTAGTCTGTCGCAGTATGATGTGGGGTTGATGGTCGTCTGTCGCAGTATGCTGAGTGGGTGATGGTAGTCTGTCGCAGTATGCTGAGTGGGTGATGGTAGTCTGTCGCAGTATATGATGTGGGGTTGATGGTCGTCTGTCGCAGTATGATGTGGGGTTGATGGTCGTCTGTCGCAGTATATGATGTGGGGTTGATGGTCGTCTGTCGCAGTATATGATGTGGGGTTGATGGTCGTCTGTCGCAGTATTCTGAGTGGGTGATGGTCGTCTGTCGCAGTATGATGTGGGGTTGATGGTCGTCTGTCGCAGTATTCTGAGTGGGTGATGGTAGTCTGTCGCAGTATGCTGAGTGGGTGATGGTCGTCTGTCGCAGTATATGATGTGGGGTTGATGGTCGTCTGTCGCAGTATATGATGTGGGTTGACTGAATAAGGCTGACTCCGCATAGTGAGCTAAGCCAGGTTAACGCATAAGATGCTACCAGTGGCGGGTCAAGAGGGGGCCATGGGCCATGCCACCCCCACCCCCCTCCTTGAGCTTCGAAGGGGTCCAATAGCCCGAGGGGGGCCATAGCCGATCGAAGTGACTCAAAACGAATTTCACCCCGTTTTCAAACAAATCGCAAATAAATTTGCCCACTCTGACTTCCAGAGGGCCCATTCTGACCTCCAGAGAGACCGCTTTGGTCTCCGGAGGGACAAACTCCGGCATCCAGGAGGCCCACTGACCTCTAGAGGGCCCATTCTGGCTTGAAGAGGGTCCATTCTGGTTTGTAGAGTCCCATTTTAGTACGTGACAGGCATATTTTGAACTAAAAGCGTCCATTCTGGCCTACATTTGTCTTCAAGGTCAAAAGGGCCCACCAAGGCTTGAGGGGGGCCACTAGGGTCTGAGGGGGGCCCACCAAGGCCTGGGGGCACACCCTTACGAACGTGGTCCCTCTTTAACCGAATCCCGGATCCGCCACTGGATGCTACAATGCCCGTTGAACTGCAGTACCTGTTGGAAGATCCACTGGATGCTACAATGCCCGTTGAACTGCAGTTCCTGTTGGAAGATCCACTGGATGCTACAATGCCCGTTGAACTGCAGTACCTGTTGGAAGATCCACTGGATGCTACAATGCCCGTTGAACTGCAGTACCTGTTGGAAGATCCACTGGATGCTACAATGCCCGTTGAACTGCAGTACCTGTTGGAAGATCCACTGGATGCTACAATGCCCGTTGAACTGCAGTACCTGTTGGAAGATCCACTGGATGCTACAATGCCCGTTGAACTGCAGTACCTGTTGGAAGATCCACTGGATGCTACAATGCCCGTTGAACTGCAGTACCTGTTGGAAGATCCACTGGATGCTACAATGCCCGTTGAACTGCAGTACCTGTTGGAAGATCCACTGGATGCTACAATGCCCGTTGAACTGCAGTACCTGTTGGAAGATCCACTGGATGCTACAATGCCCCTTGAACTGCAGTACCTGTTGGAAGATCCACTGGATGCTACAATGCCCGTTGAACTGCAGTACCTGTTGGAAGATCCACTGGATGCTACAATGCCCGTTGAACTGCAGTACCTGTTGGAAGATCCACTGGATGCTACAATGCCCGTTGAACTGCAGTACCTGTTGGAAGATCCACTGGATGCTACAATGCCCGTTGAACTGCAGTACCTGTTGGAAGATCCACTGGATGCTACAATGCCCGTTGAACTGCAGTACCTGTTGGAAGATCCACTGGATGCTACAATGCCCGTTGAACTGCAGTACCTGTTGGAAGATCCATCTGCTCCTTTTTTAAATACCATTTCATTTCATCGAACTCAATTACTGGAGTAAAGCGTAGCTCTCGTTAGCATTGCGCATTTGACGCTTCATAATGTTTCAGGCTACACTGGACATCTTTTCACTCGTTTTGGGTGGCCAGCCGGACGTGGAAAATATGCGACTGGCGTTCGGCGGAGTGAGTATAGCCACCCCAGTGAAGCCGCTCGGAATCCGACCTCCCTCCGCGCTCACAGAGCAGGACGAGAAAGCTATTGGACGGCCGCCATTAGAAGAATGAGTAGTCCGTTTGTGTTCAGTTTCACCTGGTCCGTGCGACATGGTATTCCATCAGCCGTGAATATGTGAGTGTTGGAAAGAAGCGAGAAAGCTTGAAGAAGTAGAGCTCCACCTCGCATGAGTGTGTAAAATGACAAATAAATGCCTAATAACAACTGTGCTACGTTCTATTATATTGACGTAAAACGGGTCATAAGTTGTCAACGACGACCTGGTCTTTCCCTGAATATATCAGAAATGGCGCGATATTCGCTTTTTTTTAGCTCATGGCTTGACGTTAACGCCATATAAGATTGGATATACAAAGTTCATTTTTACCAATCATTGGTTTATATTTATCAGGTGATAAAGCAATGTTCATTGACGGTTAATAAATGTTTTAAAATAGCTTCCCACTCTTCTAACACTGCGATTTTAGTCATTGATCAAAATAACATACTTTCGCCACTAAACACTTAAAATACCTACAAACACTGGCGGATCCAGGGGGCATCAAGGGCAAATCCCTCCCTCTCCCCCCCCCCCCCCCCCCAGGAATCTGGGGGGGGGCATTCAATACAAGTATCCCCCCGCGCGTTCCCGATTTATCGTAAAATCGTACAAATTGCCTTTGCAGTAGCCCAAATCCAGCTATCCACACTCAAAAAACGGAAAATTTCGCGCCGCTTCGCGCCATGACACAACTTTTGCAATTGCTTATACAAATTTGGAAAATGGGAAAATGAATTGTCTGGAAAATGTCTGGCAGAGGTTCTCCTTGGCGGTAATTGCTGGCACTGGCGGATCCAGGGGGAGGGGGTATCAGGGGTAAATGCCCCCCCCCCCACAGGAATCTGGAAGGGACATTCAATACAAGTATGCCCCCGCCCCCCCCCCCCCTCCGCGCCTCCCCTGCACTGAACGTGAAAAACAATGATCTTAGGATACAATTTCATGAAAACTATTTTGTTTTCTTCTCTCGAGTGATTGAATTTAAAGTTTGTATGTATCCCTTTCTTTCAATGATAGACCAAAACAGCGCACCTGATTCAATTCAAGCAGCCCCGGTGACATTTAACCCGCGCCTCGCTGGGGGGGGGGGGGGCAGATTCTGATCCCTCCCGGATTTTCTCCATAACTTGAAATATATGATAGATAGCAACGTCAACCTTCTAGTACCTTATGCTGCATCAATTCTACGTCTTCTCACCAAATTACAATGAAATTGATGTAGTATTTTTGGAGATAATCTTGTTTTAATGACGTCATGCCATGCCATTTTTGGTGGAAAAACGATGCATGTTTGAACAATAGTAGAAAATAGAGTTTTGAAGCAAATTGCAAAACAAAATCAAAAGAAAGGAAATGGAAAGAAAAAAGAAAAACATTCTCTTCAAAATGGCTATCTCGGATTTTCGATTTTTTTTGTGTTTTTAACACCAAAAAATGAAAATATAATTTTTCTTCGGAGAAACAAAAATCCACAAAATCATTTTTTTTTAAAGTGAATTTATTAAGCTCGAATACCCCCCACAAAGCAACCGGCCCAAATCCGCGGATAAAAAAATGGGGTACCTTTTGCCACCAAAAGATCCCCCCACGGAGAGGCTGGATCTGCCAGTACCTACAACACCTACCTTAAACATTAGGTATACGTCAAGTGCGAGTAGACTGCATGCTCTTCTAAATCTGTATTGAGTGCCTATAAGGAATCCAGGGTGATGGATAAGCTTCCTCCTCCTTCATTCTAACATCAAGAGGCACAACGTCCCCTATCGTCCATTGTTCATTTGCAGTACCTAATGCTTTTACGAGCAGGGTGGCTGACCCAGGTATGTTATTCGCACGACAGAGCGCTAATTGCCAGTTAAAAAGGCGGATGTGGTGGAGGGTTACTGCTGGGAGAATCGACACAATCCTGTCCACAAGTGGTAACCGACAAATTAGGTGCGCTAAAAGGCGAACTAACTCACGTACAATTGCAATTAATGTATAATTCATCGTTTATTATGGTGTTTAGGCTAATATTATTGCAAGTTTCGTGTATTAAACCCGTCAAACGATGGTCAGCAGCGAGTGGAAGTCATCACAAGCAAAATACCGGACAGAGGCCCTGAATATCCACATTTCTGGCGGCTTTTGAGGGCAGCGACCGAATCATTTCCAAATATCACACTATTCATAGCATTGTCATGCAAAACTGAGTGGGATGAAATGTGTAGCTTCAACTGTTTGAACAACTCACCTTTCACTGTATGTTGCGGCTAGGCTTCAACCAAACGAAGCTGAGCAAGGTTCCGAATAAGGAGCCACGCTAACTCGGGTGGGTGTCGGTACTCCCAGTGTCAGCGTTACGCCCCGCTGCTGCCTTGGACTTGCAGTAAGATGCAGAAGGTCGAAGGCAGAGGATAAGCCGAATACGGGCACGTTCAATGGACTTCACAACTTGGTCTCGAGAAAAATCGCGTGCATTATTTCCGGAGTTCGCAGCTACAAGAGCGCAGGTCAGTGTAGCGCAGGTACAAACAGGCACGCTCTTGGCTCGAGTCTTTCAGAAGTTTTAAAGTCTCTTCCAGATTTTCACTTCAAGAGAACACTTTTTACCATAAGCACTGCTCCAAAGTCGTATCCCCTCGAAAGTCTGCTCTCCCGCGCCTCTCCTGAGCCGCCGAGTAACACAGCCAGCAATGGCGCGTGCGGTCCGGCCGCCGGAGCTTCGAGACACGTCCGTCCGCCGCCGCTGCTGACGACCGACTGAGTCAGCTGAGCTGATGGCTGGCCGGCAGCTCACGGCGGCGGCTCGGCGGGCGCGTCTGTCGAGGCCCGCGGAACGGCCACGGAACCCAACCCACCGGCTTCCCGCCCAGCCGCCGCGCCCAGCCGGCTGCTCCAAATGGCCGGAAGAACACCCGCGTCCATATGGCACCAGGAAACAGCCGACACCCCGCTGCACAGCTGTGGTGGCCGTGATGTCGTAGACTCGAATGGCTGGACAGACGATAGTATGTGGCTTCTTTTTCGTGCTGGGCGCCTGATCTTCCGTGTTGAGAACCTGAGCTTCCAAGATCATAATGAAGGTAGCAAAGTGACGATGCCAAGATTATCTTAAGTTAATCATTTTCAATCCTTGTGTTTCTGTTCCACCACCGCTGATCGGATCGAAAACTATTGGCAATTTAAGCCTTCCTTTATGCGCGTGTAATTACGAAGCGCTCGGTCCTCCTTCTGTGAAGTAGGGGAAACATCTGAATATGAGCGGCCAGACCCGTGGCGACGCTTTTGAGCTCATATCTCTGCAACCGCACGTCCGATTGACAAGCGGGCTTATTTGCTGAGTAGCCTCATCCACCCTACCCTGTTTGAGACCAGAGCCGAATCACGTGGGTGACTACCGCTGCGCGTGGCGCGTGCCGCGCGAGGGGTGTTGAGAAGTGTTGTGTCGCAAAAACGCAACGGCTGGGCCCATCGTGTGCAAATTTGGTGTGTGGTTAGGAACCCCACAGCCGCCGCCTTTCCACAAGTCAGGGGTGGGATGCCTTTGCACGTGCGCACGTGCACACCCCCTATTATATATCTCAGGAACGGATGAGACTATTGCGTTCAAATTTGGTGTGTGATTAAAGACCTCTCAGCCGCCTCTGTCCCACAAGCCAGGGGTGGGGTGCCTCTGCACGTGCGCACCCCCTTTTTGTATCTCAGAAACTACTTGCCGGATCGAGTTGAAATTTGGTGCGGTGTCAGGCAACAGTACTAGCAAAGCAGCACCCTTCACACCACATGCACGTGTTCACGTGCGTGTGCATGCGTTATTTATAGTTTATACACTCTGCGGCGAACTGTATTTTAAACCAACAGTCACAGAAAGTTACCTGTGAGTATTTCTAAACTCGAATGCAAAAACTGCTTTCCCATCCGAATGCTACGACGCAACGAATCCAAATCAAATTACCAAATGTTGAAATTTCGTGAACGCGTGCGCATACCAACCTCACCATACATTTCCTTCGCGCTCGCTCGTTCATCGCCAACTACGGCGCCTTACTGGTATTATTAGCCGAGATTCACTGCTGCAGTAATTTTACAACCCTGCCATTGTCCTGTCATAGTGGCTGCCGCTCCGACACTGAGCGTCCGGCCCCATTGAACACTGGCGCAGTGGCGGATTCAGACGGGGGAAGGGGGGGGGGGGGAGGCATGCCCCTCCCCCTTGCGCCTCGAAGGGGCCAATAGCCCGAGGGGGCCCATAGCCGATCGAAGTGACTCGAAACGAATTTCGCCTCGTTTTCAAACAAATCGCAAATAAATTTGCCCACTCTGACCTCCAGAGGGCCCATTCTGGCCTCCAAAGAGCCCGCTCTGGTCTCCGTGCGTACGGGCCACTACGGTTTCCAGAGGGCCCATTCTGGTTTGTAGAGGCCTATTTTAGCCTGTGAAAGGCATATTTTGAACTAAAAGGGTCCATTCTGGCCTACATTTGTCTTCCAGATCAAGAGGGCCCACCAAGGCTTGAGGGGGGCCACTAAGGCCTGAGGGAGCCAAACCAACAGGCACGTAGCCAAGGGGAGGGCGGCGGGGGTGGCCGCCCCCCCCCCCCCCCCCCCCCCCCCCCCTAGAGGCCAGGAGGGCCCTTTTCGGCGCGCGCAGCGCGCCGAAAAGGGCCGTCGAGACCGCGCGAAGCGCGGTATCATAGGCTCTTTACTACACGAAGCGTGGTCTTTAGAGAGTTTAGCGGACTTCAGAGGCCCTTTAGGGCCACCAGGGCCCTCTGAAAGACCAGAGGGCCACTTGGACGTTCAAAATAGCCCTGTGCATGTCAGAGGGGCCCCTGTCAAGACCGAAAGGGCCCCTGAGCGGGTCAGAGGGCCCCCTGAACACGTCGAATAGGCCCACTGACCACGTCGAATGGGCCCCTAGCCAGCACAGAGGGGCCCCTGGGCAGGTTGAGAGGCCCCTGAGCATGTCGACAGGGCGACAAAGCGGCCAGCGCAGTCCTTTGCCAGGTCATAAGGGCCCCTGAGCAGGTTGGAGGGCCCCTGGACAGACCAGAGGGCCCCTGGGAAGTTAAGAGGGCCCCTGTGCAGGTCAGAGGGGCCCTGACCAGACCGAAAGGGCGCTTAGGTGGGTCAGAAGGGCCCCTGAACATCCCGAATGAGCCCCTAGCCAGTACGGAGGGGCCCCAGGGCAGGTCGGAGGGCCCTCGGAGCATGTCGCAAGGCGACAAAGCAGCCAGCGCAGTCCCTTGATAGGTCGGAAAGGCCCCTTATAAGGTTAAAGGGCCCCTGGAGAGACCAGAGGGCCCCTGGAAAGTTAAAAGGGCCCCTGCGCAGGTCGGAGGGGCCCCTGATCAGACCGAAAGGACCCCTGGGCGGGTAAGAAGGGCCCCTGAACATGCCAAAGTGGCACCTGGCCAGCACGGAGGGGCTCCAGGGCAGGTCGGAGGGCCCCTTGAGCATGTCGGCAAGGGCGACAAAGCAGCCAGCTCAGGCCGACCAGAAGAGTCGCTGGGCCGATCCGAGGGGCTCCTGGGCAAGTCAGAGGGGGCCCCTGGCTAGACCGAAAAGGTCCCTGGGCCGGTCGGAAGGCCCCTTAAACATGCCGGATGAGTTCCTAGCCAGACTGGAGGGGCCCCTGGACAGGTCGGAGGGGCCCCTGAGCAGGGGCGGCGGATTGCGGGGGCAGGATACCCAAAATTCCCCCCAGTCGAAAATCCTGGGGTAAAGGGTAGTTTTGCCCCCCCCCCCCTCCCCAGATTTTAGCCTGCTCAATCTGGGGCAACATGGCCCTTCCCCTCCCCAGGATTTTCATTTGAGGGTGGGGGGATTTTGGATACCCTGCGCCCCGCAATCCGCCGCCCCTGCCCCTGAGCATGTCGGTGCAGGGCGATAAAGCAGCCAGTGCAGTCCCTGGCCAGGTCGGAAGGACCTCTGAACAGGCCGAATGGGCCCCTTGACACACAAGAAGGACTTCTTGGAAGGTCAGAGGAGTCTCTGGTGAGATCGGAAGGGTCAAAGCACGTAGAGATCGCAGATGAAGATTAAATACAAAGAGGACTTACTCCACAATACAAATATTAAAAGCGGAGCTTTCGCGTATATTGTAACACCCTTCGTCAGGGTGCTACAATATACCCGAAAGATCCGATTTTATTTTTTCCTGTAGAGTAAGCCCTTTTTGTATTAGATATATATATATATATATATATATATATATATATATATATATATATATATATATATATATATATATATATATATATATATATATATATATATATATATATATATATATATATCACCCACTCCACATCATGTCTTTTCGATTCGCGGATCCCAGATGAGTCCCCGAACAGGTCGGAAAGGCGTAGAAAAGGTCAGAGGGGCCCCTAGACGATCTGAAGGGACCATGGGCCTTTCAACAGTAAGAATACAGTTGTACAGGGAATCAAACTCAAAATTTTGGCGCCGCTCCGCGGCGCAATTTAACTACAAATTCAATTATATGCGGGTTAGAAAAAAATCGGTCAGTTTCTCGGCGCATTTATGTGTTATGTTGCTACTTTCCTATATTATTGGGCAAAATAGTTCATTTAAGCACCTTTTCCCCGCACTTTTAAGCGCACAATATAGCAATTTTAGAGATCCGCACCATACGCAATGCGACGCATTGATGAGAAAGCAACCCAGGGCATAATACTCAAAATTTTCGTGCCGCTCCGCGGCGCAATTTGTTTAAGAGTTCCAGGTCTTGAGCTTAAAAAAATATTCCAACTTCGTATAGCTGATTCCAAATTCGTGTCGCTGGTTCCAAAGTTGATGTGGCAGTTTGCTAGCTCCAGCTCCTAAACGTTGGTATGGCCCATGCCATACCTGCCATACTGCATTTTCCAGCCTTGTAACGTGCCTTTTCATGCGTTTTTTTTTTGGGGGGGGGGGGCTTTCAACGCTTGGGAAGGGGCCCTTTCAACGCTCGGGAAGGGGCCCTTTCGAGGCGCCGCCCCCCCCCCCCCCTGGACGAAATCCTGGCTACGTGCCTGCCCACCAATGCCTGGGGGACCACTCCTTATGGGGAGGGGGGGGGGGGCACGTGGCCCCCTCCTTGGCCGAATCCTGGATCCGCCACTGCACTGGGGAGTGCCGTCCGACACTTCCGGCGTGTTCCGGCGCCGCTGTCCGTCGTGGCGGCAGTGGCGCAGTGGCGGCAGTCAGTGGTGTGGAAAATGCGCGGTGCTAGCCGCGAGCTGGAGGCGCATATAATGGCCGCGTCCGCACCGGCCGACTCACAGACGGCAAATCGACGCGACGTGTTAGGGCGGACCACTCCGGTCAAAACTGCAGACGTAACGGTACGACATTCAGACTGATAGTCGGTACCTATACAAGATGGGTGGTGAAGTTGTCTCGGCTTTGGACTTTGTGGATCACAGGCCTTGGAGATTAAAAGTACCTGGCTAGCAACCAAGGGCGGTGCCACCTTCCGAAAGTTGGGGGGGACGCGTCCGAAAATGTTTGGGGGGACGCCCCCCCCCCGTCCCCGCCTCCGCCACCCATGCAGTAGCAACGTCTTATCAGTCCATACTAAGGTCATTTTTCAATATACTTAGGGCTTGCAGAGCGGATTTAGCGTCACTAGAAAATGCATATGCTGTACCGCAATATTGTGTGACGTGCGGCGCAGTCTACCACTTATTTCATACATGTAACACCACGATGCAGTCTCCAGATGCCTTACTTATTCACCGTTGTTCGCGGAAAATATGTAGACTGTACCGCAATCAGTTATGTTTTCCGGCACATAATACCAGTAATGCAAGCAGCTAACACCAGGTTGCAGTCTCCAAACGACCTATACCGTATATGCAGATTGCAGGCAGACATGTGCCAAGATAAAAGATCCAGGATCAGGGACGTGGGAACCGTGGGGGCAGTGGAGTCAACTCCCCCCCCCCCCCTCTCCCAACTCGTTACACGATCACTCGACTCTGTATAAGAACAAGGGCATTGTCACCAGAGTTTCAACGACGGCGCGCAGCGCAGCGAAATTTGGCACAGCTGATTGGGCATAAATACCCACACGGTGTTAAATTTTTGACCTCAGTTCATCTCAGGTCAGGTCACAAGGTCAAGTCATTATCCCAGCACCCCACCTCCAAAACGTTTGCGGTCGTGCCACAGCCAAAGTGATTGACCGAACGGTTTGAAACTCACAGGATGTCATCAAGTGAAAAGTACCTACAATTCGTATATCTCTATTTTTATATCGGTGACCTAAGGTCAGGTCGATTTCGTGACCTCCCCATTATAACTAATGGGAAAAATGAAAACACGTATAAATCCATAGGAAAAGGCTAAATTTGACCAATTTTCACCAGATCCACCACTCTTGTGCCCTATGTAACATTTATGTTATTTAACATACTAACTGTTAACATACTAACTGTATTTAACTGTTATTATATAACTGTTAGTTATTATAACATTTATCTACGAGGTCAACTCGGGTGACCCCAGGTCACGTATGGTTTTTCTTCAAAACTCTTTACCAAATCAAGGTGGAGCAATGGGGTATTCACCATTGTATTCGGCTTGTCGAGACGACACACTTGATGTAAGAGTTGACCCTGACCTCAGGTCAGGGCAATTTTTGTATATTTCCTAACTAGGTCACCCAATATATCATTCGATGCGCGTATTGACGAGAGAAACGCAATGGTGAAATATATTTTACTCGATCGTGCGTCTGTCAAAAGTTATTTCTTAAAAACAATTCAGCAATTATCAGAATGTTTCAAATTAAATGGCATCTGCTGACTTAACTATTGACCTTAGCTCAGTGTTGATAGAACCTTAGCGACAGCAAACAATTCAATTTTCTTTCGAACTTTTTTCCCCGCACGTCGCTAGCTCTTAGTTATCGAGATATATACGGTTTTATCAAGGACACTCATATACATATAGCCGGCATTGAACCTTTGGTGACCTCTGGTGACCTCAATATTGACCTGACCTAAAAATGACCCAAGTACTTTCGATAGAACTTGTCTGGAGCTATATGAGCTGTCTCGAACTATCGTTTTCCGCTTGTCGCTACGTTGCGTTTTTTGTAGATCTTAGGGGGGTGGAAATCAGCCCCCCCCCCCCGGGCAGTTCGTGGTTGGCGCGAACCCCCGGCAGTACGCGTGTTAATGGACCTTAGCCCTATTTGTAACAGGCTCCTGGCTACTCCTATTTGTAACAAGGGGGGGGGGGGCGGATTCCGCCCCCCCCCCCGGAGATCTCGAGATCTACCGGTCCGATTTTCAAAAATGAAACGGTGTTTGGTTCCCCACAACACGATATACATTTCTAAATAATAAACAAATATAAACTTTGGATAGGGGGGCAACAGGGGGGCAAAAACTACCAATTTTAGTGGCATTTTTGATGCAACATAGCTTTCATGTTTATCGACCGATTTTAACACAACTAATAGGAATCGATAGAGATTGAATTTGAAATTGATATATGACGGTGACGTTTGAAAATTCAAAAATCATAGGCGTGTGCAGGTCACTCAATATGGAGGTGAAGTAAATGCGTAATAAAACCATTTTTTGATGTTGCTTTTTTGATAAATGAAATGGTATGTGATTGTGACATTACACAAAACAGTTATAAATCATATTTTTGCCATAGACGGTACCAGGTTAGTGAAAAAGGGAGGTAAAATTGGGGAAAATATTAACCGCAGACAAGTTGCTACCCAGCACTACACATATGTTACTGATCGTAGATAGTTCCTTTTTGCATGTTGTACTTCATCATAGGCGTATCCAGGATCCAAACTGGGGCGGCGCAAGACCTTTTGATAAGTATATTATCCGCTATTATGATACTAACTAGTCAACAGTGACTATTTCACTTACAACTTCAATTAACATTGCTTACCCCCCTTTGTAACCTACCTGAACTCGCCTATTATCTTATAATCGTTCTTAGAGTAGCCTGTGGTGCGTGTTTCATCCTAAAACTGCAGTATGTTATGTCATTGTACGCCCATGCCCCTTAGTTTCCTTGCAATAATATGACCCCCTTTCTTCCATTCCTGAGCGCGCCTCTGCAAAAAATTACTTTATTCCCTTTTCTGGCCTCATATGTGCATATATCATTATAAGCTAAACGTCTATTGCGCCGTTATCGCTGGCATATCGTCATCACCATGCCAGTCACCTCCCTTTTCATGTGCCTGAACACGCCCCTGAAACTCTATATGTAATAAATTATGCAAATAATGGAAGAAGAATCTATCTTTTACATCTTGATAGCTATAAATGCCCCTTAAATTGCTCTATTGGCTTCCCGCCAAGCATTGAAACTTCCTGGACCCCCCCCCCCCCTTTCAAGCCCCTGAAACCGCCTCTGCCATGCAATTTGTATGATATTTCATTAACATCAACTAATTTGCACTTGTTGCAATCACCGTAAACCGATGTAACTCCTTCATACTTGAGGCAGTTAGGAAGAAACCGTGAAGATCGCATTTCCGTATTATCGCCAAATGTCGCCTCCGAACCCACCCAAAACTGTGCCCTGGAACCGCCTCTGTTCAGGTTAAAAACTCAAAATTTTGACTCCAAATGCGGTATTCAATTCTATGAAAAGTCTCAAAATTTCATGGGCCTGCTCCCAGCCGTTCACGAGATATCTGCGAAAAACATGAGGGGGTGGGGGGCGGAATCCCCCCCCCCTGTTACAAATAGGGTTAATTCGGCAACAGCTAACAAACAAAATAACTAACTAAATAACATATATAAGCCCTTTCTCTGAACAATCGTGTGTTCTAAATGCATTGGTTTGCCAGCTCACTAGGTTGAGTACGACCGTATGACGATACATTCATAAAAATGTACCTGAAACATTGACCATAACACCGTAGAACACGGCAGGCACGTAGCCAAGGGGGGGGGGCGGCGGGGGCGCCCCCCCCCCCCCCCCCCCCCTGGAGGCCAGGAGGGCCCTTTTCGGCACGCGAGGGCCCTTTTCGGCGCGCGCAGCGCGCCGAAAAGGGCCGACGAGACTGCGCGAAGCGCGGTATCATGGGCTCTTTACCACGCGAAGCGTGGTCTTTAGAGAGTTTAGAGGACTTCAGAGGCCCTTTAGGCCCATCAGGGCCCTCTCTAAAAGACCAGAGGGCCCCTTGGGCGTTCAAAAGAGCCATGTGCATGTCAGAGGGGCCCCTGGACAGACCGAAAGGGCCTCTGGGCGGGTCAAAGGGCCCCCTGAGCACGTCGAATGGACCCCCTGAACACGTCGAATGGGCCCCTAGCCAGCACAGAGGGGCCCCAGGGCAGGTCGAGAGGCCCCTGATCATGTCGGCAGGGCGACAAAGCGGCCAGCGCAGTCCCTTGCCAGGCCATAAGGGCCCCTGAGCAGGTTGTAGAGCCCCTGGACAGACCAGAGGGCCCCTGGGAAGTTAAAAAGGTCCATGTGCAGGTCAGAGGGGCACCTGGCCAGACCAAAAGGGCCCCTAGGTGGGTCAGAAGGGCCCCTGAACATGCCGAATGGGCCCCTAGTCAGCACGGAGGAGACCCAGAGCAGGTCGGAGGGCCCTTGGAGCATGTCACAAGGCGACAAAGCAGCCAGCGCAGTCCCTTGCCAGGTCGGAAGGGCCCCTTAGAAGGCTAGAGGGCCCCTGGAGAGACCAGAGGGCCCCTGGAAAGTTAAAAGGGCCCCTGTGCAGATCGGAGGGGCCCTTGACCAGACCGAAAGGACCCCTGGGCGGGTAAGAAGGGTCCCTGAACATGCCGAATTGGCCCTTTGCCAGCACGGAGGGGCCCCAGGGCAGGTCGGAGGGCCCCATGAGCATGTCGGCAGGGCGACAAAGCAGCCAGCGCTGGCCGCTCAGAAGAGTCGCTGGGCATATCGGAGGGGCTCCTGGGCAAGTCAGAGGGGCCCCTGGCTAGACCGAAAGGGTCCCTGGGCCGGTCGGAAGGCCCCTTGAACATGCCGGATGAGTTCCTAGCCAGACTGGAGGGGCCACTGGGCAGGTCGGAGGGGCCCCTGAGCAGGGGCGGCGGATTGCGGGGAGGCAGGGTACCCAAAATGCCTCCCAGTCGAAAATCCTGGGGGCATAAGGGTAATTTTGCCCCCCCCCCCCCCCCAGATTTTAGCATGCTCAATATGGGGGCAAAATGACCCCTCCCCCTCCTCAGGATTTTCAACTGGGGAGGGGGGTACCCTGCGCCCCGTAATCCGCCGCCCCTGCCCCTGAGCATGTCGGAAGGGCGACAAAGCAGACAGTGCAGTCCCTGGCCAGGTCGGAAGGACCTCTGAACGTGCCGAATGGGCCCCTTGACACACAAGAGGGGCTTCTTGGAAGGTCAGAGGAGTCCCTGGCGAGACCGGAAGGGTCAAAGCACGTAGAGATCCCAGATGAAGATTAAATACAAAGAGGACTTACTCCACAATACAAATATTAAAAGCGGAGCTTTCGGGTATATTGTAACACCCTTCGTCAGGGTGCTACATTATACCCGAAAGCTCCGATTTTAATATTTCCTGTAGAGTAAGCCCTCTTTGTATTATATATATATATATATATATATATATATATATATATATATATATATATATATATATATATATATATATATATATATATAATATATATATATATATATCACCCACTCCACATCATGTCTTTTCGCTTCGCGGATCCCAGATGAGTCCCTGAACAGGTCGGAAGGGCGTTGAAAAGGTCAAAGGGGCCCCTAGACGATCTGAAGGGACCTTGGGCCTTTCAACAGTAAGAATACAGTTGTACATGGAATAAAACTCAAAATTTTCGCGCCCCTCCGCGGCGCAATTTAACTACATATTCAATTATATGCGGGTTAGGAAAAAATCACCCCGTTTCTCGGCGCATTTATGTGTTATGTTGCTACTTTCCTATATCATTGGGCAAAATAGTTCACTTTAACACTTTTTACCGCA
Organism: Chirona hameri; assembly: GCA_036785665.1. Classification (NCBI taxonomy): domain Eukaryota; kingdom Metazoa; phylum Arthropoda; class Thecostraca; order Balanomorpha; family Balanidae; genus Chirona; species Chirona hameri. The sequence continues at coordinate 228,925 of JAXIVJ010000357.1, read as the reverse complement.
CTTTTAAGCGCACAATATAGCAATTTTAGAGGACCGCACCATACGCAATGCGAGGCATTGATGAGAACGCATATCCAGGGCATAAGGCTCAAAATTTTCGCGCCGCTTCGCGGCGCAATTTGTTTAAGAGTTCCAAGTCTTGAGCTTAAAAATATTCCAAGTTGGTATAGCTGATTACAAATTGGTGTCGCTGGTTCAAAAGTGGATATGGCAGTTTGCTAACTCCAGCTCCTAAAAGTTGGCATGGCCCATGCCATACCTGTCATACTGCATTTTCCATCCTTGTAACGTGCCTTTTCATCGGATTATTATTATTATTATTATATATATATATATATATATTTTGGGGAGGCCTTTCAACGCTTGGGAAGGGGCCCTTTCAACGCTCGGGAAGGGGCCCTTTCGAGGCGCCCCCCCCCCCCTGGACGAAATCCTGGCTACGTGCCTGGAACACGGCATAGCATAACTCGGTTGAAGTCGAACTCGGTTAACTCGGTTGGGTTCGAGTCGCTTCGGCGCTCGCTGTTTGCTCCCGACTGGGATAGCCTGCGGCCGGTGGCAGCGGTCGCACTCAAGGTCAGATGACGTCAGTGAGCGGGGCGGACCGTGTCCAGGTATGTCGGGCACGTAAAACTTTCGTCTCTAAATTCTGCCGGCCAACAGGAATTGCGCGTTCGGGTGGTGAGGTCAGAACCTGCACAACAAGCTCTGCTTAGCGCTGATCCTGACCTCGGAAATCCATCCATACCAAAACATTCGGACTACATTTTTATTTAAAAAAAAAGACAAGTATGGTACTCGCACCAAATGTATGCTAAATGCATGTTTTTGCCATGGTCAACTTGGTGCGAGCCCGGCACCAGCTACCTCAGGTTCGGGAGTCAGTCAAGCCCGCCGGTTCTGGATTCAAGCACGGTGAAAGCTCCAGTACCGCTTCACCGGCTTTGTGTGACCCTAGTACCAGTATCGCTCCTTCTTCATGTTTACAGGTTTGCTGTAGTTTGTGTTTGCTTGTTAGGCGACCTATTTCCTTATATGATATTGATACCCATGTCCTTAAATATATGACATTATTGGCAACAAGCAGCATTGGGTATGGAAAAGAGCGGTACACGTTGCTTCTCTTCAGTCTTAATTTTTGTGGTAGTATTGCCAAGAAGTTCGCCCCCCCCCCCCCCCCAACTTCAAAGTAGTTTCCACGCCCCTGTCCGGGATCCCTAGGATCCAAGATCTGGGATGTTGTTGGATCCTGGATCCTGCAGGATCATTTTGTCGTGGGTCCTGTGGATCTTGGATCCTGGAGAAGAAGTCAAAATCGTGAGATCCTGGATTTTTTTTCATGGGATCTTGTGGATCTTGGATCCTATTTTTTGGTCATGGCTAGAGTCCTTCACGGGACACATTTTCAGCCCCCATCCCGTTCCAGCTCATTCAGCCAGACCCAAAACCGTTCCAACCTGAATTCATAACTGGTTGGCTCTCGTTCCCACCTGTTTCAAAGCTTAACCCTATTTGTAACAGGCTCCTGGCTACCCCTATTTGTAACAGGGGGGGGGGGGCGGATTCCGCCCCCCCCCCCCGGAGATCTCGAGATCTACCCGTCCGATTTTCACAAATGAAACGGCGTTTGGTTCCCCTCAACAGGATCTACATTTCTAAATAATAAAAAAAAATCTAAATTTTTGATAGGGGGCAACATGGGGGCAAAAACCACAAATTGTAGTGGTATTTTTGATCCAACATAGCTTTCATGTTTATCGACCGATTTTAACACAATTAACAATTAATACGAATCGATAGAGATTGAATTGGAAATTGATATATAACGGTGGCGTTTGAAAATTCAAAAATCATAGGCGTGTGCAGGTCACTCAATATGGGGTGAAGTAAATGCGTAATACAACCATTTTTTTTTTTTAATAAATGAAATGGTATGTGATTGTGACATTAGACAAAAGAGTTAAAAATCATATTTTTGTCATAGGCGGTACCAGGTTAGTGAAAAAGGGGGGTAAAATGGGGAAAAATATGAACCGCAGACAAGTTGCTACCCAGCACTATACATATGTTACTGATCGTAGATAGTTCCTTTTTGCATGTTTTACTTCATCATAGGCGTATCCAGGATCCAAACTGGGGCGGCTCAATACCTTTTGATAAGTATATTATCCGCTATTATGATACTGACTAGTCAACAGTGACTATTTCACTTACAACTTCAATTAACATTGCTTACCCCCCTTTTACCCTACCTGGACTCGCCTATTATCTTATAATCGTTCGTAGAGTAGCCTGTGGTGCGTGTTTCATCCGAAAACTACAGTATGTTATGTCATTGTACGCCCATGCCTCTTAGTTTCCTTGCAATAATATGACCCCCTTTCTTCCATTCCTGAGCGCGCCTCTGCAAAAAAAAATGACTTTATTCCCTTTCCTGGCCTCATATGTGCATATATAATTATAAGCTAACCGTCTATTGCGCCGTTATCGCTGGCATATCGTCATCACCAAGCCAGTCACCCCCCTTTTCATGTGCCTGAACACGCCCCTGAAACTATATATGTAATACATTATGCAAATAATCGAAGCAGAAGCTATCTTTTACATCTTGATAACTATAAATGCCCCTTACATTGCTCTATTTTCTTCCCGCCAAGCATTGAATACTTCCTGGAACCCCCCCCCCCCTTTTCAAGCCCCTGAAACCGCCTTTGCCATGAAATTTTAATGATATTTCATTAACATCAACTAATTTGCACTTGTTGCAATCACCGTGAACCGATGTAACTCCTTCATACTTGAGGCAGTTACGAAGAAACCGTGAAGATCGCATTTCCGTATTATCGCCAAATATCGCCTCCGAACCCACCCAAAACTGTACCCTGGAACCGCCTCTGTTCGGGTTAAGAACTCAAAATTTTGACTCCAAATGCGGTATTCAATTCTATGAAAAGTCCCAAAATTGAATGGGCCTGCTCCCAGCCGTTCTGGAGATATCTGCGAAAAACATGAGGGGAGGGGGCGGAATCCGCCCCCCCCCCCCCCCTGTTACAAATAGGGTTAAGCCTATTTCACTTTTTGTGGTGCTTCAATATAAGAATGCATGTATTTCATGCTTTAGAACTCCCACACTCAATGTCAAGGGTGTAAGATTTACATGTGGTGATCAGACATGTCATGTGCCAAGATCCAAAAAGATCCGGGATCCCTAGGTAATCCAAGATATGGGATCTTGTTGGATCCTGGATCCTGCGGGATCATCTTGTCGTGGGATCCTGTGGATCTATCATGGAAAATTATTTTTCGTGGGATCCTATGGATCTTGGATCCTGGAGAGAAAAAAAAATTGTCGTGGGATCCTGGATCCTGGAAAATCAGTTTCTCGTGGGATCTTGTGGATCTTGGATCCTATTTTTTGGACATGGCACATGTCTGATTGCAGGTATACCCAAGGTTACTTTACTAATAGGTATACCCATGAGTGGAGAATCGTTTCCAAAGTTGGTGTGGCCAAAGAGTATTACATTGCTAATTTTGCTATTTTGTTGCATAGCTGGACAAGATGCTCCAATACATTTGCATTACAAAACATGAAATGTTAGTGTGGCATTGGCTATACCTGCCATACTACATTCTCCACACATGGGTATACCTATTACCTATTCCATATAGCACTGGAATGCAGTTTCGGACTCGGATTGACAATGGCCTTTCCATTTGCTTGAGGGGGCCATTGTGCGATTAACAAATATTGTGTATTTTCAACCAAAAAAAAAGGTGTATTATCAGAACAATAGCCATCAGAAATAGGAAGCAAGAACGGTCTGCCATAAGGTAATTACTTGACCGTGTGCGCTTGCAAAAATAGATCTAACTGATGCGGACGAAAACAAGCAGAACATGATATAAGACAAAACAAAATAAAAGAAGAAAGTAGGATACTCAACAACTTGTCCAAAACCACTGTTGTGTTATTAATATGCTGAAGAACTGGAGAAGATAGAGAACTAATGAGACTGACCCATTTAGCATTCCTATTCTGTCGAGCCTTGGTTGCGTGACGCTGGGCGGCATAGGCCGTGTAACTGTACGCTGGTACGGCTGACAGTTCCTGTTTTCGCCGATAGGTGGCCCTGGTGCTGCCTACGCTGTGGCTCGACACTCGACAGGCGCCCGTACACGGCCAGCGGTCAGCGGTCAGCGGCCAGCGGTCAACAGCGGTCAGCGGTCAGCAGTGGCAGCGGTCAACAGCGGCCAGCGGCCAGCAGTGGCAGCGGTCAGCAGTGGCAGCGGTCAGCAGTGGCAGCGGTCAACAGCGGCAGCGGTCAGCAGCGGTCAGCAGCGGTCAGCAGCGGTCAGCAGCGGCGGCAGCGGTCAGCAGTGGTCACTAGTGGCAGCGGTCAACAGCGGCAGCGGTCAACAGCGGCAGCGGTCAGCGGTCAGCGGTCAGCAGTGGCAGCGGTCAACAGCGGCAGCGGTCAACAGCGGCAGCGGCCAGCAGTGGCAGCGGTCAGCAGTGGCAGCGGTCAACAGCGGCAGCGGTCAGCAGCGGTCAGCAGCGGCGGCAGCGGTCAGCAGTGGTCACTAGTGGCAGCGGTCAACAGCGGCAGCGGTCAGCAGCGGCAGCGGCCAGCAGTGGCCGCGGTCAGCAGTGGCCGCGGTCAGCAGTGGCCGCGGTCAGCAGCGGTCAGCAGCGGCGGCAGCGGCCAGCGGTCAGCGGTCAGCAGTGGCAGCGGTCAACAGCGGCAGCGGTCAACAGCGGCAGCGGCAAGCAGTGGCAGCGGTCAGCAGTGGCCGCGGTCAGCAGTGGTCAGCAGCAGCGGCAGCGGCCAGCGGTCAGCGGTCAGCAGTGGCAGCGGTCAACAGCGGCAGCGGTCAGCAGTGGCAGCGGTCAGCAGCGGCAGCGGTCAGCAGTGGCAGCGGTCAACAGCGGCAGCGGCCAGCAGTGCCAGCGGTCAGCGGTCAGCAGTGGCAGCGGTCAACAGCGGCAGCGGTCAGCAGTGGCAGCGGTCAGCAGTGGCAGCGGTCAGCAGCGGCAGCGGTCAGCAGTGGCAGCGGTCAACAGCGGCAGCGGTCAGCAGTGGCAGCGGTCAGCGGTCAGCAGTGGCAGCGGTCAACAGCGGCAGCGGTCAGCAGCGGTCAGCAGCGGTCAGCAGTGGCCGCGGTCAGCAGTGGTCAGCAGCAGCGGCAGCGGCCAGCGGTCAGCGGTCAGCAGTGGCAGCGGTCAACAGCGGCAGCGGTCAGCAGTGGCCGCGGTCAGCAGCGGTCAGCAGCGGCGGCAGCGGTCAGCAGTGGCAGCGGTCAACAGCGGCAGCGGTCAACAGCGGCAGCGGCCAGCAGTGGCAGCGGTCAGCAGTGGCCGCGGTCAGCAGCGGCGGCAGCGGCCAGCAGTGGCAGCGGTCAACAGCGGCAGCGGGCAGCGGTCAGCAGTGGCAGCGGTCAGCAGTGGCAGCGGTCAACAGCGGCAGCGGTCAGCAGTGGCAGCGGTCAGCGGTCAGCAGTGGCAGCGGTCAACAGCGGCAGCGGCCAGCAGTGCCAGCGGTCAGCGGTCAGCAGTGGCAGCGGTCAACAGCGGCAGCGGTCAGCAGTGTCAGCGGTCAGCGGTCAGCGGTCAGCGGTCAGCGGTCAGCGGTCAGAGGTCAGCGGTCAGCGGTCAGCAGCGGTCAGCAGCGGCAGCGGTCAGCAGCGGCAGCGGTCAGCAGTGGCAGCGGTCAGCGGTCAGCGGTCAGCGGTCAGCGGTCAGCGGTCAGCGGTCAGCGGTCAGCGGTCAGCGGTCAGCGGTCAGCAGTGGCAGCGGTCAGCAGTGGCAGCGGTCAGCAGCGACAGCGGTCAGCAGTGCCAGCGGTCAACAGCGGCAGCGGTCAGCGGTCAGCGGTCAGCAGCGGCAGCGGTCAGCAGTGGCAGCGGTCAACAGCGGCAGCGGTCAACAGCGGCAGCGGTCAGCAGTGGCAGCGGTCAGCGGTCAGCAGTGGCAGCGGTCAGCAGCGGCAGCGGTCAGCAGTGCCAGCGGTCAACAGCGGCAGCGGTCAGCAGTGGCAGCGGTCAGCAGCGGCAGCGGTCAGCAGCGGCAGCGGTCAACAGCGGCAGCGATCAGCAGTGGCAGCGGTCAGCAGCGGCAGCGATCAGCAGTGGCAGCGGTCAGCAGCGGCAGCGGTCAGCAGTGGCAGCGGTCAGCAGCGGTCAGCAGTGGTCAGCAGTGGCAGCGGTCAGCAGTGGTCAGCAGTGGCAGCGGCAGCGGTCAGCAGTGGTCAGCAGTGGCAGCGGTCAGCAGTGGCAGCGGTCAGCAGTGGCAGCTCAGCAGTGGCAGGCAGCGGTCAGCAGTCGAACTAGTTCAAGACGTTATTGCTGATCCGTGAAGAGTTAGGAAGATCAACAGTCATAAAGATGTGTGTATTTATAATTGTATGTCCATTGTCAGCACAATGTATCATGTCGTGGTGTCTCTGGCCAAATATGTGACAGTAATTTATTCAGTGTCAGATAACAGGCTGGCCGAAAGCAATCAGAGTAACGAATACGCTCAATCCACAGCATTCATGAATAATACTGTCCTTGGTCTAATAAGACTAGCCTTTCACGTGGAAGGTATTGACAATCAAACGACGATTGAGAACGAGGCGACGAACGTCATGCTGCATCCAGAACACAAAAGCACTTCAATGCTCACTTCTTTGAGTTCCACGGCTCCTGAAAATTAGACAAATAAGTTAAAACTACACAGTAATAGTGATAGTCGACTGCATCATGAGCCACCTAGTCCCCCCCCCCCCCCCCCCCGGGCCAATGAACCGAACGTTTGCTCGTGCAACTCAAACAGCTGCCGATGATGCACCAATCACGCCTCGCAAAACAAATTAACAGCCATGGACAAGCCTATCCTGCAGCCCTGCCCCTGCAGACCGCGTCTCTTGGAGACTGCTAATGACCAGCGAACACTGGGCCCGGAGCAATAGCATGACTAGTCGACAAGGTCTAGCAAGGAAATGGCTGGCGTCGTTCCAAGATGGTTATGGCTATAAGGCAAGTGGATACCAGTCAGCACGTACCGGTGGGATTGGTTCGGTCAGGAGCAGACCTGCCGGCCTGTCGTGTTTAGCCCGTCATCATCTCCATAAACTCTGAAACGAAAACAAATAAAGGTGTGCGGATAACTACTATTTGCCACGGTGATGCAACTGCGATCAATGTAATTGTGACATGGCAATGCATTCACAGAGTGAAACGGAAAACGGAAACGTGACGATCTAAACCTCGTCATTTGAGTACACAATTTAAGTCGGGCACTACATTAAATGTATTACAGCGCTCATCATAAACATAGATAACCCATACGAGCATGGTTGTAAATATTATTATACCGTAAGTTATAGCTTTGACAATTCATAGACATCCATAATTGCCTACCGTCGAAATCGAGTGTGCCGGAGCCGTCAGTGTCGACCTCCTCCACTATGCAGTCGAGGTCGTCCGGGGTCAGCTTGTCGTCCAGCGCCTTCAGGATCTCCTTCAACACCTGGGTGGTGATGTAGCCGTCCCCTGCGGAGCGGGACAGACGCTGTTGATACGAGTAGCTGGATAAAGGGCAACAGGCGAGCTTAAGAGAGTGGCTTGTTACGAGGGAGCGCGCGCTCGCTCGTCCTTCCGTGGTGTATGGGACAAATCTGATTATGAGCGGCCCGGCCCGACCCGTGGCGACGCTTTTGAGAAGCTCATATCTATGCAATCGTACGTCCGATTGGCAAGCGAGTTTCTTTGCTGAGTATGTATAATGGCGCTCAGTCTCTCTGATGGGGCATCTAACCTACCCTGTTTGAGACCAGTGCCGACTCATGTGGGCGACTACCACTGCGCGTGCCGCGTGAGGGTTTTGAAAAGTATTTTCTCGCAATAACTCCGCAACGGCTGGGCAAATTATGTGCAAATTTCGTGTGTGGTTAGGGACCCCTCAGCCGTCACTTTTACACAACTCAGGGGTGGGGTGACTGCACGTGCGCACGTGCACACCCCTATTATATATCTCAGGAACGGCTGAGCCGATTGTGTTCACATTTGGTGTGGGGTTAGGGACCCCTCATCCGCCAGTTTCCCACAAGTCAGGGGTGGGTGCCTCTCAGCCGCTGCCTTTCCACAAGTCCGGGGTGGGATGGCTTTGCACGTGCGCACGGGCACACCCCTATTCTATATCTCTGGAACGGCTGAGCCGATTGTGTTCAAATTTGGTATGTGGTTAGGGACCTCTCAGCCCCCACTTTCCCACAAGTCAAAGGTGGGTGCCTCTGCACGTGCGCATGTGCGCACCCTTTTTTGTATCCCAGAAACTACTTGCCCGATCGAGTTGAAATTGCCCATACATTTCCTTGGCGCTCGCTCGTTCATCGCCAACTACGGCGCCTTACTGGTTAAACGTATGACAGGTCAGTGGTGTGACGGGTCATTATGGAGAGCATGGTAAGTATCATATTTGCATCAAATTGTGCAATGTGCACCTAAGTTCCGTTCTGTCCGTCTTATCTTCTTTCAGAGCTAGCGCTCGTCCGGGGCAATGATACAAAGATAGATGCGGTTAAAATCAAACTACAAAAATGTTTCGTTCGACAGCAAAATAATCAGATTTTAAGTAGTGAGAAGTTTAAAAATACCGACTGAGCAGGTCATCTTACCTTCCTTGTCATAGAGTCGAAAGGCTTCCTTGAGCTCCTGCTGCATCGCCTCGTCGTCCTCCTCCTCCAAGAAGTTGGACGCTACGCTGACGAAGCTGTCAAAGTCCAGCTTACCCTCTGTAGAGTGTAGACAGACACAAACAGCATGGCTTGGTGAGTTTTTGTCAGCCGTGCTCAGCTGACGAAGATAATTTTGGGTTCCAGTAGCCTTGCGTCGTTTTCGCTTAGCACAGATCCAATCTTCTGGAAGTTGTCTTAGTGAGACTGGGTATAATAAATACAGGTATTTTCGAACGACGAGGTTAAATCCTATTTTTAAGAAATGACTAAATGAAATGTCGATCTCCGTAGTCTAAATTTCTAGGGAACCACACCCTGCACATACTGCCACGCAACGTCCTGCGCGACGCCTCGTCAAACTTTGGGTCCTGCGCCGGCTCTGGGGCACAATTTCTGCACCTCTAGCCGTGACGCCCGTGTCATGTGGGTGACGGACGGGGAATGTCACGACGTGACACTCTGACGCCCCGGTCACGGTCCGTGGTCATATCGCTCGGTCCGGGTCAGCGGAGCGTGAGGAAGCTCTGGCAGCCAAACCGGCCAATGGTACGAATAGGTCGACAGTCATAACAGACTAATGAGGAGTCATAAAGCGAAATTGGGCAGCGTTTCAATATGCACACCGCACGTGCATACAAAATGATGGCGCCAGAACTCAGGAGAATGAGTTCTGAGAACTGGAAGTCGACGTCGTCTGCGCCTTTTCTGTGCCGTTTTACTTACGACGAATTCAAATGAACTATGAACTCCGGGCGCAGTCCAGCACGGCACGCGCACCGCAAATTGTATATTGAATGCATTGATTGTTCACGATCGATCACGGCGCAAACCCGGCATGTCAGCTAACCAGGTATCTCAGGTCCATCTCCAAGCCAACCATAGGCGTATACCCAAGGGGGGGGGGGCAAGCTGGGCAATTCCCCCCCCCCCCCCTGAAGGTTCGCACGTGCCCCATTGGCCGTGTGTGCCCCTTTGGAAATAAGGCCCGAAGGGCCCTATTTCCAAAGACGCTCCAAAGATACTTCCAAAGACGGAGCATCTAGGGATTCATGGATGAACGACCAGGGCCCCTGGAGCGACGACTGGACTCATGGAAGTTTGTCCAGGCCCCTAGAAAGGGCCTATTACAAATCGAGGGCCTAACGTACCTACCCCAATTGTTTTTAACTCACCGGATTTGGTCCACTTTGTTTTGAGGAGGGAGCATTTTCAACTTTTTTATTAGGTATGTTTTGTTCCACGGCCGACCTTCCAATTTGGAGGGTCGGCCGGGGATCGTGGAAGGTTGGCTGAGCCCCTCGACGGTCGGCCGGGGCAAATAGAGGGTCGACCGGGGCCCTTGGAAGGCCGATCTGGGGCTTCATGGATGAACAACCAAGTCCTTTGGAGCATCAACTGGACCTGACCCTTTTGGCTAGTGCATCAGTACACGAAATAGGGCCTGTGCGCACGGTACTCTCACAAAAACTCACCGTATTTTACCGGCCTGGCCAAATACGGCGAGTTTGTGTGGATGTATCTTGGGGCCCCTGGTCGATTTTTCGTCGATTTGTTAAATGGTGAAAATATGCTCCTCTAAAAATATAGTGGGCCAAATCCGTTAGAGTTTTGTTTTTTGGTGGGGGTACCTTGTGTCCCCCTGATAAAAAATGGCCCCTCCTGGAGTGAATCCTGGGTACGCCACAGAAGTCAACTAAGTTTTGCCAGGTCATGGGCTGAATTGACCTTAAGCCAGGCTGAACTGACCTTTGGCTTTGCTGTCGCAGAGCGTCTTCAGTTCGTCGTCGTCGAATTGCTGTCCCATGGTGTTGAGGATGGCCGCCACCTTGTTCACCTCAATGGAGCCCGTCTTCTTCTGGTCGAACATGCCGAACGCCTTCTTAAGCACTGTCGGTGCAGTGACACAGTCTCAGGCGCAGTTGTAATGGCACAGATTAAAGGAAATAGTTCACCTTCAACATTAGTTTTAAACTGAGATAGCAGTTGTGTAGCCCGTGTTGGGAAACCCCTATCTGCAAGTTTTCTTGACTGAAAAGACTCCAGCCGAATATATTTGAGTTTTTGGCGAAGGAATGCGGTGCTGGCGAAAGAATGTTGTACTGGTTCTAGCCCGGGCAGAGGCTATACCATCAGCCAATCAGCTTGCAGCTGGTGCTAGCAAGCAAATCGCCGGCCGCCGGTTGGCACATCTCCAATGCGAGTCTATCTTTACGCGACTACTTTCGAATCTGATTGGCTGAACCATTTTTTACATTCGCGTGACGTCAGGACTCTGACTCCGAGAGTATGCATATAGTTTTGATAAACAATACAAATTTATGGCTTTCTGTCCTGAATCGGCGCGATATAAGGCCATTTTTGACAATATAAAAAGAAATTGTATTAAAAAATATAATCCAATCGTGTTGGGTAAAAATTTCAAGGTGAACTATTTCCTTTAACAAATGGGGCATTCCATGACAGATCGACCAAGCCATAACACCCTACATCTCAGACTTCGATAAAACTACGCGGCAGGTGTCATCTGGGCCGTAGATTTACGCTGTTAAATTTTCAGCTTCGTCCGTCGAATGGTGTTCGAGTTTCAGCCTCGGGCAACTTTGTAATGTTATACAAAACTATAAGTTGCAAAGGGCAATATCTCCCATCTAAATCATGCTAGTCATATAAACCTATATAACATATAATTGTATAAAACCATATGT